>VZRS01007028.1:0-42486 GCA_013398055.1 Ifrita kowaldi
CCAGGACTCTATAAATTCCCCCCCTCAGGAGGAATACCATAAATCACGATAAATTGATACTGGCCAGTCCTAAATTCTATCATCACAGCTGTTGAGAAGACACCTAAAAATACAACCTCTTACCTTCGGTGGCAGAGCACAGCTTTGCCAGCACTGCTGTGCCAACATTTTGCCACGTGCACACACAGCACCGCCAGTGCTTCCTGCTCTGGAATATACCCTGCCTTCTCCTTGGAAAATGGCTTGCAGTGGTTGTGCTATCCTGTGTTAATTGTCTGAGGTTACACAACTGAAGACCCACAAGGAAAGCTTGAAGGTTCCATTCAGGCTTTAAAAGAAGATTTTATAGGTAATTTGAAATTCTAGAGACTCTTTCCAGATTACCATAATTTTTAAGCACAACAAAGACACACTTGTTTAATTGGTCTTTAAATCCTTGCCTCCATCATTTTCTGCTCCAACTCTAATCCTGACTAGGATCACTGCGTTCATTTGATCCCCATTCCTTAATACTTTCCATTTAAACTGCTCCCCAATCTAAACAAGAATCAGAACAAACATTCGGCTTCTGTGGTTTTAAAGAGGTTCCAGCGAAGAATATGAAGGGACAGAGGTCTCCTAGTACCATTTATCCATATGTAGAGCATATATGGATTTTGATATTCCTTGAACAAAATTCTAAAAACCTGGACAGTGTAGCCAGAGTCAGAGAAAGGAAGGAGGGAAGTGAGGACTAGGATGTAAAAGGAGCCAAAAACCAGACAGGTTGACGGCCCTATATCAAAACTGCATTACTGACAACATTTTCCATGCTGCAGTCCAAGCCTGGATGCACTGGGATGAAATCAGAGGGCACTGCAATGAAGCCACTAAATTAGTTTTGTCTTTGTAACAGGGTCTCCACCTGGCTCACTCCCTTGTCTGCCTGACTGCCACTTTTATTCAGAAAAACCATGTGAAGTTTTCAGTTTCTTTTTCCTTGTTGTGAGGCCAAATTAAACCCCAATGGAAATGTTTGTTTACACGAGCATTTCCCATAGGTAACATTTTTTCCATATGTATCTTAATTGCTCTTATGCATCACATGAGTGCAATATTCTCTTCTTCATTTTCACCTCACACACAAGAGTCAAAACCCATATCCAATATATTATTTCACTTTGCAGAACAAAATTTTCTTTCAGGGCTGGTTACACGGTTTGAGACAGTTTAAAGTATCTTAAAATTTTAACTTAAGAAAAGATAGACACAATTTCCGTGGAATTGTCAAAAAGCTGTTCAAAATTTTTGTTTTCTGGCTATTACTTTCCAAAAGTAACTCAGTTTTCTTTAAATACTATTGCTGGCCTGTTCATTCACCCAAAATTCATTTGGAACTGAAAAACAATACATGGAAATTGTTGCTAAAATGAACAGAAGAGTTTTCAAGTGCCTCCACTGCAAACTGAATTTTAGGCATGTTCTGAGCATCCCTCAGGAGTGGGGAGCAGAGAAAAATGGATCGATATCCCTTACAGCAAAGAGAGGAAGTGATGTTCTCCCATTCTCTGGAAAAATGTGATGTTTGGCTGCTGAAATATGACGAGAAAATGTGAAGTGTCCTGCAGTGTTGCAGTACCTGAATGTGTAATTTTGGGTGTGCTGTCAGGTCTGTCAGATCTCCATTTCACATTCACCTCAGCATATGTGACTGGATCGCCTGGAGGGACAAAAAGGGCTGAAATTACTAGAAGAGTTCATGCAATAATTGTTCTGCTGCACAGTACTCTAAATAAGTAAATAAATAAGTTTATTAATTTATTAAATTTTAGAAAATTTTGAAAATCCTTCTAGGTGACTCTCAGTTACCATACACTGAACTCTATTATTAATTCTGGTTTTTTCTTGTCATTCCATATCTTACACACACATTCATATATTCTGTCAATCTTTAAGCAGAAGTTAATCACTGGCAACATTTTTTGGCTAAATTAATTTTTTTTTCTCTATTTACTTCTTAATAAACCACAAGCATGGCTGTGACACTCATGGTCACAACCATTACAAAAAGCACTTCATCCTGTGTTACAAGATTTTTGCAACCAACAGAGAGCATAAAAAGTGTTGTCAGGATGAGCTTCCCTGAAGGTGTGGGATTGGCTGGAAAATTGCACTTTCCCTCCCTTCCCAGCCTCAGTAGTGCAGAGTTCTGGTCTGCTGGGCTGTCAGGAGTGCTTGATCATGGAAACAGGACAGGGAAAGGAATTTGCAACAGGATTTTCAGCAGCAACCAAGAAAGTGGGTGGTTTGCTGAGAGTGCTTTTGCTTTAGCAGCACTCTGCTTATCTTTGGAGGCTTGTCTGTCATTATGCATGGATGCTTCTGCTGGTCATGTGCATAACAGCAGCGACCTCTTTCACTGCAAAAACAACCCGTTCTTTGGCTCTCAGCGGCCAGTGCTGGGTGCAAAGCCCAAGGAAGGCAAAGCCAATGTTTAGGTACCTGACTCCTATGATGTAGTTGAGCTGCATCCCATGGGAAGTGCTTTTAAATTCATGTACCTAAAGGTGTGCCCAGAGGGCGTCTCACTGCCCAGGGGATTTCCACAGGGCCACTGGCCCAAACCAGCAATAGTTTGCATTCAGAAAAGCTCAGGGAAGAGGTACCAGTAGAAAAATGACTGCAGGTGTAATGGGGCAGTGGACTGCCCCGTGACACAGCTTATCATTCGTTTTGTGATATTAAATCCAGAGATGAACTCTCAGAGCAGGAGGGAGAGAGAAAGGGCTGAGAGACAGGACATGTGTCACTGACCCCAACAGCTTTTGGTAGGTGTGGCAGCAGAAGGAAGGAAGGAAGGAGCTATATTTTTATATCAACTGCAACACACCACCTTCAGGGTTGCCTGCTTTGCATGTTTTGCGGCATTCCCCACAAGCTTCTTTCAAAAAATTTGCTCAGTGATAGTGTATGAAATAAAATTTTCTTTGCCTGAAGAAAATCAACCTCCTAAAGGTGCCAGAGCTTCTGAGATCTACCTTAGATTTACAAAAAATGTCAAATCCAAGCCATATTCAGAACTAAGCATCTTTCTCAGGCAGCAGCCAAGATGTCAGGAGAATTTAACAGCATGTGGCAGAAGATGAGGGCTCAGCTTCCTGCACTTGTGCTCTCAAGTATGAAAGCAATGGAACACGCAAAGAAATCAAAGATGAAGACTGTAAGAATGTATAGGTATGATTTTATATCTATAAGAACATGAACAAATATTTGTTATATGAATAGGTGATTTTTTTTCTGTTATATCTCACTAGGACACACTGGTGCTATTAATAAGTGCCAAATTCAAGATTGATTTAAAGCATTTTTTTGTGTAAGATATTAGAACCAGCCTGTGGAAGTCCTTGTTTTAGGATGCAATATAAGTAAAGCATTTATTGTGACACCAACACACCTTGGGGTACAAGATTCACAGAAGTGACAAGAATATAGATATTGCAGTTGAAAATATTTTCTTCAAAAATATTATGACAGATTAAACACCTTGCTGCAATACTCTAAAGCATAAGAAAAGCATTTTATGTGAAATTTGGTCACTTAATTAGCCTCATATTTGGCCATTAAATTTTTTTAGCTTCTGAATTTCCAAGCATCTTATACTGGAAAATTTCAGAACTATGATCTTGGCTTAGGGGGCTCTCAGAATAATTTATACAGCAATTTCTAAGCATGATTCACTGAAGTGAATTAAAAGCTATGTGAAATCACTTAAAACTGTAACATATAACTGGAAATTTAAGGGACAGGTGAGGAAAAAAATAAAAATTGGTGGAACAGACTTTTATGCTCTCAAAGTTTGAGACATTTTCGCAGTGAGTTGTACTGGGCATGAGGGTAAATCTCTGATAAATCCTCTGGGGACAGTTCTACACTGGAGTTCCAAGGATTGTCCTGGCAGTGCAGCTCTTCTGCAGAGAATTGATCACATAATTTAAGGGGCAAGCTGAGTTAACAACGAAAGACAAAGATTTCATACCTGTACAGGTGCTTTTTGTACTCTATTCCAAGGAGTGAATATACAAATTTAGTTTTTAAGAATAAATATTGCTTTGCTGGCATACTCAGGACATATTTTTCTTTCCTATTGTAACCTCTGCATATTATACTTTAAAATAAATGTTCCATGCTCAATTGTCTTACAACTAGCCAAGATCTGTTTTTTTATGAGAATTGAAAAAGTAAAACTCGATACTTTTGGTTTAAAAACATAAATGATTTCCTACCTATATCCATTAATGGCTATATTTTGCACTTTATTATTTGAAAATAAATTTTTTAAGCAATAGTTTTATAGTTGAAGGCATCAGTAGGTCATACACAAATTGCAGGACTAACAGTTTTCAAAATTATAGAAACTTCTATTAAATCTTGACTTGTATTTTTCTCAACATAGAACATTGAGAAAGAAAGAGGGACACAGAGAGAGAGAAAAAGAGAAAGAAAAAAGAAAGAGAAGGAAAAATGAAAATGGAAACAGACCTATAACTTTAGAATTTAAAAATATTTCTGGTATCTAAGAAAGTGAATCAAATTAAAACACAAAATGTAAGTGGACTGCAGGAGAGAAAAGTCCATTCAGTGAACTTTAATTGTCAATGAGATTCCAGTAATCTGTATAAAGATCTTCAATGTCTGAACATTAATGGGGTTCACAAACTGCCCATTTCAGCCATCTTACTGAAAGCCAGAACAGGATTTTAAAGGTCAGTCTTCACTTTTGCTAGAATTCAGTATTCATTCCGTCAATAAACATGAATTTGCCAAGCCAATAGAAATAAAAATAAACAGAGGTGGGTATTCATTGTTGTAAAAGGCTTTCAACATGACTTCAGCTGCTTGCAAACCATTTAAGAAGGAGTGAAAGTTTTAAGAACGTGTCAATAAGCAAAGGAAAATCAGTAATATTAAGATGACCGCTTTTCTTACCTGTATCTGAAGCTTCTGAAATAAAATTCACTCTTTCCTTGTGTGACACCTCGGCATAGAGCACCTCACTGGCCATTTTGAACAGTTGCTTTCAGCTCTCAGATCTGCCATCAAAATGGACTGACTGAAGAAAACACAGCCCCTATTTCTGACCTCCCCCCATCACGCCACATGAGGTCAAAAGAAGTATTTAGATGACTGCAAAACGGAAGGAAACTAGAAACTTTTTTTTTTCAAATGTAAATTCTCGCCCTGCAGTTTTTGATAAACAATCTTTAATTCTTAGTGCCTTCTCTTGGTGTATGTTCTATTAAAAATGGAGATTTGGATCAATTTTCTCGTAAACCGTGACCTTCAGCCCACACATAATTGTCATTTAGAACCTGAGCTGGCAACATGCTGAGTATGTTCATGTTCTCCTCAAACCAACTGGACATTAAAATGTGTTTCGACAGAAAACTCCATTCATGATTATTAGACTGCTCATTTTGTGGTTATTAGATTGTTTTGGTTTATGATTATCAGATCACTTCCTCCTAAACGTCAGTAGTTCAGAGTTGAAACCAGAAAGCAACGAATATCTGATATTGCTGAAAAAATTAATTTGAATACTTTTGAAACAATTTTTTCTACTTTTTAAAAAAATTATTTCATACAGAATAAAATTAATTTTAAAAGTTGGGTTAAAAAATGTTACTATAAGGCCCACTTCCTTTTAGTTTTTGGGTTTTCCTCCCCATAGAAATTTCTAAATTTGGGCATTTTTTTCCTAAATTTTTGGGGTTTCTGGTAACTTAGAATGATACCAAAACTTCGAATTCTTCTCACAGAGGAACTTCTGCTCTTCAACCAGCCCTACACCACATGCTAATCCTCAAATCCCTGGGGCACTATTAAGCTCAGAATTAAACCAGGGCTGAGTCTGACCTGTGGTTCCTCTGCATGTTGATCATCAAATTTTCTCATTAAAGGCAGAAAATGTGGTTCTTTGGAGTTATCATGGTGGTGAGTCAAGGAAAGCAGTATTTTGCCCTCTTGGGACCAGCCATAGAAGAAGGATGAACACTTTGGCATTTTCAGCTTAAATCATTGAGATGTTTTGAGGCTGGGTCTTCACATCCTGGTAACTAAAAGGCTCTGTATTAGACACAGAATGGTTTGGGTTGGAAGGGACTTTCAGATCATCCAGTTCCAACCCCGTGCCATGGGCAGGGACAGATTCCACCAGACCAAGCTACTCCAAACCCCCTCCAACCTGGCCTTGGACACTGCCAGGGATGGGGCAGCCACAGCTTCTCTGGGCAACCTGTGCCAGGGCCTCAGCACCCTCACAGGGAACAATTTCTTCCTCATATCCCATCTAACCCTGCTCTCTGTCAGTGTGAGGCCATTCCCCCTTGTCCTGTCACTCCAGGCCCTTGTCAAGAGTCTCTCTCCATCTTTCCTGTGGGCTCCCTTCAGGCACTGCAAGGCCACAGTGAGGTCACCCCAAAGCCTTCTCTTCTCCAGGCTGAACAATCCCAGTTCCCTCAGCCTTTCCTCCCAGCAGAGCTGCTCCATCCCTCAGCTCCCCTTGGTGTCCCTGCTCTGGACTGGCTCCAGCAGCTCCCTGTCCTTCCTGTGCTGGGCCCAGGGCTGGATGCAGCCCTGCAGGGGGGCCCTCACCAGAGTGGGGCAGAACCACAATGTCCTTTTCTTTCCTGGAAAGGAGGACAGCAAAGAGAGAAGGTGATACTCTCCCCCTCTGGAAAAATGTGCTTTTTGGCTGCTGAAATACAGTGAGAAAATGTGAAGTGTCCCTCAGTGCTGCAGTACCTGACTGACCTTTCAGGAAGAGGTGGGAGGACTGTGACGGTACCAGCTGGAAAGCAGAAGTTTGTGAACACCTGAGATTTAGGCACCTAAGTGCGTGAGCAGAAGATCACGGGGTTTAAAGCATTTCTCTCCAAAGCAGCATAGAACCAATCCCGGAATGGTTTGGGTTGGAAGAGACCTTAAAGACCATCTAATTCCAGCCCACTTCCAGTTCCAGCATCCTTCCCCTTCTAATCCCAGCATCCTCCGCTTCCCTTAGCAGGCAGGTGATGGTTTGGTAGATAAAGACATTTCTTGCTTGAGTTTGCAGCCAAGTTGTTCTGAGGAGGATTCTTTACTTTTACAAAACAACGTGGGGAAGGGATTTATGTTTGTACTTAGGCACTAAACTGTGTCCTCAGTGCCAGTAATGCAAAGTCAGGCTGAATTTATTTATTGCAGCATCCAAAGCTTTTGAAAACACCTGGGGAAAGGAGGAAAAAACCTCTGGAGGCTTGCTGTGTTCCATCTTGTGTATGAATAATTGCACAAAATTGGAAAAATTATTTTGTCAGTGGAATTGAGGGAGCATGTAAAGTTGTACCTATCATTAGAAGGATATTTCAAGAATTTGGAAGAAGTTTTTTTCCCGCTTACATTAATCCTTTGCATTTGAATAACACAAAATAGTCACTAGATGTCTCCACTTCACCATAAAATATATCAGAATTCCTATTCCGTTTAAATGGATGAAAATTTGAAGTGCTTATGTAGCCTTTTTTTGTTTTTCAAAAGTATGAGTTGTATAACACTGACCTGTTTGAGTCCTTCAGTTCTGCAGATAAACCTGCTCTGTCCCAGCACCTAAAGCTCTGCTATAGCTCCCAGTTAAAGGAAATCCTCTGGCTTAGGCTAAAAAACCCAGCATTTTCCCTCCCTGAAATAGATAATAACAGATTGTTATTCCTGCACTGGGCAGAGTAGGAAGGGGTAAACCTTTCTTTATTTCATGGTTTTGAACTCTCCACTATGGAGAATAAATTCATATAATTTCTATTTAAAACAAGCACATTTATGTATATAAATCTCCATGGATATAGGCCACTGTTTAAGTTTTCAGCTTTTGAGCATAAACTGAAGAGCTGACTAAAGGTGAACAAGCAGAATAAAAACCACTGAGAATAGTATTGAAAAAGTGTTTTCTTTTTTTCCCCTTTTAAGCAATCTCTGTAAGGTGACAGATGCAACCTTAGTATCCCTGGGTAAGAAAATCCTGTATTTTCAGGAGGGTGGAGGCCTTCCCATCTGATTATTAACCAACTTTTCCCTTATATGTTTTCCTAGAAGGGGTATAGAAAAATACTTCAAATTCAAGAGTAGTGCACATTCAAGGTTTTCTCTGATAACCTTATTTCAAATATTTGAAGATCTTCCTGAGTCTGAGCAGATCAATCTATAGTGTATATCATAAACAGCACTAATAACAAGGATGTGATGCTGGGTGTAAATTAATAATCACCTGTGTCTGCCAAAAAGGAATGCAGTATTTTATGCACAGTGTTCAAAAAGCATTGATTTAAAAAAAAATATGATGCATTAAGATAAACTCAGAATGGTTGTGAAATCCCACTAGAAGCAGTGGTATTTCAGACATATTTCCTGTGAAAAGAGGTTAATGAAATTTTGGGTAGACAAAGTGGAAGTTCTAATACTGCAGGAAACATCATAGCAGTTTGTTCTTGTTTTATTTCTTACTCTTATTCCTAATCCATGCTGTCCTAGTTTGAATATGGATTTAAAAAGGTAAACTACTGAATTCTGGTCTGTCCCTTGCACAGCTGACCTAAACTGTCATTTACAAGTTTATTTTTGATTGCATAATTGCATAATTTTGAACTAGTATTATTTGCATATTAAGGAACAGAAATATATACAAATCGTAATTCTACAATGAATAAAGTCCCTTATTTTTTCAGGAGTTTTCCTCTTTCAGTCAATTAAAGCCTGACTGGCTCCCATAGCTCGCAGGAAAGCACTCAGGTAAGGGTGGTGGGTGTTCCTTTAGTGGCAGGAAGCACTGGAGGTGAACCTGCTGAGAAAGTCCTGAGGGTCCCACTGATGCCAACTTCACCCCCAGGAATTTCCACAGCCAACTGCACTCAGGTTATCCCTGCCTTACACTGGTGCAGCTGAAATCAGAGCTCGTGCTCCACATTTCAAGAGCTGTGCAGGTGGTTTATGACTTCTGTAAATATTGTATTTTGATGCAAACAGAATGCTAGGAGGAATGCAGTGAGCCTCAGAGATTTGCAATGTGAAAACTCCCTCCCTGAGTTCCTGGGAAGAGGCTCTTGGAGAGAGGAGGAGGTGTAAGGCAGTTTGAGGTTTTAGCTGTTGCACCTTGGATGTTTCCTCTGGGATTCTGAGACGAAAAGACAATCAAGAACTGTCTTGAATAAACTGCACTGAAGTACAACTACAGATCTTGGTTTGTGTTTGTCTGGGCCAAACTGAGCTGTTTTCTGTTACCTTCCCCATGCTGGGTCATTTTTATTGTTACAAGAGAGGTTTCACTTGAGCTCAGCAGCTTTCAGGCAGCACAAGCAGCTGTTTGGCCATCAGTGATATTTGCACACACTCTCCTTCTGCTTGAAATTGCTGCTCAGGACCAGGTGCTGAGGACACAGAATACCGTGCACAGAAAGCTCCAAAAGGGAGGGAGTTATGCAAGAGTGACTGATGCAGCAGCAGTGACACACTGGCACAAGCCAGCTTTAAATAAACAACCATTGCAATAACTGATCCAAACTCCTAAAGGGAGATGGGCAGGTCTAAATGCCTCATCGTGCATGATTCCTTGAAGTCCTGCAGAATTGTTATTTTTCTTATGAGTTGCATAGGAACTTATCAAGCAGACCTCTTCCTTCTTCCAAATACCCCATTGCAGCTATTTTCCAGCCATGCAAGGTAAACCTACAAAATAGAACTCACTCCTGAGATATCAATCTCAAAGCCCACAGTCATTCAAATTAAGTCTTTGGTTGCCAGTTATTTCTATTCACAGGTCGCTGGACATAATCCTGTTCCTGCTGGCACTAACTGTAAATTCTCTAAAAGCTTGGTTATGGGGATCTACTGTGTCCAGAGGTTTTAGGGTGCAGAAACTGCAGTGAATGTAGTGCCCAGCAATGCTACCCACAATCTCTGAGGTTTTGATGTTCTCAAACCCAAATGGGTGAACCTCACAACCCTCCTGACCAGGCAGGTCCTCCAGGACTCCCAGCCCCTCTCATTCACAGAGGGGAAGGGGAGGTGGTGAAGTAGAAGCTGTCTCATGGGTATCACCTCAGCAGCCGAGCAGCTGGGCTGCCCCATGGCAGGACACAATGGTGGTGGCTGCTGGGGCAGGGCTCTGACAAAAGCAGCAGCTTTTTTCCCCTGTGTCAGGGCTATCTGCACCCACAAACACCTTCCTTCCTTCCTTCCCCTGTTAAGCCCAACACCCCTGAGGATTCCTGGAGGATCCCCTGACAATCCCCCAGGGTGGGGGGGTCCTGTAGCATTTAGTGCAGGAACAAATACGGTGAGAACTGTGCCTGAGGTCTCACATTCCAACTTCCTATCCCCTTTGTAAGGATCCCTCCTGCAACAAAGAAAGCTCCAACTGGAAATACATGGCAAGTTAAAGAACTTGTGCTGACAGTGACACAGAAGGTGCTGCAAATGGAAAGTCTGAGTATAGAGACGAGGTGGGTATTTATCAAGACTAGACACACTTTCAACTGCACTCTGAAGGCTTCCCCTCTGACTTTGTGCCAATGGATGTGCCATCCAGCCTTGATACAGCTGGAAGGCCATGGATGAGACAGGCAGGGCTCACCTCAGCCCTGGCAAGGAGAGAAGAGGAGCTGCTCATGTGTAGAAGTTACCTCCACTTCCTGCAGCAACCATTTTCATATTACTCAGAGGCTTAAAGGTTGCTGAAACCACAGTACCATTTGCTAGTGGCTCAAATCAGGTCATCCAAGAGCTTTCTCACACTCTATTTGCATTTTTTTTCTTAAACTCATCCACGAATACGAGGTGTCTGCAGAATGGGGACCTATTTTCCAGGAAGAGAGCTTTACAAGGAGGTGCTTAGGAAATGAGCCTGAGTGCAGCTCTGGGGATCTGCACAGGACATGGACCTGTGGGGGTGGCTCTGGAGTAGGTCACGGAGATGCTCTGAGGATTGGAGCATGTCTTCCACAAGGACGGGCTGAGACAATTGGGGCTGTTCAGCCTGGAGAAGAGAAGGTGTGGAGACCTCAGAGCTGGATACCTTCTTGTAGGCCTGAAGGAGGCCTACAAGAAAGCTGGAGCGGGAAAGTTAGTGACAGGACAAGGGGGAATGGCTTTTAACTGAAGGAGGGTAGATTTAGGTTGAATATGAGGAAGAAATTGTTCCCTGTGAGGGTGCTGAGGCCCTGGCACAGGTTGCCCAGAGAAGCTGTGGCTGCCCCATCCCTGGCAGTGTCCAAGGCCAGGTTGGACGGGGCTTGGAACAACCTGGGATAGTGGAAGGTGTCCCTGCCCAGGGCAGGGGGGGATGGAACGTGATGATCTTAAAGGTCCCTTCCAACCCAAACCATCTCATGATTCTACAACATAACAGATTGCTTCAGGCTGCTCTGCAGAAGGCAAAATTAAGATGGAAGGTGCAGAAGAAATCCAAAGGCAGAGTACAGGATGGAAAAAGAGGGTGCCAGCTTTGTGACCACAGTGCAATCAGATAAGAGTAGTTTTGAACTTGTGAACATCCGTAGCCTGATAAGAGGTTCCCTGGGAGCTAGAAAAGTGAAAGGTTTGCAAAATTTAGTTCCTCTTATTTTTGTTCTGACTGTATGAGAGCACCTACATTGTATTAAAGCACCTTTAGTGTCCTTTGATCTTTGTTCATAAAACCTCTAGGCAGCCTCCTGCTTCTTTACATGGTGCCAAAGCCACTTACAGGAGTTTTGATCTTCGTTTACATGAAACATGTTCTGAAGCAGAATTTTGAGAAGCGGGGTTTTATTACATATTGCACTGTAAGGATGTTCACAGAAGTAAATGTTATTACATTCCAGAGTTAAACAGGTTGATTTTCCCAACACATTTGAGTGATAACAAACCACTGAGGCCTGCTACAACCATGGTTGCTTTTAGGCATGTAAAGAGATTTCTCAGACAGAAAGCCCAAAAATTGCAAAAGGGCTTCACCAGTTGTGTGACCAGAAGCTCTGAGTTCTTGTGGTTCAGAATTTTTATAGCATTTTTATATTTTATGGGGAGCATCACTGATCTAACAGAATATTCTAGCATTTAGGAATTGGATGCTTCCTAGCTAGAAGAACAAAAGAGGATGTCAAAAGGAACAGTGCATTAACACATTGTGCTAACATTGCCAATTTAGGATCATCTGCAGACTTCCTTAGGATCCCTTCCAATCCTGAGTCCAAGTTGTTTATGAAGAAGTTGAAGAGAACAGGGCCAAGGATGGAGCCCTGTGGAACCCCACTAGTGACAGGTTGCCAGCCTGATAGAAATTATGGTTCTCTTCTTTTGCTTCCTTTCAACACCTGCCTTTTTGTAGGCTGGCTTCTTGCTATTCCTGCCTGGTTGCTTCTCTCTGCCATTATTCTCTGGTTCTATCTCAGTAAAAGCAATGTGAATATCCTTCTGAAATAAAGGAAAAATCCCAATGTTTTTGCGTTGGATTCACAACACCATGTTGCCAAGAAAGGATTTGAGTTTCTCAGAATTGCTCTCTGTTTATTCAGTTAAAGCACATACTGGACTTCACAAAAGAAAAGGAAGTGATACAGAATATTATATATACGTGTGAATGGCTTTGAAGTTTTCTTTCTGGTGAAATAAAATCTGAAGTGTGAAGTGTGTTTGAGTAACAAGAAGCAGGATGGAAAATGAAGCCAGTTCTCTGAATGTGCAGAAACAAGAGGAATAAGGTTTGTTCTCTCTAAAAACACTGCACACCAACTGCAGGTACACACCTTCTCAGAGAACTCCAGGGGAACATTATGTTTAAATGTAAGCATGCCTATGTTTTCCTGGATTGTTCCCCTTTGGGATCTTCATGTTGAGACAGAGCTCTGCACTGTCAAGGCTTGGGACTGTCTCTGACCTCCATCCTTGCAACGTTGGTATCAAATTCTGCTACCAAGCTGTGAACAGCCTTGAGCTTAGCTTGGAGGGAGATGAGAGGGGTGCTACTCTTGCCAGACTAAAAGACTGGTTTTCCTTCCCAGCTTGGACTTTCTGCTATCTTTATGTGTCATTATGTGAAAATATTTTCACTTCTACTCCAAACTTGCAAAAACTAATTTGAGAATGTAAAGGGGATTTAGTGCAAGTGAAACAAGACTCTAATATTTGAACAGCTTATTTAGCAGGTGCCTGACTTTTAAAAACTGGTTTGTTCCTATTCAGGAGGATAATCCACTTTGGAGTCGATTTCTGTCAATATTCCCATGGGTGGTCTCTTTCTAATATTTTTAAGAGCTTCTTGAGATAACCACAGGATCCACTGCCCGTGTTTTACTAGAGCTTCACACAGCTTAGCAAATATATATAAGAAAAAAAAAGAAAATTGTAAAGTAATATAGGCTGGTAAGATGGTTGTGATGGATTGACCTTAGCTGGCAGCCAGACACCCATCCAACCTCTCTCTCATTGCTGCTCTTCAACAGGACAGGGGAGAAAATAAGAGGAAAAAGGTCATGGGTCATGATAAAAGCAGATAAATCACTTATCAGTTAGTTACCATCCTGCACAAAACAGACTTGACTTAGGGAAAGTGAGTTACTTTTGCAAATTAAAATAGATTTGGATAGTGAGAAATGAAGACAAAAAGATTCAAGCAACACCTTGCTCCCGCTCCTTCTTCCCTCAATTTCACTCCTTTATTCCTGGCTTCAGTCCCCTCCTCACCCACCACCCCAGAGGCACAGGGAGATGGGGGCAATGGGGTCAGTCCATAACAGCTCCTCCTCTCTGAGTCTCTGAACCCCATGCTGTTCCCCTGCTCCAGGGCTGATCCTCCATGGACTGCACTCCCATGATTTATCACCACTAGACACTCTGTGGGCACATGAAAAGTCAAGCCAGGATGTAATCCTGGCCCAAAAAAATCCTGATGGAACCTTTCTGAATCTGACAGCAGACAGAACTCATTAGAATAATTTTAGAATGAAAAAAAAATCAGCTACTGAACCCTCAATTTCCAGAAAGAAATATTCCAGACAAGCACTTAAAAAATCACCAAGGGCTTGCTTGAATGCCCACTTCACTTATGTGGAAAAGACCTTGCTTGTGAATTTCAAAGTAAACAAATCTTTGCTGTTATAAAAAGCCCAGGCCTGTCCTTTTGAAGTGCAACAGAAATACTGCAAACTATAAGGTTGCAACAGAGCTGCTTCCGTAGTTCCAGGCCACACAAATCTCCATTTAAATGATGGCATTAAGCTGCTCAAATGTGCAAACAATTCCTCAAGTGGACAGGAACAAAGCAGAACTAAGGATCAATACATGTATTTAAATGTCCTTTCCAGATATTTAATGAGACACATGCACTCCATCTTCTCTTGGTAAAGTAAGACGCAATTTCCAACATTGAGAAAAAAAACCAGAAGTTGAGACAGCTGATTTTAATGTAACATAAATGAAAATAAGTCCATCAATCCAGTAAAAGAGACCTGAGGAGCTCAAATCAGTTCTCCCTGCGGGAAGGAGCGTGTGTGCATTGAAAGAGTGGTTTTGAGGACTGTGACATTGCACAGGAGAAAGTGCACTGTTAGAACTACCTGTTAGAAGGGTCTGGGGTTTGTCAGAGAGAGACAGAGGAAGAGAAAAGGGAGAGAGAAACACTTCACTTGTCTGTGTAACATACACTGTCCAGTTTCTTTCCTAGTCCTGCTGGTGCATGGCTTTGGTTCAAAGCACGATGGCCATCTGCTGTCCCCTTCTTGTTCAGCACGCTTAGAATCACACTTAGAACCCTTGGGATGGAAGGGTTCGTAGAGACCATCGCGGTTTTGGTTGGGGTTTAGGGCTGGTTTTTTTAGGGTTTTGGGGGGTTTTCGTGTGTGTGTGTGTGTGTTTTGTTGTCTGTTCTTGCTTTTTGTTTGGTTGGTTTGTTTCACTTTGGTTTGTTTGCAGGAACCGCATCTAAGGAAAATTTAAGAGTAACTGAAATTAACACTGTAAGAGTGTTAATTGGACTTGCTGTCCACTAAGCTCTTTTCAATGACTTCTGGTGATTTTGTCAAAAGCATCAGGAACAGCAAGGGACAAAGCACAAAGATTTGTGCTGGAAGGCTTTCAAGCAGACCTTTATTTCTTTGCTGACCTTTATTTCTTTGAAGTGCCCCAGGGAAGAGCTCCTCACACCATAAAATCCCAACCCTCTGAGAATTTAGACATCCAGTTTCCAGACAGTTAATTAGCTCTGATGCTCAGTTCATGGGCAATACTAGCTGTTCCTGTTTATGTAAGAACAATTTTTAACAGAAGAAAAGTCAAGAGCCAACGTCAATCACTCAGCATAGCAGGATAAACTGTGTGCAATGTCACCGATGTAAATTGTGCAGGTTTGTCTGTTGTTACAATTTACCTGACAGGAGGGCCAGCAGAGGCTGTGGAGATGATTTAGGGACTGGAAAGGCTGAGGGAGCTGGGGCTGCTCAGCCTGGAGAGGAGCCCCAGCTGAGAGGGGCCCTCAGCCCTGTGTGTCCCTGTCTGCAGGGAGGGCTCCGAGCAGGGCCCAGGCTCTGCTCCGGGGGGCCCAGCAATGGCACCAGAGGAACGGGCAGGGACTGATCCCAGGAAATTCCATCTGGACAGGAGGCAGAACTTCTGTCCTGTGCAGTGACTGAGCCCTGAACAGATTGTCCAGAGAAGGTGTGGAGTCTCCTCACTGGGGATATTCCACAACAGTCTGGACACAATCCTGTGCCCTGTCTTCTGGGATGGCCCTGCTGGAGCAGGGAGGTGGCACCAGATGCCCCACTGAGACCCCTTCCAGCCTGACCCATCCTGGGATTCTTTACTGCAACCTCTCAGTGGTGATACACTTAGGATTGAAAAGGATTTCTTGTTCTTCTGTACTGCTCTTCTTTCTACTTCCTTGTCTTTCCATCTTTAAGATCCACACAGCACTGGGCACTCCTGTTAACACCCTGCTTCACACTTACCCTCCTTCTCCAGTTCCACTGCTGCAGTTCACTGGTAGCAAATGGTCCAGGCTGGACTAATTCCAGTGTGTTAATTCCATCCAAGCAATACTTGATCTTACTGCTCACTGTGACTCACTCTTTGTTGCTCAAGCTGGATCCTTGTACATCATGCTTTTCTTTAGTTTAACGCCCCCTCCATACAAACATCATAATTTAGGGGCTGTATCATCTGCATTGTTATACTAATCGGTGCTGAGGCCAACATGATAAGAGTTTCTGAATCTTGAAATTATCAAGAAAAATTCATTCATAGTTGCATTTCTGCCTGCTGGGGAAAAACAGAAAGATGTCATACTTGTAAAGAAATAAGGCCAGAGAGTACTGGAAGTTTTGTGGAAGGGAGTGCTCATTGTACTTTATTCCTGCCATTTCTTATTGATTCCAGTATCTTCTGGAATAATTGAAAGATGTGTGATCAAAGACACTTTTGGTCCATTCAATCTACAGAACTTACAGATGGTCACACTTTTACAACAGCTTTGCTTCCAATTTCATAAGCAGAAAGAAAATCTTCATCCAAAAGCACTGTGACATTAAATAAATGCATAAATGGCCAAGGGATGCCTAACTCTACATGTGTGTGCATTTACAGAAAGAGCTCTAGAATATATGGAGAGAAGGGAACTGATGAATCTGGATTGAGGTTTGACAGTTTGTGAAGCAACATCCTGCAAATCTGTGAGGTATCAGCAATCAGCCTGGCCTGCTGTCATGGTTAACCCCATCAGCAGCTCAGCCCCACAGAGCCACTCACTCCCTCACACCTGGGGGATGGGGGAGAGAGCCAGAAGTGTAAGAGTGAGAAAACTCATGGGCTGAGATAACAACACTCTAATAGACAAAGCAAAAGCTGCACACATGAAAAAAGCCAAAAGAAGGATTTAACTCACAACTTCCCATGGGCAGCAGGTGCTCAGCCATCTCCAGGAGAGCAGGGCTCCATCCCATGTAACTGTGACCTGGGAAACACCAGCACTCCAAACATCCCCCCTTCCCTCTTCCTCCGGGTTTATATACTGAGCATGATGCCATATGGGAAATTCCTTTGGTCAATTGGGGTCAGCTGTCCCAGCTGTGTCCCCTCCCAGCTCCTGTGCACCCTCCTGGCTGCTGGGATGGGGTGAGAAGCAGAAAAGATGCTGTGTAATCAGTGCTCAGCAATAGCTAAAACATCCCTGTTATCTACACTGCTTCCAGCACAAATCCATGGTAGCTCCTGTGAATGAAATGAGCTCTGTCCCAGCCCAAACCCACACACCTACAGAAAAGGGTGTTCTGCTGAGGGACAGAAGTGCTGAGCAGTCTTCCAGCCCCTGCCCCTGGCCTCCTGATGGGCTTGGGCAAGTCCTTTTATTTTTACCCTTCCAACTGCATCCTGGAATTGATGCCCTTTTTTGCTAAGTGCTCGCAGACCCATAGTTTAAAGTGATGCCCAAAACCCCAGACCTTTTCAGACGTGAGGGTAAGAGACAGGAGCTCTACCAGACCTGAAGGAAGGCAGAATGTCTGTATGGCAGAATAGAGCACAACAGGGAAGGACTAAACAAATAGATAAATACATTTCAGCCTGTGAGTTTAAATGTTTAAATGACATCTTTTTTCCTGCTGCAGTGTGGGATAACCACTCACAGACATTCATTTATGGCAATAGGTGTCGTTGTTTCAGCCCTAGCTCTGATCATGCCTTCTGGGTGCTGCTTTTGCACCTTGTCATGCAAACAGGCTCTGCTGTGACACAGCAGATGCTTAGAATTGAAACCTAAACTGGAGATCTACTCATGGAACTCCCCCAGTTTAACCTGGAAGCCTCTGTGTTGCAACTCAGCCTTTGGGAAGTGCATTTTGTTGTCAGATCAGTAGTTCAAGTTCTTTCAAATGTGCACTATGGGGCAGCTGGAGTCCTGGGCTGAGCTGCCTGTTCTGCGGCAGGAGGGGCTGAGTTCTGCTTTGCTGGGTTCTGCTTTGCAGCCCACGTTGCTGTTTTCAGTCTGCCTTTGCCTGCACACGCAATGAAGGCGGTGCTGTCACACCCACAAGAAGGGGTGGCATCTGCAGTTGTCACCACACTTGCTCTGTGCATAGCTGGAGCTGGTAAAGGTGCTAGCACCACAACATCGCCAAGTGACATCACTCAGGCTTGGCGGTTGGAAGGGGGGAGTCTGTGTGCACCCAGGAGCACGTCAGGATGGGGAATGACATGAGCTCACATCCCTTTGCCTACCCCACAGAGCCCCTGAAGCTCCAGGCTGCCAAGCTCTACATGATGTGCAAAGAAATCCTACACAATAGTCCCACCATCTTTCCTTGCAGGTGCTGCGAGAGAGTCTGGACCCTCAGATATCTCCATGTTCTGCCAAAAAGTCTGAAAACTCAAGGCTAAAACACCACTCCCCCCTCCTCAGACATAGGGATGTTTGGTACCCAGCAACCCCTGGTGCTTCATGGGCCTCACCAGCAGTAGGGTTCTGTAAGCTCGGCATATTAATCCATATTTCCTGGGAGGAAAGAAGAGTCTGAGGCAAGGCTCTACCTGGAGAACCCAAAAGATGCAAGGCAAGGGTGGATCATGCAATAAATTAAACTCAACCCAGATTACAGCTTGTGAAGAGGAAGCTGAGCGGGCTGGGGGGGGCTCAGCTTGGAGAAAAGGAGGCTCAGGGGGGACCTTCTGGCTCTCCACAACTCCCTGACAGGAGGGGGCAGCCAGGGGATGTCGGGCTCTGCTCCCAGGGAACAAGGGACAGGATGAGAGGGAACAGCCTCGAGATTGTACACAGTTACCTTTGGATGGTTGTGACTGATTTAGGAGGAACAAGACTGCTGAGGTGTGTGTGCAGTGATGGAAAGAGACTGAGAGTTCAAACAACCCATTTGGCCTTCTAACTCTCCTTTATGGACTAAAGTTTAAAAAGAAACCCAAATAAGGAAAGTGGGGTTTTGTTCAGGGTTGGTTTTTGTTCTTTTTTTTTTTTTTCCATTTCAGAGCCTTAATATCCTGCTGTAAAGGATGCTGAGAAGTTCAGGGGAAACTGATTCAGAGGACAAAGTTCTGTTTCATGTGAGGCGTGGTGACATGGCTGGTATGTAGGTGTCCATGAAACAAACCTTATTCGGGCTCCAGTTCATGGTATCGATTTATCATTTATTATCAGATAATAAACCCATAATGATTTAGGTACGTTGCTTATAAATCATACACGAGCAGCACTTCTGACTAATCTGTTCCATGACTATCAAAGGTTCTTCTTTTCTTTTTTTTCCCCCTAAACCTTTTTGTTTCTGAACTTAACACCGTTACCAGCATTGAACATCAGAAGGTAAAACATCAGTAATATAAGCTTACAGCCCCAAAATTTGTTTTTTCAGGTCCCTTTGAATGTTACAAAAACCTGCAAACAGCCTGTATAAACATTATTTTCAACAGACCCATGTAGGTTTGCAGACTTTTTCTGCATTGAACTTGGAGGGAACTTTGTAAGTGGGAATAAGGCACAAAACCAAGAGCATAGCTCTTAGCAGGAAATGTCAAGCACAGGACTCCGTGTCTGAGTGTTCTAAATCTAGTTTTAGGTTTTAGGTGTTTATGTTTCAATTAAAGTCTGCAAGGCTTCCCCCTGGGCTGAAATAGAGGACAAAAACACTGTCATCACAATATCCTGCAGCAAACATGTGGGTAATGAAAAAGGAGTTAAAGGTAATACAGGCAACTCGGGTTTTCCATCTGTGGAGTTGTTGGCTCAAGCAGGGAATAGTTCAAGCAATGTAGGAACAGCAGCTCCTTGTAACTACTGTTACAGCAAAGTATTGAAACATTCTTGTAAAAAACATTGATCACATTTTTTTAAATTTTGGGTTGAGTTAGTGTTAATGCATCACCAATATCACCTAAATTCAGCTGTTAAACCATTAAAGTACTTCGTGGGTGGAGCAGGTTAGAATTTGAGTTACATTTTTGAAGCCGTGTGGTTGCAGTTACATTAACCCCAAAACATCTTATACTGATACATGTACTTCTTGTTTATCTTTCAGGTGGATAGGTTGTGTAAGATCATGCACAGGAGCACAAAACAGCCACAGCACAAATTGTACTCTTTATTCTCATGAGAACCAGCAAACCTCTCATACCTGTGTAAGTCCATTTTTGGGCATTCCTTAGAAAATTCCCTCTGCTTTGACCAACAAGGCTTTTTTATATCTAGTAATAAAAATGAAGGGTTTCAATCTTAATTTTCTCCTGTATTCTGAAGGGCAAGAAGAGACAGAATGGTGGTTGAAAACAGGCTTTGAAGCTGCTCTGAAAGAAGTAGCTTAGTGACTTCCTTTGTTGTGTTTCTCAGCCTTCATCAGAGCCATAGCAGGGCATGTGAGTGCTCTGGAGGCAGGCAAAGCTGAGACAGGATGCAAATGACTGCAT
Organism: Ifrita kowaldi; assembly: GCA_013398055.1. Taxonomy (NCBI): domain Eukaryota; kingdom Metazoa; phylum Chordata; class Aves; order Passeriformes; family Cinclosomatidae; genus Ifrita; species Ifrita kowaldi. The sequence goes on from VZRS01007028.1 coordinate 20,446, forward strand.
TAAAGCTGCTCTTTCCATAGCTCTGAGGGACAGGCTCTCAGATGGCAGGGGATGTCACCTATGCAGCCGTGGCGATGCTGCCGAGGGAAAGGCCACGCACTCCCTCTGGGACATCAAACCCAGGTAAAACATCTTGGGCACGCACTGCTGGCTCTCTTGTGCTCTCTCTCTCTTTCTCTCTCACATTTTGAATTGGGTAAAACTAGAAGAATGCCATTAAATGCTGTATGGGAAGGGCGAGAAGTTGGAAGTAGTGGATGAGATCCTCACAGTACAAATCAGCCAAGCTGCTCCCAAATCAGAACAGCCGAGGAGCAGCAGCTCAGGAACAGCCTGGTCCCAGGCTTTAAGTAACAGAATGAGAAAGAAAAAGTGTTTATTGTTTGAATAAAGAGCATAATATTTCTTTTTAAATGGCTCATGATCAAGACAACACTCCACTGAATTAATATGTAGCCCACAAATCAGATCAATGTTTATGTTCATGGAAAAGGAGCAGTAAATTAACCCGTAAATCAGAAGACTAGTGTAGGTCAAAAGTGCAACCGCTGTCACTGAAGGAAGTACTGAATGACTCCTAAAAACTTCCTGCTCTTTCTCTTTAACTTTCCAGTGGTGATTTTCCAGAACCAAATTGTCAGTCCGTGATCACTTCATATATTTGTAAAAAAACCCCAAAGGATTAAGCCAATATTAAGGGTGAGATGATTTAAACTAAATCTTCTGAAGAAGTAACGTTTCTACTACTTGGGAAAAAAAATGTAATTCATTCATAAAAGCATTTGGACAAAATCCTGGATCACAGCTAATATGAATGAGAGCTTCTCATTAAGAGCAAATAGGAAATGCTTGTGGCATCAGACTAAGGGTATTTTCATGCTTTCATTAGTAATGAATCCCTTAAGGAAACAACATTGTGTAATGAGTGTTTTTAGATGTTCTACTTACAATGGAGATTAATAATGATGATGATGCTCTGAATACATGCACTTAAATGACAGAAAATAATATCTTTTCTATATTTTTGCAAGACTGGCATTCAAAAGATAAAAATGATGTCACTTTATTACATATATGAGATGAAATGCTACCTTAGACTTTGTGTTCGTGCACCCATGGATGTCGTTTGCACTGCTGTAACCTGTGCAACACAAAGAAGGCTTGCCTCGAATTTTAGCCAGTATCCAAAGAGATAAAATTTATTTGTGAAGGGAGACAGACATCAAATCTTGATTAGAAGACATCCAAAACTATTCCTTGATCAGGCTGCCTAAAGGAAAGGCTCCATTTTGGACAGACCAGTTCCAATGAAATTTATCATTAACATCTGGATGGTTCTTATTAATTTTTTGTTGAACTGATTTTAACTCTTGATATTTTCTCACATGAAGTTACTGGCCATGGTAATTAAGTGATTTCTCAATGCCCTTTTGCCTTTAAATATTTAACTTCTCAAAAATGCTAATCATTTTTGTGGATGTTCTTCTGTTCATACTCCAGTGCTTCCATCTCCTTTAAAAAACGGGCACCAGAGATTCACACAGTATTTCTGCATGTCTTTGTTATGCTGTCTCAATTATATAGAGACCAAAATCTCTTAAATGATCTTTTTTTCACGGTTTATAGCTCCCAGTCTCCCCCACTCTTAGGTCTGATTATACTCAAATACGTTTTGCTTGATTGGGCTTGAACTTACAGTTGGACTTCAGCTGTCACTCAGGGGCTCTGAATAATAAGGACGAGGGGATTCTTGGATGCTCTACCAGAGTCTGTTGAGGAGGATTTAGTAATGGCACTATCTGTGCACAGGCTTTGGTAGGTGCAGGTGCTATTACTGTGCATGTGCTTCGAAACAGGTGTTCAAAAGTAGAAAAGTGTTCCCAAATCCCAGCAAGGATTAAGACCACCTGGGAATCCATTTTCCAGAGAAAGACTCCAGCAGTTTTTGTGTCCCAGTTCCCTCACAGATAATTTGAGAGTTGCCTGATTATGAATCATGAGTGGCTACACAGAACTTTCCTTGGGAGAAGAACAAACCAAGGAGAGTTCAAGACCTCTCAACTAAGTCACCAAACTACCCCACAAGTAGTTGTAGCCTGCTGTTGGTTGTGCCCTTAACTTCTTGTTCCCCTCCTTAACCTCCTGAGCTGCTCCAGGTGTTGACCAGGTCCACCTGGAGCCTCTCCAGCTTCCCCCAGATCCCTAGATGGGCCAGCCCACATCTGGACACAACATTCCCTAATGGACAACCCCCCAGGAGCACTCCCTGCCTGCACATTCACCGAGCAGAAGCTTCCAATAAGCAGAGATGCTTTTCTGCACCTGATGGCAGGCACAGAGAAGTGACATGAAATTTCAGTTTTAGTGACCGACAGAGCTCTCCACCTTGTTGTTGAATTAGGTGAGGGTGTGGAAGCATCTGGCACAATGAAGTTTATTTGGTAGTTTAAAACCCCCTGCTGACTTCTGAGGACTTCACATTCCAATAATCATGTGCCCATACACACTGTAATAGAAGGAATAATTTTGTTTAAATATTCAGCTTGCATGGATAATTTTTTTTCTTACAGACTTAGAGATATTCTTTAAAGGAATAAATGTTCATTTGAGAGACAAATTATTTCATAACACTAGCAGATTGTCTAAAGTACATATTTTAGAAGTGCCTCCTTTTACAGGGCTAGTGGATTTAACAGTTTAAAAGTCCTGAGTGTTTTTGGAAAATTATTTACATTCTAAGAAGAAAAAATTTAGGGCATTTGATTTGAGAACAATTACATTTAATTTACAATTTTTCTGTAGTTCATTAAACTAATAAATTGAAATGAAGCAAACAACCACTTTATTAGGTCACATTCTCTAAAGCATAGACTGTCTCCCCTATATGAATAACCCTCATTTGCCAATCAGCTTCTCAGTGGTTTTTTTTACTGTAAAACCTCTCCAAACTTCAGCAATTCTCATATGAAATCTGCCTCATTTTAGCCTAATGAGACTCTCTTCTTCTGCCAAGTTTTTCCCTGAGCAGTGAAATTTAATACAACACTTCCTTTTAAAAGCCCCAGTGGTCACAAACCAAGGCGGTAGCACAGAAGCTTATTCTTGATACAGATGGATAAAATCTCTCCATTTATGGAACCAAAAGCAGTGTCCCAATGGTCCAAACATCTTCCATAACACTAACCAGTAGCTCTGCAAAACACCCAGGTAAATGATACTGAAAACACATTCAGAAAGAGTCCATGTGCCTTTAACACACACTGTGTGATTTTCACGCCATTTTTGGGTTTTTTTGGCATCATGCTTCTGGAAAAGGATGTCTTCAACCATCAGGTCCACTCCTCTGCTGCTACAGGCACCACCTGAAATATCCTGGGATAAACACTCACAAGACAGGAATGGCCCCAGGAATTACCTTGCTGCAGCAGCATTTCTCTGAGTGCTGGTTTTCCTTTTGGCATCTCTCTGCCCCACAAAGCAGTCACGGCTCTGGTGCCCCTCCAGCCCCTGTGGTACCTTCTGAGATGGTTTAGCAACAGCTGAGATGCTTGCCATGGATAGTATCCAGCTCTTTCCCATCCTTCAGCCTGTTTGCCTGCCTCCTGCTCCAGCCACACAGCACCCAACAGTTGGAAGCTTATGGAGGAGGTTTTTCCTGCCTGACAGCAGGAGGAAATGGTAAATCATCGTGTTGCCTGTCGTTGCCTAGGGAAAGGAAAATGCTGAACACACAGCCCTGGAAACACACCCCCCTTTTCATACAGACTCAGCCTTTATTGTTCCTCCCCTTGGTGATTTGCACAGCCACGAATGTTAGCGTTTCCCTCTCCCTGCAGGAAACACGATCACATACGCTGAGCTGCTCGTGAAGCCCCAGCCCCAAGGAAACAGCAGAGCAGAGACTTCCGCTCCTGGTACTGCACAATTTTGTTTGGTTACTAATTATAGATGCAGTTTTTCCTATTGCCCAACAGTGAAACCTGTTATTAAGAGCCTTTACGTGCACTCTCTCAATGAAGGACTGATCTATCATTTCATCTGCTGCTTTTTTTCTGCTGCCTTCTCAGATTACACGCTTTCCTTTAAGAAATAATATTGAGAGACGTTTTAAAAATAATTTCTAAAAATACCTTTGTGCCCTACATGGAAAATGTAGTAAAGCAAAGTAAAATTCCATGGCTTTTTAGGAAGCCTCCTGTAACTGTCTCTGCAGGAAGAGCCCCAGGGATGCATTTGGCTTTGGAAGCAGGGTAATGCCCAGGTCTCTGTGTGCCGTTTGTGCCCTGGCGATTGTCACCCTCCCTGCACCGAAGGACCTGCCTGCCAGGAAAGGGCACATTACACCAGGTAGCTCAGGCAGCCAGAGGATGGAGCAGTTGCTCATCTCATGCAGGCAAGGTCCAGGAAACAGAGGTTGCAATGGTGCAAGTCTGTGTCTTGTGGAACTGGCACTTTAACCCCAAATTTCCTCAGGTTCTGCGGCTTCCTGGGTGTTTCGCTCTGACACAGGGTGAACGCCACACAGCTGGAGAGATGCTTGGTTTGATGCACTTCCCTGTTCCAGGGGGTGTCAGTATGGGGCTTTTTTTCCTGTGCATTTAGGGAAGGTATCTTTGAGCTGTGGGACAGGCACGCTAACGCTTGGGATCAGAGAGCAGGAACACCCCGCAGCCATCCCTGACACCACAGCCATCCCTGACACCACAGCCNTTTCTCTGTTGTTGCCCCAGTGTTAATTTTAACAGTGCCAGGACCTTAAGCTGCTCTTCCTCCTGCCTCCCTCCAGGCTGCCGGCACAGGTGCTCAGCCTGGTTCTACGTGGCGCTGGTCCTGGGTGTCCTCGTGCTCATCCTGCTGGGAGTCGTGGTCATGCAAGCCAAGCAATGTGAGTAGATCCTACCTCCTGCTTCATCCCTTCATTGCAGACATGGTTAAACCTCTGAAAGAGCTGAGAGAAAAATTCCCTTGGTGTCGCACTAAAAGGTGTCAATTTATACACAAATACAGAAAATGAGAGGCTATTTACAAGGGCCTGGAGTGACAGGACAAGGGGCAATGGCTTCACACTGACAGAGAGTGGGTTTAGATTGGATATGAGGAAGAAATTGTTCACTGTGAGGGTGGGGAGGCCCTGGCACAGGTTGCCCAGAGAAGCTGTGGCTGCCCCATCCCTGGCAGTGTCCAAAGCCAGGTTGGATGGGGCTCTGAGCAACCTGGGATAGTGGAAGGTGTCCCTGCCCATGGCAGGGGCTTGGAACCAGATGATCTTTAAGAATCTTTCCAAGCCAGGCCATTCCATGAGCATCTTCTCAGCAGGGCTTTGCTCACTGAGCTTTACTCACTGAGTTTGCTCATAACTGTGTCTGTACCAGGCAATGTACACAGAGACATCCTCACATCCACAGTACAGCTCTGGGTACAAAGGCTGCATTTCCTTATCCTTCTTGTTAACCATTATCTCTCTCTCTCTCCCCTCTCTCTTTTTCTTTTTTTTTTTACATTGGGCTGTTTAAGTTTTAAAGGACAGAGCAGGAAAATCAGAAAGTTTGTCCCAGTATGGTCTGAACAGCACCAGCAGTGACATTTCTTCAGAGAGGACCACCTCAGCAGAACTGAAAAGGCTCATGGAGGAGCTGTGTGAAGATGGACAGGGTGAGGCACATTAGTCCTTCCCAGCATGGAGGACATGTGGTGTGCACAGTTCTGTTGTCTCTGTTCCCATTTCTCTGACACCCTCCAGTTTATGGGAACTCACTGGTGCTACCCAGGAAGCATGGTGTTCCTGCAGAGCAGTGACAACAGAAACCAAACGAACATTTTAATCATAATAGTCTTGCTCCTCTTTTGGTATAAAGTTTCCAGTACTTTTGTTACATTTTTTTTCTGCCAGGAGCTGCTGTCAGAAATGCCATATATTGTAGATCCTCCTTTTGTCCTGGAGAACACTTTCCAGACAATTGTTCATAAACAGGGGGAGGAATTGCATTCATGGTATGAGCTAAAGGTTCCCCCTGTCCACCCACAGGGACAACATGCAAGCTGTGTCCCCCTGGGTGGCAGCTGCACAGGGACAGATGTTACTTCTTCTCTGAGGAGGCCAGGAGCTGGGAGGACAGCCAGAAAAACTGCCTGGCCAGGAAATCCCAGCTGCTTGTCGTTGAGGATGAAACTGAGATGGTGAGTCTTGCAGCACAAGTGCAAGTGGGTCACAGGCCACAGGCAAACATCTGTCCAAGGGAAAATGGCCTGGATGTCAAGTGTACACATAGACAAGCAAGAGCCCCATCAGGGAGAGCATCTGACTCTCCCTGCACAGGAGCTGGGTTGGGGAAAGTCAGCAGAGTAGAGCTGAAAAGGAGAAGCACAAGAGGTGCCAAGTGTGGAAGCCAGAGTAGTTTTGAGTGGGAAGAGGAAATGCTGGGGACTTTCCACCCATTTCCAGCATGTGGCTCTGGGAAGAGAGGAGCCTGGTCATGTGTATGGGCTGATGTAAGGGGCTGCTCTGCCACAGCTGCATCTCTGTCTTTGCTCTCCATGAGGGAATAAAAGCTGTGCATGAGGCAGGACAGTGACCTGGGCACAGCAGGAAAGCTCTTCTGTCAGGTAACATCCCTGATTGCTCCACAGGAATTTATAGACAAAAAAGAGAAAGATCCCAAATACATCTGGACTGTCTTGGACTTTGAAGACATGAAGAAACAATGGAGTTCCATGGAAGATCACACAGTAAAAGAAAAGAGGTGATGATTTGTGGGGGGAACATATCTTTGGGAAAAGCAAAGTGCAGTACCCCTGCTTGGAAATACAACTCTGAATCTGAGCTAATTACCCAAAGCACAGATCTAACCCTGCAGCCTCAGGCACATATTCAGAGTCATTCCATGGCCAGTTCCAGGTCAACAGGTTCCTGCTGGGCACTTTTGGAAACTGTTTTCTGCCTCCAGGACCAACCACGGCCACAGCTCATGTACTTATTAATGCAGAGACATTATGACACACTTCTGCTGAAATCCCTGCCAACAACCTCTCTCACTTTACAGACCATGTGCCTCTGTTGCAGGTGATGCCTGTCACATAGCATGGGCTGGGGTCTGTGCAGCTTTCTTCAGCATTGTGGCTGCATGGGGAGGATCCTTATCCTTGTAACAATCCCAAGCATCCATCTCTCAGGAGCCAGCAGTCCCTGCTGGGGGTGCCCATCCCACCCCTGCACGGCTGCTGTGCTTCAAGGGGGTGATCGAGTGAGCATCACGCGCCCCCCTCCCTCAGAGCACCACCAGGATTTTTAACCAGTGCTGCGTTGAAAGCTGAGTTTAAAGCTGACAACTGCATTCCTTCTGGTCTCTCAGCAGGACAGCTCTAAAAAGAATCAAGGCTGACAAGAACTGTGCTGTTTACAGAAGGAAAAACGAGATCCAGGTAGATGACTGCCAGACGCTGAAGAAGTGGATCTGTAAGAAGAGCGCAACTTTGCTGGTGCTCTGAGCCGCATTCCCAGAACATAGGCAGAGCTTCTTGTCAGAAGACCCATTTTGCTCCTAAACCAACTTGTGATGTAAACAATTTTTATCAGACTTGCAGGGAAATTTGCACTTTGCTGTGCTGTGCTCCCGTAGAAGTCAGAAGACATGTCCTGCAACAGGGCTGCAAGCTGGCACACGTGGATTTGGGGGTGCTGAGCCTTCACATGGAAAGACTGTGGCAGCAGCTGCCTCAGGAAAGGGCAGAGGAGAGGAGATACTCGTGAGGAGGAGCACTGTGCTCATGAACTGTGTGATGTGCAGGAATTACGGCCCCTGTGGGGGATGAAGGATGTGCTGGGCCCACTGCTGTCACCCCCACCTCAGGCAGCTGCTGAGCTGAGAGCTTCTTATTTGGGTTTCAGGAGTTTTGTGTTTTCTGAAGTTTGTGGTTTTGTTTTTTTTTTTTTCCTTGGGGTCTAATTGTGACTCACAGAAGCCATGTGAGGGCTGGAAAAAAATGCATTTATTGGACAGTGTCTCATTCAAAGCTACTGCACAGCTACTGGGTGTGGATGGCAGACCAGGCACAGAGTGACTTGCAACACTTGTGGTTAATATGCTCATTGCTCCTGTCCTCTTCTGATGCTGAACCTTGGAATCTGGAGGGATTAACTAGGGAAGGGGCTTGGACCGTAAGGCAACATTGCAGTGCAAGGAAATAAAGTTGATAACCTTCCTCTTCACCTATATTTCGTCCCTTTACATTGTAAATTCTAACGTGGAACCACAGTTATGGTATGATGAGGTACCAAAGCCAAAGACTGATGAAATTAATGCCTGTGAGTGCACTCAGTAAATGCATTACTTAGGCATTGAAGTGTCATGAATAAATGCTATTTCTGGGTCTGGAATACAAAAATGCTAAGAGCAATCTGACCTAGTGCCTTTCTTAGATTCAGATATTTGAAAAGAATGAAGAAATGTCGTGAATTGAAGGTGCTACTCTAACAAAAAGGGCACAGACTGGAATTTAAGTCCTTATAGCAATGAGAAAGAGAAACAAGTCTAACACGGCTTTTGAGATGTAGAGCCTTTGGTTCATCTTTGCTGTGATACACACAAATAAAGGCAGCTGCAGTTTCACAGAGATGTTTTTTCACACCTGCACATGCCTGGGGAGGGTTAACGTCCAGCACTTTGGGGCTGCAGATTAAAAAGTGAACTGTACCCTCAGAGACTTCCCTTCAAACAACATCAACAACAAAAAAATCCCAACACAGATTTACCCCGTAGAATACAGCATCAGCAGCTCAAGACTCATATGAGAAACTGCTGCTATGTAAGAGGAAACAACAACAACAAAAATCCCCCAAACTCAGCACAGCACGTGAGGGGAGGAGGATTGATTTCTTCATTCTAGACAGAGAAGCAAAGAAAAGGAAGGAGTCTGAAATGAGTAAGATAACCATCTATACCTATAAAATACATGCTTTACAGAGAGATAATTTCTCACTGCTGAGAAATTCTAACTTCAGCACCACTTACTCACAGCACACCCTTCTCCATGCACTGGAGTTGACAGTTGCTGGTTTTATGGCAGGTCCTTCTTGATTCGTGCTGAATTTAACGAGAAAAGCAAACTCCTGCATGCTGGCTTCTCTCAAATTAGTTGCGGTGTTTAAGTTTTAACAATATTCATGAAACATCTACTATTTGGGCCATCTTGCCATTATTCATGTAATTCAACAAGTTTTTTGCAGAGCCCTACAGCAACTCTTACCTACAGTTTAGGCAGGCACTTATTTAAAAAGAAAAAAGAAGAAGAAATTACCATTGAAGTACTTCATCAAGCCTCACTCTGGGTAAAGTGAGTTGGCAGAGTTTGCAGCTTGACCCTTCTTTTTTTAACATCACAGAAGATGTTCCTTGCATCCCCGAGGAGTCAGATTCTGGAAGAGCTTTCACTGTAACCTTTTGTTAAAAGTCTGACACATTATGAAGGGTTAGAAAGGGAAATGCATTATTTTTTTGATCAAATGTCCTGTTTCATGTCAGCCTCAGCATTATGATTAAAGATTTTTTCATATTCAAAACCCGAATATTTTATTTCACTTCAGATTGAGTTCTTTTCCACCCAAATGCTGCCTGAGATGAAAAATACTTTTAGTGTCCCAATATGAAGATCCAAACCACTGTAATTCAGGGGCTCTGTAAAGATATTTATTGAGTATCTTTTCAGGACTACTGCACATACCGTATCATTCAGAACCAGGTTAATTCAAAAACATTGCAGAATAACACCTCCCCCCAATATAAATTAATACATAATTAGGCTTTTCATACTGTAGAGTGTCTCTAGTGAGCGGAGACCAAGTAAGAAAGCGACATGGACGGTTTATGAAGATAAGAAAACCAATGCTTTATTAATTTACAGATGCACTTATATACCTTAGCACGCTGTACTGACATAAGGGTATTGGTTAACTGACCAGCCACCCCTCAGAGGGATTGGCTGGACCCAGTAACTCTTACCTCATGTATTTTCTTCCTTGGTATCATAACAATACCATAGTTTACAAAGTCTCTCAACTGTTTTCCCACAGCGTCCGTGAGAAAGCAAAGCTTTCACACAGACGCCTGTCAGAAAACTGAGAAATCTCCCTGCACCCAGGCCTGTAACATCCACGATAGAGTGCTGTTACTGTGCCTATAAAGAATACAAGCACTTAAGTGTAATTTAGTGATTATAGTTAATGATTATATTAAAACTAGTGATTATATTTAAATAAACAGCTGAAAGTCACAAGTTGCTGACAATATCCATGTGCATGGTCCTGCTACAGTCAAGTCCTTCTGTCACAGAAAATAATGAAGGTGAATTTCCTATTCTTCCTTCTCTAGAAACTTGATAGGTATATTCCTTCCAGGAAAATTTGCTTCCTTTGGGTCAAATGACACTTTTAATCTTTGGATAACCTGCTAGACATGAGTGGGACTCCGACAATCAGAGGGATTGTGCCCTAATTCTGTTCAGGCTCCCAGCAATTCTACAGCGCTGGGGTTGTGCTGCAAACATCACCCACACAAGGAAACACGGATTGTCCATCTGGAAATGTCCCCCTTGCTCAGCAGCTTCACACTGTGACAGGCACAGGGCACGAGGAAAACGCAGAGAAACATCTCTTGCTGATAATTCTCTCATTCCCTTCTCGTGATTTTGCCTCCTTGCACTGAGGACTATTTCTGCCTTTACACATTAATGTCTGCAGCTTCACTATCACTCTTCCAGTTCCAACTCTTCTCCTCCCATCAGTGCAAATGCTCACGTAAATAAATATTCTTGTCTATTGTGACTTTTTTTGGCTAAAGAAAGGGCTGTGAGGATAACTTCAGGTGCAGTGCAGCTACATAAATTAGCTTGACAGCATTATAACTGGGATTTAACAAGATTAATGTAACATAACATTAACAAAACATGGAATACAATGCGAGGTGCATCCCATCAAATGGGGAGAGAGGAATTTGCTGTGATCCTGTCTAAAACAACAGTGTTCACTTCTGCATTACCCTGTATCCATGAGGCACTGGCAGTCCTCCAGACAGACCCACTTCACCACCCACCCCTGCACACAGAGCCTGGCAAAAGGAAAAGCCGAACAAAAACCTCCAAGTGCACACCCAAAAGGGAAAGGAAGAGCAGCTGCTCTGACAAGAGAAGAGTAAATGGAAGAAATGCTGATGGCACAACAAAAAGAAACTACAGGCTGGGCAGTAGCTGGAAAAATGGGGCAAGGAAATGACTTATCAAGATGCTGAAGAGAGCCTTTTAAATGGTATCTTTAGAAAACAGAGGCTTCCTCTGTGGGTGAAGAATTCTGCCTACCAGAAAAGTCATTCACCTTGAGGTAGGAGCTGGGACACATTCCCAGGTCCCAAGTATAGACATAGCCTCTGTAGGCATCATATCAGAGCTCTGAGTGTCAGGGGTGGTGGCTTTCCCCACCTTTATTGTGCTCAGTTGATATTCAAGCTACAGACCCACTTCCTGGTTAAATAACATCCCGAGGCTGAGACTCCTTGGGACTCCAGATAAGCACAGTCTCCAGAGCCTTTTACTTCAAACCTGTCAGGGAGAAGGGAAGACAGATTACTTGGACACCCACAATCAAATCTTGCAGTAGAGCAAAGGCAGCTATGGGCATCTCAGGTTCTCTTTGAATAAAGCCTGATTTACCACAGACAAGGCACCACAGGAGGATGATGTTTTGTGCCTTGAAGAGAACACTGTGGAGATTGTCTTTTCTTAATGGGATCTTGTGCCCAGAATACAAAATCCAGGACTTGTAGTACTCCTGCATCTTGTTTAGTGGTCACTTAATGTGAAATACAGCCTTAGAGTAGAGACTGAAACTCAGGTTTGCCCTTCTCAGGGATGCTGTGACATCGTGATGAGCATCACCACCATGCATTGCCACATCCTCCTATGCAGCTAAAAGGTCCCAGCAGAAGCTGTGAAGCAAATGTATCTCTCATTTCTCCCTTCCTCAGAACCCAAAAGGCACCATGGTTAAGGGGGGTGGGGGGAAACAGGAAGCAAACCTCAGTTCCCACACCGTAGGTGTCCCTATATAAGAGGTAAGGGACTCCTTCAGCAACTCTGTTTTCAAACAAAGTGCTGTAAATTTCTGTGGATAGGCCAAGCAAACTGGAATGGTCTCTGGAAAAGCCAAGGGACAAATCCCCACCAGTGTCATAACACCTGAGCTTAGACATCAAGGTGTTTGCCCTCCCCTTCAGGAGTTTGAAGCAAGCAGTGAGGCAGAAGTCTAAGAATGGGAAGAACCTCACTGAAAATGAAAGCATCAGTGGATGTTTGTATTGCAGACAGGGGATAAAAGAGTGGGAAGGGCTGCAGTTTTCAATCTGAGGTACCCATGTGCTCCTCACATCTCCCATTAAATGCTTTTGTCAGATCAAGCCCTCAAGGCTTGGAGATGAAGTGAATATAGTCACACATCACCAGTAATGTCACAGACTTAAAGGTATTTATATTTTCAACTTTTTAAGGTAATTTCAGACTTGGGAAATCTCAGTGCTTTTTCCTATCACTGGTAAATCTGCCAACTCCTGCCAGCAGCCGCTCCAGGATGAGCTGCAGCAGCCTCTGAGAAGATGGGACAGCTGCCAGGGAGAGGAACAAACTGCCCCACACCTGGCACTGGTGGCACAGAACACAGGACCCTGGCCACAGAGCAGCTCATGCAACATAAATTCACAGCTTCCTTTCCCTCCAGCAGCCTCTTTCAGAGGAACATTCTATAAAAATGAAAACATGTCTTAGCAGTCTCCCAAATCTCTTTGCTATAAACCTCACACAGGTTACATGCAGGTTGACACTTCTACAAAATACATCCTATAATGAGGAATTTGTGTTACTGTAATCTTCCCTTCCTCCCCTCATTGCTTTGGTATCTTGGTGTCTCTTGGTTTGACTTTCACCTTCTCTGCTGTCTGTTGCCATGAGCCTGCCTCATGTTGCTTCGCAACATTACAAATTTATCCCCTAAATTTCATTTGCCACAGCTTTAACAATGCCATGTGAAATCTTCATTGCATTCCATACCCTCTCCATAATCATCCCTTGAACATAATTACAGATATTTCCTACAAGTCACTGTCTATCTCTGTATGATTTATCTTGTCTTATTCCGCTATAAGCAAGTATCACCAGAAAAACCTCTCCACATCAACTTACAGTTCATTGTCTAATGCTTTTCCATTTACCCAAAAGAACTCTTCATTTCTTAAATAGAGTCCGATCCATGGGTCTTGCTTCGTTATCTTCATCATAAAGCTCTGTAGGAACAAACCCACATGAGAAAAGAAGTTCTGCATGTTCAGCCCAGCTAGCAAAATACAAAGCCTTTGATCCAGGGCAAAAGCAAAAGTGAAACGACAATCTGGCCTTTCCTGCAGAAAAAACAATATTAAAACCTAAATATACAGAGGCTGGTGACTGGGATAGGGTTGGCTGGCCTAGGGAGAGGCTATTCTAAAATACCAAGGTCTGCTATCAAGGTTTGGAACTGATACAGAAGAATATACTCTCCTATGCCTTTGTGCAGGGTGGAATCTTTCCTAATATTGTGGTATAATATAAAAAAAAAATGCTCCAAGCTGCACTTTGGGCAGCTATCTCCTAACTCCAAAGGTCACAATTAACATATTTACCAACTTGTGTGCTGTCTCAATAAGAGAAAGCAGTTGTTTAATTAAAGATAAATGAGATGCAACAGTGTTTACCCTGATAGGTGCCTTCAAGATGAGTATTTATAGCTGTGAGAAGCATCAAATTAAACTCAGACTAGTCCTTGGACTCTTTCTAAAACATCAACTGCTCAAACTGATGTTTCCTGTTTTCAGGGAGCAGAAGAGTGAAGTTTTCTGCAGGCTGTGACTCATTGTGGTTGTACATCAGCTTCCTAACTGTTCAGCTGAGAAGAAACAGTTCCCTGGAAGTGAACTGGGGGGAAAACAGGATCCCCCTTTGGTTCCCTTACCAGTTCCTGATTATTTTCGATGACCAGGAGGGAAGCATTGTGTAAAGAGCAGTGGCTCTGGCTGGAGTTCCAGGAGGCTTCCTTCTCTGAGAGGTAGTAACACTTCCTGTGGAAGTACAGCCAGCCTGATGGACACAGGTCCAGGGGAGCACACACAGGAGAGTCTTTGGCCGCAGAAGAGTTTACTGGGAGAAGACAAGAAACAATCTACCCATTTCTTCCAGCTGGAAAATGTTTTAGTTTCCTTTCTGACTGCATCATCTAAAAAATTCTCAATCTAGCCACAGCATTGTTACTTCTGCCCAGCAGAAATAATTATCATAAACTAATGGTATATTCTGGATCCTGCACCCTTCTGCCTCTTGACATATCCTTAACAGGATGGTCAGGGACAGGTTGGTAGAAGTAGCTGAGAAGGTGATAATAAAGTATCCCCCCAAGAACTCTTCTAAAGCTTAAAAATTCCAACAACCGCAGTTTTTGCACATGTTGCTTCCTCACAGCTGAATTAATAACTTTGTTTATTACAGTGTCATTTTGAAGGACAGCAGATAGGTAGGACAATCTCCCAGTTGTTATTTGTTTTCTTGAACTTGGATTAAGACCAACAGTGATGTTACAAACTTGATACCAAAAGTACACTAAGGCTAAGATGAGCCCTCCCTAACCCCACTGCAGCACATGCAGTCATTTCTCCAGCACTGGCCCACAGTTTCAAACAACACAGAATCATAGAGTGGCTTGGGCTGAGAGTGACTTTAAAGATCGTTTTGTTCCACTCCCCTGCCATGGGCAGGGACAAACTCCACCAGACCAGTTTGCTCAGAGCCCCATCCAGCCTGGCCTTGGACACTGCCAGGGATGGGGCAACCACGGCTTCTCTGGGCAGCCCATGCCAGGAACTCACTGACCTCTGAGTATAGAACCCCAAACTCCGGTAATTTCTGTTGCTAATTATATTTTATTTTAGAATTCCTTACTTACCAAAGTGAATACATGAAATCAAAATGACAGCAGCCGTAAGGACTGCAGCGACAGCTCGCCACAGCCAGATGTTCGATAACAGACCTGAAAAAATAAATGTCAGGAATTCAAAAACCAAACCAAAAAAAAAAACCAAAACCAAATCCATCTGTCCACTCATCCAGTCCATGCTTCCTGAGCATGCCTATGAAGATGTTGTGATAGACAGTGTCTAAAAAACCCAACCCCACAACAAAAACAAAAACAAAAAACCCCATTCAACAAACATCTTCTGAGTGAAAACAGAATGACAGTGCTTCAAAATGTACCAATGCAAGGCAGTGTGTTTAATAATACATTGCCTAAACTCTGCCACCAAAGCTTCAGGTTGTGTGGGCTGCAAGAAAAAAGGCAGACTAAAACTGCAAATACCTTTAGCAATATTAAAGCACTTGATGTGCAATACATAAAGGCTTCTGTTTTGATCTTCATAAAAACACAGGTTCAATATCTCACTGAGGCAAAGGTTTTTTCATGAAAACCTGTAGTATCTGCAGGAATATTTAACTCTGTGCATGAAACAACTTTGTCACATCTGCTAGTTCTACAAACCTTGAGAAAGTAGAGTTAGGCCAGACAGAAAAGACAACAATTAAGAGTTCAGGCAGAAATGTCTTTGAATTTATCAGCCTGAAGCCAGAAAAAAAACTGGGCATGCTGAGATATTTCTCTCACAAACAGTAAATGAATCTTTAAAGATAAATGCCCTAAATACTACAAATGAACAAAATAAAACCTAACTAATCTTTTNGGAGCCGCCCGGCCGCGGTGGGGCCGCACCGACCGCAGCCGCTGCCGGCCCCGGGATGCGCCGTCCCCTCGGGGCATGGCCACGGAGCGTGGGCTCGGTGCCGAGCGGGGCTTTGCGCCGGAACAGTCACCCCGCAACTCGGAGAAATAGGAAATGGGAAGGCTTTCAAGAAGTCGGCTTCTACAGGATCTCGCTGGGATCCTCTGACATTAACAAATTCCAGGAACTAACACAAAGGCGGGAGGCTCTCGGTTTTGTCTGGTGGGATTTTTGTTTTGGCTTGGTTTTGTTTGTTTGTTTGTTTTTGTTGTGAGGGTTTTTTTCAATTTTATTTATTTCATACTTATTTATTTTCTTCTTTTGCATGGAGGAGGAGAGTAAAATAAAATATTTAAACGCTGATTACTTAAACGTCTTTGGAAAACCTATCCAGTGATTTGCTTTACCTGNATCATAGAGTGGCTTGGGCTGAGAGTGACTTTAAAGATCGTTTTGTTCCACTCCCCTGCCATGGGCAGGGACAAACTCCACCAGACCAGTTTGCTCAGAGCCCCATCCAGCCTGGCCTTGGACACTGCCAGGGATGGGGCAACCACGGCTTCTCTGGGCAGCCCATGCCAGGAACTCACTGACCTCTGAGTATAGAACCCCAAACTCCGGTAATTTCTGTTGCTAATTATATTTTATTTTAGAATTCCTTACTTACCAAAGTGAATACATGAAATCAAAATGACAGCAGCCGTAAGGACTGCAGCGACAGCTCGCCACAGCCAGATGTTCGATAACAGACCTGAAAAAATAAATGTCAGGAATTCAAAAACCAAACCAAAAAAAAAAACCAAAACCAAAACCAAACAAAAAAAACCCCACAAAAAACCCCAAAACAAAAACAAAAACAAACAAACAACCAAACAAAAAAAACCCCAACAAATCAGAACCAACTGATAAGGGAGCAGAGCCCAGGACCCACAAAGCTGTTCCAAAAAAAAAAGAGTAGCTCTCTGTGGAGAGCAAGCTGGGAGCTTATCACATTTAGCTTATCTTCACAAAGCTACTCAGCCAACAAGAACTCTGGGTTACTGTAAATTTTAGTTATATCATCCAGAACTTACAGTGATCGAAAGGGAAGGAAATTGGCATGGAAAAAATGCAGTGGACAGTGAGTTTGATATTGACGTGGTGCCTAAACATGGCATGGATAAGAGAAAGAAGAAAAGCCATCAGCTCTGGAGCCCAAAACTTCTCCTGAGAAATATCCAGCCTTATCCCACAGGCACAGCTTTTCAGAGCCTCCTTTCGTTCCCCTGTCCCTTGCAGGCCTTTGGAAGCACACAGCGGCCTGCCACTGCCCTGTTTGTATCCGGCTGCTCGGGCGGCAGCGGACACGAGCTGTCCCGAGAGGCTCCAAAGCAGGATCCCGTCTCCCGGCAGTCGCTCCGCTGCCAGCACGGGGGGTTTCCAGCGGTGCGGCGGCTCCCGGGCGGCATCCCCGGCTCCCCGTGCCCCGGGATGCGCTCCCGGGGCCGGCACCGCGGCTCGGCCCCGCGCTCCGGAGGGGTGTCCCGCATCCACCCCGCATCGCAGCGCGGCCCCTCGGTGTCCCCCGCCCGTCACCTTTGCTGTGGGCCGTGCCGCGCCCCGCGGAGCCGCCGCGCTTGCCGCCGTNGAGGGTTTTTTTCAATTTTATTTATTTCATACTTATTTATTTTCTTCTTTTGCATGGAGGAGGAGAGTAAAATAAAATATTTAAACGCTGATTACTTAAACGTCTTTGGAAAACCTATCCAGTGATTTGCTTTACCTGGAAGAGCATAAAGCCTGATGATGCTGGCTTGCCAGCTGTGGGGATGAAGGTGCAAAAGAAATTTGAGCGTTGCTTGGAAGACAGGGCCATACATATCATACATTCCATCTGGTGATTTTGCACAATAACTGCTGCACTTACAACAGATTCAGGCTGTGTTGCGTGTTCCAACAGCCTGAGGAACACAGCTCTCTCCAAGTCATCATGTGGGCTCTGTGCGAGGCTGAGGAGGAATTCAGCAGTGGTTTATCCAAAATAAGCATCTTTCTGTACCTGGGGAGGAAACCTCAAACAGAAAACCGTGGGAATGGGGGATTACACTTTAAGCTTTCACTCCAGTCTCCAATTGCTTTCATTGTCAAGGACTCTGAGCAGTGGTGAGTTGCTGAAAATCGTCTCCAGGTGTTTACATTTACAGCTTATAAAGAGCCATATAAACTTTGTACTTCCATAAATACAATTCAAATTGCAGCTGATTTTAGCCTTTGCCTGCAGCAGGAGTTCATTTAAGCAGTGAATTGGGAGAGCTGGACTGGTCAAAATTCCCAGGAAGGCACTGGGGAAGAAAAGGAAAGACAAAAGGGTGAAGAAGAATCTGAACGATTTTTGTGACAAGGCTTAAGGCATGGTGGCTTCAGGGAGGTTAGGGAACTGAGGATTCCCGGGAGAGGGAAGAAGTGGTGGGTCCAGAGAGCACGAGCTGGAGACTTTTCCAGAGGTTTTGCAAGATATGAATGCAGAGGGGCAGAGGATGAGAGTGAGGTGTGGAATTAGGGCAGCAGGGAGGTTCAGTACCTGTTTCATGCAGAGCATGTTTTACATACGAGCAGACAGTGGAACATGAGTGTGCACACGGCTGGCATTCTGAGAACATTCAGCATTTATTCACTCTGAAGGTGTGGCTTGGGCTCCTGCCATTCAGTCCTGCCTCTCACTGAGGTCGAAAATAGCATTGTGGCTTTTAACCACAAAGCATTCAGATGTGAGCGCTCTCTTCATGCTCACCCACAAGTACAGAAGGTAATTCTGACACCCGCAGGAGATTCTCCTGGCTGGCAAAAAACCCTGAGAAACCCTGTCACACAGCTGTGAATCAACTGATCCTCCACAACTACTGGTATAAACACCAGATGCTTATAACTGAGACACTCACCTTCACTTTCCCTGATCTGTTTGGCTAAGAAGCCTCCTGACAATTCCTAAAATGGAAGCTGATAAACAAGATAGGAATTTCTTGAAGGCTAAAGGCAGAAGTATGCTCCAAACTGAATCACTGGAAAATTCCTTTAAAATATTGCCATGATGTAGGGAGACAAATGCAAACATTCTAAGGAAAAAGCATGGCATTTAACAGGAGGGCTCTCATGGGACTGACTTGAAAAGTCAGAGTTGGATCCTGTGGTGCTGCCTCCTACTTGCTGCTACCCCAAATAATCTTTGACTACCTTTCATCACTCACTGATCATAAAATCATGGAATGGTTTGGATTGGAATAGACTTTAAAGACTATCTAATTCTAACCCCTCTGCCATGGGCAGGGACACTGTCCACAATCCCAGTTTGCTCCAAGCCGCATCAAGCCTGGCCTTGGACACTGCCAGGGATGGGGCAGCCACAGCTGCTCTGGGCAACCTGTGCTGACTGGGACCATGATACTGTCAAAAAGCAGCCGAGGAGGCAGATCAAGTGGTCATGATTAAAACTATTAAAGCTTTTAAGGACTCTCTTTTGGAAAAACCTGTGCCAGGGCTTTACCACCCCCTGAGTATAGAACTTTTTCCTGATATCTCCTCTAAATATTTTCTCTTTTAGTTCAAAACTTTCACTCTTTTGAACTTGTCACTATATGCTCATGTAAAAAGTCACTCTCCCTCTTTTTTTTATAATCTCCCTTCAGGCACTGCAAGGCCACAGTGAGGTCACCCCAAAGCCTTCCCTTCTCCAGGCTGAACAATCCCAGTTCCCTCAGCCTTTCCTCCCAGCAGAGCTGCTCCATCCCTCTGCTCCCCTTGGTGTCCCTGCTCTGCACTGGCTCCAGCAGCTCCCTGTCCTTCCTGTGCTGGGCCCAGGGCTGGATGCAGCCCTGCAGGGGGGTCTCAGCAGAGCGGGGCAGAGGGGCAGAATGCCCCCTCCCCTGCTGCCCACGGGGCTCTGGGCTCAGCCCAGCTCAGGGGGGTTCTGGGTCCCAGCGCACACGGCCGGGGCAGGGCCAGCTCTCACCCACAGCACCCCCAAGTCCTTCTGCCAGGGCTGCTCCCTCTGCTCATCCCCAGCCTGGATTGATTCTGGAGGTTCCCCTGATCCCGGTGCAGCACCAGCACTTGGTCTCATTAAACCCCATGAGATTCCCTTGGATCACTCCCTAAGAAAGAACAGAATTTCTCTATAGATAGTTTGTGACACCACAGAGAACACATCACACTTAGCACCTTGAGAAGTCACTCACCATTTCAAGCCTTTGCAGCCACAACCCCAAAACGGTTCCAGAAAGTCCAGTGTGTGTGCTAAAAAGGACACACCCAGCCAGTGATCACTGTGAGCTCTGTAACAGTCGGTGCTCCCTCCAAGGTGTTCTTTGTGTGTCCTGAAGCCTGCTTGCTGTTCTGACAGCAGATCTGAGTTGGCAGTGCATCCTCACTGAACTGCCCATTTGGCAGCAAAGCTCTTTTCTTGCGTTGATACATTTGTCATTTAGAACCACATAAAATTGTTTGCATGTGCAATAGTGCATGAACTTCTTTTTTTACATAAAATGTCACTTGTCTCTGAAATGTCTATTCATGTCTGTCTCTGCTTAGTTATTTCTATGCAACAGTTTCTGGGCTTTTTAATGGTTTGGGGTGGGTTTTTTAAGAACCTTGCCTTCATTCACTGTTTTCTCCTAAACAAAAAATCAAAATCCCTTGCTTGTGATTTTTGCCAAGATACTCAGAGCATTTTTTTCCACCAAGTGTATCCTGAAAACCGCAGCTGGCTTGAGACACAGTTGGAATACAGGTACATGAAAATAGGATGAGCCCTGAGGATCAGCTCTTGGAGGTGTCCCTGTCACAGGTTCTCCTTGATAAAGGTCACTAATGGAGGCAGTCCTGCGTCCAGGATGTGCCCCTGTGGGGCTGCTCTGCCAGCCTGGCCTGTCCCAGGGAGTGTCACACATTGCCCAAGTGCAGCAAGAATTAAACCAGCCTGGAATCCTCTGGAGCACCGAGCACAGAAGCAGCAAGAGGTGAGGTTGGGATTGCTTAGGGATTGCCTGGCCTTGGCATCAGGATGAGACCCCGACCACACCAGAGTGAGGAGGAAATGTTTCACCCTTCCCTTGCAGTAGGGATGCCAGAGGTAATCCAAGAATCACAAGCTGTAAAGGGAAAGTTTGCTGTAAAAGTTAAATCACAAGATCAGAGAACCGTGAACAAGAACAACACAGAGGCAGAGGAAACAAAGCACTTTCAATCAAACTTCTGCCCTTGGTAGGGATTTCCTTGCAAGCAATGGTTGCTCCTGAGTCCTGAGACTTGCTGTGGCTTTCTTGGTTTGATGGGGTTTGTGCAGTTCCACAGCGGCACCAGGGTGGCTTTCCCTTCCCGCCCCTCTGGTGCACAGCTGCTGCCTCTGCTGCCTGCTGAAGGCTCCAACCGAGGGCCAGTGGCTCCCAGGGAAGAGGCTTTTCCCTGGCCCTGCCTTCAGGAGAGCCCACTTGATCCAAGGGGGCACATTCCAGCAGCTGCAATATGAAAGTAGAAGGGCAGAAGTCTGTAACACAACATAGAATGCTCTCCCACCCTCTCCAGTAAAGTGAGTACAAAGAGCCCATCCAGCTCAGCTTCCTTCTGGAATGACAGTACAGACTCTGGGGTCTGACACTGAGATTGTCCTGCTACAGCTCCATGTTCTAACTCTGTTCTTTGGGGATTGAAAGTCAGGGAAAGAACTGCAAATGTTTCCAAAGCATCTTGATGAGAGCAGTCAGTGGGGAGGATGGCTGGTGTGAGTGACATCAAAATGTGCTTTCAAGTCAGACAGAGACAGTTTTTCATGTAGGATTCCATTCTCCCTTCCAATGGCCATGACATGCTGTGTATAGATTTTTTGATTAAGCATTTTTTTTCCCAGTGATAAATCAGGCCATCAGTGTCACTTCATCCAGGACTTCACAGATCCTGAAGGAGAGAGCCATGAATGGCACCATTTTAAGGAGGAATAATTCTGCTTCAAAGGAGACAGTAAGAAGGAAAATCCTTGGAGTCACAGAAGGACCAGGGTCCCAAGAGCCCCACAGAGGGCATGGGCAGAGCTTTGGTGACATTCCCTGTTTCCTGATCACAGCTCTGTTTTCCTGGTGCCACCTGTTTCTGGTGTTGGTGCCAAGATTTCTGAGCAGGAAATGCCCTCAGGCATCGTTTTCTCCTGCGATCAGTCTCCAAGGAAAAGAGGGCAGAG
>VZRS01007030.1:0-36298 GCA_013398055.1 Ifrita kowaldi
GTTCAAAAAACAAGTAGACATGGAACTTCACAATATTGTTCAGTGGGCATGAGGGTGTTTGGTCAAAGGGGGCTTTTCCAGCCTTAATGATTCCATGATTCTAAGAGAAAACAAGTCAGAGATGCTGGGAAGGATCAGCACTGAGGGAGGTTTTCCTGGTGAGCCCTGGACCCCAGGGCTCCTCCCAGTTCATTTCACTGGTTTACAGCCAGACAGATTGTGAACCCGCTGCAGCAGGAGCAGGGGATAAACACTGGCACTGTGTCCTGCTCTGATAGGGGAGGATGGGGAATGGTCCCTGCAAGGAGAGGGGCCTGGGAGCCTGGGAAATACCATGAGACTTATTCTGGGAACTAGAAAGAGGAGCAAAAGTTGGCTGGCAGAGGCTGTAGGAATGGCTCTTTCCTTTTGGAAGCAGTGGCTGGGCACAAACTCCAGGAAGGAAAACAGAGTTCATGTCTCTTCAAGAACACTTTATCCCTGGAAATGTCCAAGGCCAGGTTGGACAGAGCTTGGGGCACCCTGGGATAGTGGAAGGTGTCCCTGCCTATGGCAGGGGGCGGGACTGGATGAGCTTTAAGGTCCCTTCAAATCCAAATGAGTCTGGGATTCTGGGATTTTGAGATGACCATGGCTGGAGGTTGAGGACAGCGAAGTCCCAACCCCAGGACTCCAGCAGGGAAGGAGATGGGGGATGCAAGATGAGGTGCTTGTAGCAGTGTGGTTTGGGTCTCTGCCAAATCAGGGCAAATCCCAAGTCACCCTCAGCCCCCTGGAATGATTCAGATTCAGATTGTTTTTGTCAGTGACATGAATTTCAAACAGCAAACAACAGGGAAATGTCGCCTGTGAGACAAAAGGTTTTCAGAATCTTTACAAGGTTTCCTTAAATACAGACAAACCTTCAAGTAAACAGCAATTTTAGAACAAAAGCCTTACATCAAACTCGACTGAATGCAAATACCACCTGAATTCCCAAAGGTAATGGGGAGCATTCCCAGCCCAGCAGGTTCCCTTACCTGCCGATGGGCATCCACGAGCTGCTCCTCCAAGGTGGCCACTCGCTCCAGGGCTGCTCGCAGGCGTTCCCTCACCTGCGGGTGAGTGAAACAACAGCAAAGGCTGTTATTTACCCGGGATGAGGCTGTCCAGGATTTAGGCACGCTCCCAGGCCTGTTTGTTGGGCTGACAGCCAGGCTCAGGTGGATTCACAGGTTCAGGATCATCCACCCCATCACAGTGGGGAGTGAAATTATGTTGGAGACAACAGCCTGGGCCAGTTCCTGGAGATCTATTGCCAGGATAGCCTGAGGAGGTCTCCTAGCAGGGGAAGGAGATGCTTGAGGTGAATGAATGAGGAGAAACAGCAAAGACTGACCCAGGGTGCCAAATGCCACCACTCTCAGTGACCTGGGGGAGTTCCCTGTCCCGACAGTCTCAAACCCAGAGCATCCACTGGGCAGCCCCAGCAGCTTTGGGATACCCAAGACACTCCTGCTGAGGGCCCCCATGTCACCTTAACAACGCAAAGTGGCAGGCAGGGAGCGGAGGGTTGGGAGAAGGAGCTCTTAGCAGGAGAGGTCCCAGCAGCTTTCCCACCTTTTCATCCAGCGCCTTGTGATGCTCGAAGAGTGACTTGAGTGCCTTGAGCACCTCGACCTCACTGGACACCCCGGATGGTGACTGGGCCTGGCGCTTGACCACGGTCATCCTGAGGGAGCGCTCATGCCGTGACACCAGGCACTCCAGGTGCTCCAGCAGGAGCTGCAGAGGGGCGAGAGAGGGGCTGTCACTGCCAGGATGGGCCAGCAGCCCCTGGCGTCCCCCAGTCCCAGGACTGAGGGCCTGCCAGCAGGGTCTGCAGGCTTACCCGGGTGTTGTTGCGCTCGGCTTTCAGCTCCGAGATCTCCTCCTCCCTCTCCAGGAGCTGCTCCCGGCAGGCGCTGAGCTCCCGCGTCAGCGTCGCAAACTCCTGCGGAGAGCAGGGCGGGCCGTGAGCGGGGACAGCGGCTGGGATGGAGCCAGCATTCCATCCTGGGATGGAGCCAGCATTCCAGCCCCACTGCTGGACCTCCAGCACAGCATTTCCCATCCAAACCCAACCAGGGAGACACCGTAACACCGAGGGGAACGTGGAGAAACTGGTGGAGAGGCACAGCCAGGCCAGGAGGGGATTTATTCCTGGCTTCCCTCATGCTTTGGACAAGGAGAACACAGCATCTCAAGATTTATCCCACTTGGTTTGATGTCCAATGACACAAGAAACTGCTCTACAGATGCAGAGGTGCTCGATGGCATTTAAAGCATCCCAGTCAAGGCCACCAGCACGTTCCCATTCCACTGTCCCCTGGATGCAGCTCCAACCTTGGAGCTTCCCATCAGACTAAAACTCATCACAAAGCCACAGCTGGCTAGGATGAGTCCCCTGGCCCTCAGACAGCCTCTGCCATGACCTCAGGACCTGGAATAATCCAAAACTTCCTTCCAAAAGAAAGAGGTTGCTGCCCCAGTCCAGCATGTGGAGCCCCAGTGAGCTGCATATGGGGCACCCCCAGGTCCCGAATCCCAGCTGGGAGGGATGGGGCACAGCAGGAGATGTGCCAGGTGCCACCAGCTCTTGCTGCTGCCACCGCTCCCTCCAGGGATGTGACAGCCAGCAAGGAAGAGCCATGCCCAGAGCAATGCCAAAGGAATGCTGCACACCCAGTGCATCCCTCGGGGCAGGATGAAAACCACAATCACACTTGTGGCTGTGTCGGAAGGGAAGGGAAGCTCGCTTTGAAGTCCCTCGGATGCAGGAGGGTTCCCTTTCCCTTAGAAAATGAAACACAGGCACCTGGGTGAGCCCAGGAGCACCTCCCGTTGCTCCCAGTTGCTCTTCAGTGGTGCCAGGCCCAAGAGAGGTTTTCTTAGGGTGAGAAATGCAAATGTGTGAATGCGCCATGAATTCACACCAGGTTCAGTGTTGTTGGGAAGAATTTTAAAAGGCAAAGGATTTCAGAAGAAGCTGAGAAGGATTTGATGCAGCATTAACAAACCAAATTTCAAGAGGGGGCTGAGAGCTGTTTTACAGCATGAAATTCTTTTTCACTTTAATTTTCAGGTTTAGCAAATAAAACCCCTTCAAACCGAAGCAAAGCATTGAAGCTTAGGCTGAACCAAATGCTCTGCTCAGCTCTGAGTGAAACTTCCTGCAACAGCTGAAGCTCCGAGAAATCCGGAGCTTTTTCATCTGTCTGCCCCAGCCAGGTTTTCCCTCTCCCTTCCCACATCAAACCTGTCTCACTGGTGGGGTTTGCAGCCTGGGATTGGTGGGGACGGTGGTAGCACTGGGGAAGTTGAGACCCCACAGTGGGACAGGAGCCGAGCAGGTCGCAGTGAGGGGGAAGGGAAAGAGTCGCTGTCCCCATAAACAGCTGCTTTCCTGCCTGTCACCTGCCTCACGCCACTGGCACCCCACCCCCCTGCTCCACATCCCTGCTCCAAAACCCCTGCTCTGGCATTGTCCCAGGGCCTGAGGTCGCCAGTTCCTTCCCGACCCACTCCTGCCCCATCCATTCCCCAGAGACCACTCCAGCCCTGCAGTTATCCCTCTTCCCATCCCTTCTTAGGGACCACTCCAATCTGGGATCACCCCTGTCCCCATCCCTTCCCCAGGGATCCCTCCAGCCCCGGGATCACCCTTCCCCCTGCCAGTTTTTCCCCAAATCTGTCACAACACCCCAAACCTCGTCACCAACCTCTGCCATGCCCCATCCCACACTTGCTCCGGGACCATCCCACAGCACCCAGAGCACAGGGAACTCTCCAGCCACATCCAGCTTCACTGGGGCCCCGCCGTGCCAGCCCAGCCCTTCCCAGAGCCGGGCCCTCCCTGGCACTGGGGTCGGGGTGGGATCCCGGCGGGATCGGGCTCGGCACAGCCCGGCCGCACATACGTGCGCGCTCCGCGGGTTATGCAAGCGCTGCCAGCAGCTCCCGAGCATCCCTGAGGATTACAGCCGGGCTGGGAATGCCGGCGAGCAGAGAGCGGCAGGGAGATGTGCCAGAGAGGTGCCTGTGCATCGCCTCAGATTTAGGGATCTGTCACTCCCCCAGTCCCTCAATACGCCAAGAGACAGGCAGCAGGGCTCCAGGAGCTCGGGAAAAGCATCCTGGCAGCCGGGATGGCCCCGGGAACGTCTTCCAGCAGCCCGAGCTGTAAATGTGGGGGACGCATCGGCTCTGGGCTCTTCCAGCACCAGGGCAGGGCCCTGCGGATCCAAAGCCTTTGGATCTGCACAGGTGGAAACCTCTGGCTCTGCCCCGTGGCTGGCAGGGGACATGGATGTGGACATGGATGTTCTTCCCGCTGGAGTGAACAGGGCAGGGCAGTGTGGGATGGGTGGGACGAGGCACTGGAGGCAGCGAGAGGACAGGGATGGCCAGCACTGGGGACAGTGACGGCCAGCACTGAGCCTCCTCTCCCCGCATTCCCTTGCTGTGGCGGCCAGGCTGTACAGATGCTCCTGCAATCAGGATTTCATCTTGAAAGAGGGGATTAAAAGGGAGCAAATCCTCTGGAGAGAGAGGCAGCCCCTGCTGCGGCCAGCCCGGCGCACACGCGGTCAGCGGGTCACAGCCAGGGGTGGGCACAGCACAGAGCTCCTGCCAGCCCTTCCCCAGGGGCGCTCCTCTCCGAGCCCTCCATCCCGACAGGAATGCTGGCTGCATCCTGTGCTCTGTGCCCCACATCCTGTGCCAGGCCTGCAGCATCCCATGGCAAATCAAAGAGCCCTCCATAACTGTCCCCCCTTGGGGAAAGGCTGCAAAAACGAACATTTACGTCAAAAATAGCAACAGCCCTGCGGCGAGCCAGGCCAACAGCGAGGTCAGCCGAGTACACAGTGCCTGAGTTTGATGCCTTGGGAATAAAAAATAGGAATAAAACACTCCAGCACCCGCCTGTAGCCACCTCCCTCAGCCCCGGCTGTGCCAGATGCCAGTGCTGCCACCTTGCTCTGGGTCACCAGCAGGCACCAGGTGAGTTGGGGACCATTACAAGCTGTCCTCAGCTCTCGGCTGCGGTGCCACACTGTGGAGTGCAGCCTCCACCCCCACCTGCACATGTGCCATGGCCCTCCACCCCAGCAAAGTGGAGATAAAGAGGATCCAGATGATTTTCCTCTGCCCTGGCCATGGCTGGGAGTCTCCCAGGCGAGGCAGAGGAGCCTGCCCAGCTCTGATAAGCTGTGGGACTAAGCAGGGACACCTATAAACAGATTAGAAAGTGAAGGAGAGGTGCCTGATCTCCAATCAAAGGGTGGACAATGAGACACAGCCTGGAAGTCCCCAGGAGCCCTGCAGGAAGCCCAGCAGTCCAGGAAGAGGCCAGGTTGGATTAAAACCAAACCTCCACCATGTGACTGACTGGGCTCAGCCCTGAGTCCTGGGGTGATGGAGCAGGATGAAGGGATGGAGCAGGATGGAGGGATGGAGCGGGATGGAGGGAAGGAGCAGGACAGAGGGAAGGAGCAGGATGAAGGGATGGAGCAGGATGGAGGGATGGAGCGGGATGGAGGGAAGGAGCAGGATGGAGGGAAGGAGCAGGATGGAGGGATGGAGAACAATGGAGGGAAGGAGCAGGGTGGAGGAAAGGAGCAGGATGGAGGGAAGGAGCAGGATGGAGGGATGGAGCAGGGTGGAGGGAAGGAGCAGGATGGAGGGATGGAGCAGGACGGAGGGATGGAGCAGGATGGAGGGAAGGAGCAGGGTGGAGGGAAGGAGCAGGATGGAGGGATGGATAACGATGGAGGGAAGGAGCAGGGTGGAGGGAAGGAGCAGGATGGAGGGATGGAGCAGGGTGGAGGGATTCTGTTTACACTGTCGGAGCAGGGAGGGAGACCTGGAGCACCACACAAGGTACTGAAGTAGGATGTTGTGGACTGGGACTCGGATCTTCAGTCAGCACCAGGCATGCTGGGGATTTGGGGTTTTCCTCCTTGCCTGCATCAGTGGGGAAGGCACAAGGAAGAGCTGGAGGGAGGCCACGAACCAGCAGCATGGAGATGGCTGGAAAAGCAAGGAGAGGTTTAGGAAGCTCGGGGGACAAGACTCCAAGGCCTGTAGCATGGAAAAGCTGAAATGCCAAAGCCCTCAGCCCAGGGTCCCCTTCTGTCTCCTGGTGTCATCCACAGCACAAACAGGGATGCAGCGGGATCACACCACAGCCAGAAAAATTCCCTGTTTGTGGCAGGAGCGTGGCTGCTGCTCCAACACACCCGAGCCTGGGGACAAACCGGCTCCAGCTGTAGGATTAACGGCATTTTAAAGCCCCTAATTGGAGTGATTGCTCCTGACGGGAGCGGCAGGGGATGTGTGGGAAGGATGCCCGTGCCGGGAAATCAGCGCTGCTGACTCGGCATGGGAGGGACAGAGCCCCATCCATCTGCCCGTGCTGGCAGCCCCGTCACCTCACTACTCCTTGTGTCCCAGGAGAGGAGCAGAATGAGGAGAAGGCCCCAAATCGGAGACGAGGGGATAAACACAACCCCGGCAGTTGTAGCATGGGATTACACAGATTAAATCCTGCCGGGTAAACCCAGGGCTTCGACCATCACCCACCCCTAGCGCTGGGCACCGGCACCTCCCAGGCCTCCTGGATACAACACTGGGGCTCCGTGAGACTATCCATGGGGAATCGGTGTCCTTCCTTCATCAGGATGTGTATTTCCACCTGGGATTGCGCAGGGAGGAGCACTGTGCAGCCAGGCGAGCAGGAATCAAACACCTCAGCATCTCAGTCTTGTGGGAGCACAACCAGCTCCAACAGTTCCACGCAGCTGCCAGATCCCTCCATCCTTCCCCAAAATCTGGAGATGCTTTAAGGGTCTTACCCAGTGGGTGTTTTCCCCCACCTGGGACTGCTGAGGTTCCCATTTAGCTGCTGGTCTTTGCAAGTTAACTCAAGATATACTCTGAAGTTAAATGGGATTGTTTGATGTCAGGACCTTCCCCAGCTCCTGGGGGATTTCCAGGGAGTCTGGGGAATCTTAGGGGGTCTGCTCACCCCAAAGAGGCCCGATCTCAGCTCTCCAGGCAGCCCCAAAGGCGCAGGAGAGCTTCATGGGAGGAGGAACTGCGGGAGGTTTCCATGCCCATTGGCAGCCTGCAGCCCTCACCCTCAGCCCAGTGAAATCTGGGAGCCTGTTCTCCCCCTGACACAGCTAGGGACAGGGACGCCTGCCAAACCCCCAAGCCATGGCAGGACAGGGAGGAGCTCCATCCCACACAGGACCCTGCACTGGGAACACATCTGGATACACCCAGAGCCCTGAGCGTCACATCCCCTGGCGCCACCTGCACCCAGGAGAAACTGAGCCAGGGGGCCGGGCAGGAGGGAGGTGGGAGCAAAGCCAGGGCCTCAAGGGGCTGCTGAGAGCACCCAGAACACGCTCAGGGCTCAGCCCTCGGCCACGAATTCCCTGCAGAACAAGGAGGGCAGGGGGGCTGGAGCTGGAGCTTTCAGCCCGATTAATTCGCGTTCAGCACTCCCACATGAATAAATAAATCATGTAAGAAGCATTAAGGCAGCTTAGTCTCCTCAGGAAATCGGCCGGGAGTTCTGCCTTTTGGGGGCTGAGGGATGCCCCCATGGGCTGGGGGTGGGATGGCTCAGCCATGCAGCACAGGCAAGGGGGAGTGGGAGCTACAGGCAGGAGCATCCCTGGAGCATCCCTGCCAAGGGGTTTGCCCTGGACAGGCATGTCCCCTGCCTGCCCCACGCCTGGATCCACACCAGACACACATTCCCACCCTGTTCCTTTGGATCCTGTGCCGACACAGCGGCATCCAGCTGCCGCTGTGCCCTGAGATGGTGCCATGTCCCCAGCTGCCACCCACCCCAACCTCACCAGGCAGTGCATCCCCCAGCCTGGCTGCATCCAGGGGACACTACTGATGAGCCTGGGTGCCCAATCCTGCCCTCAAAGAAGGGGCTCTCCCAGCAATCCAGCTTGCATCCCATCCCAATGGGGTCTGAGACATTGAAGGAAGCTCCTGGGCAAAAGAGCTCACAGAGAAGGAGGAAGAGGATGGGACAGACCCATGGGATGCCCCCACACAGTGCCCCGGGGAGAGGCCCGTGCGTCCCAGTCCCACTTACCTGGTACATGCACATGCTGGGATTAATCCCATTGGGCAGGTGAGCGCCTTTGGATTTGCTTCCCGTGTTCATGCCGAGCCCTCATGTCCAGAGGCGAGCACGGGGGGCACCGGGGGCCACCGTGCCAGGGCGCGGAGCCCCCCGCCCATGCAGGGACCACAGGAGGCAGTGGGAGCTCCGGGGAATTCCCCATGGGATCCCCCTGGTCACATCTCAGAGCCGGAGGCAGCCCCGGCCAGAGCCGGTAGGTCGTGGGCACAGCGCTGCCAGGGGATCCCAGTGTGCTGACCCAGATTGCTCCAAGCACAGCCCGAGGCTCCGAGGGTCCGTCCCCGGAGCGGGAGCGGAGGCTAAATCCGCGCATCCCTTAATCCGGGAGGCTGTGGCGGGGCGGGCAGAGCGTCAGGGTGACCTGGCTTGCTCTCTCTGCTCCCGAGCCCCCAGCGCAGGGGGTGGTGGTGGCACTGGATGCACCCAACACCCGGGTACGTCTCAGCACCTCTCTCAGAAAGGGAGAAACTCATCCATAGGGACCCCAGGAGCTCCTGGGAAGCACTGTTGGGTGTTTTGCTCTCAGCAGCTTGGGCAGAGGTAGGACCAGCCCTGCTCTCTGTATGGAGCAGCTCTTCCCAAGCTGCTTTCCTCCATCCAGAGAATGCAGGGATGCAGAGAGCTGGCCAGCCAACAGCCCAAGCTCTGTCCTAGCTTGTGCCACCAGTTTTGACCCATTTCCCATGTCTCCAAGGTGCTCCAAACCCCAGCACCCAGGCAAGGAGGATCTCAGGTCTCAGCACTGCAGAGTCAGAACAGATACAAACATTCGAAGCCTCCTGCTTCCCTTCACTGTTGGGCTCCTCCCACACCGCATCCACAGTGGAGCAGAGCAACAGTCCCCCAAAATCCCTGTTCCCCCAAGTCTGAGCCCTGGGACACTGTGCTGTCCCACAAGACCCCACAGGGATGGTGGGCAGCTCAGACTCATCCTGCACAGCCCTGTGACACTGGGCTCATCCACCTCATCCTCTTCTGGCATGAACATCTTTGTGGAGATGTAGTCCAGGCCTCTGGAGTACCTGGAGGTGGTCCTGCAGGTGGAGGAACCAGGAGCAGAGCACCAGCAGAAGCTCCAAGGCAAGCCCTGATTCCCCAAGCCCTGGGCTGCTCACTGAGCACAGACCTCTGGCAGCCTCGCTGTCCTCTGCCCCTCTGCTCCCTGAGTGTCCCAGTCCCCACCCTGCACCAGCTCTGCCACCAGTGTCCCCTCTCAGGACCAAGATCGAGACACAGAAGTCCCATTGCCCCACTGGGGAATGGGGCTGATGGAAAGGAGCCCTCCTGGTGAGGGAAGGGGCAGGAGTGGGGCTGCTCTGCACAGCGGGGAGGAGAGTGATGGATGGTGTATGGTGAATGGTTACTGTCTCCATCTGAAGTGCCAATGTGGGCTCAGCAGTTCCTGACATCCCAAGAAGTTGACTGGAGGCAGCAAGCCAGACCTGCTGCCCAAAATGTGCTATCTGCTCCCCAAGTGCTGTCCCCCAGTGGACTGACTGTCCCCATGGGAAGCGAAGGCTCTGCATCTGCCTTGCTGTCACCCTGGGGTGTCCTTGGAGAGGTTTTGCCCCTTCTCCAAATCCGTTCCCCTGTGCACAGGGGGTTTGCACTTCCACCCCTCCTCACAGACCAGCGAGGGTACAGAGGAGAAGGGGAGCTTGTTGGTTGTGGCTTGGCCTAAGAGAACCGACAGGATTTACTGTTGACATGAGGAGCAACTCGGGTGGCAGCGTCATCTCTGTCACACCGAGCCAACCCCCCCAGGAGCCGTGAGCTAAACCCCACATGCAATGCCCCTCGTGTGCCTCAGGGCAGGCTCTGCTCATGCCAGGGGCAGGTCCTCACCTGCGGGAGTGCTGAGTTCAGCTGCCTCTGGAGCTGGTCCCGCTCCCGGAGCGTCTCCTGCAGGCGGCTCTGGGTGACAGCGAGCGTCTCGCGCGTCTCCCGCAGCGTGTCCAGCAGCTTGTCCCTCTCGTCCAGCATGTTCACCATCAGCTGCTCGAAGTCAGCGTCCGCCTCCGAGCCCTGGGGGGGGCCCAGCGGGTCCCCCTCGCTGATGGTGGGCATCACCTCGCACATCATGGCTGGGCTGGCTGGGGGAGGTTCCCGACGGGGTTGGGGGTGTGCTGAGCACAGGTCACATCACTGTGGGCTCCCGGGAGCCAGGGGAGCCAGCACGGGAGGGGACAGTGGGGTGCTCAAGGAGGGGGACTCCCCATTTCGTCCTCCTGGGTGCTAAGCAGCAGCTGGCATCACTCCAGCAGGGTGCAGGAACGTCCTGGGCACCAACAAGGTCCTTGCAGTCACCAGTGCCCCGCTCACTGCTTGTCACTGCCGGCTCCCGTGTGTCACCTCTCCGGGGTCCCGTGTGTCACCTCTCCAGGGTTCCGTGTGTCACCTCTCTGGGGTCCCGTGTGTCACCTCTCCAGGGTTCTGTGTGTCACCTCTCTGGGGTCCCGTGTGTCGCCTCTCCAGGGTTCTGTGTGTCGCCTCTCTGGGGTCCCGTGTGTCACCTCTCCAGGCTCTCGTGTGTCACCTCTCTGGGGTCCCGTGTGTCACCTCCCTGATGTCTTTCGGAGGGGCTGCAGCATCCGTGACCCAGGGGTGTTCAGAGGGGGACAAAATGACCCTTGAGGATTTGTCCCAACGGAGAGCCCAGGCTGAGAGCAGCACAGGGAGGGTCCAGGGAATGTTTGGGCTGCCTGGGCATGCTGAGGGGGGCTCTGGTGAGGATGGGCTGTTGTCCCTAAAGCTGGATGAGGTGTCACTGCCGATGTGGAAACGTGTCTCTGTTGGGCATCACCGTTCTTCAAACACCCAGCAGTGACCTGCGGGAGAGGGGACAGAGATCAGATCCCTTCTGCTGCCCCCAAAATGCCCAGGAACCTGCCCAGTCCCCTCTGCCCCCCATCAAACCCTTGAGAGCTGCACCAGGTGGGCTCAGCACCCACTGGAATGGGCTGTGCCAGGTTATACCTCCTGCTCCCACTACACCGAATCCAGGATGGTACCAAGCCGCAGGAAACAGCAACCCTGGCACCCGAAATCCTGCAACTGTCTGGCATTCACACATCCTGGGCCAGGATCCCATTCCCTCTGTGGAACTCCTGGCTGCCCAGGGCCCCTGCAGCCCCAGCGTTCTCTAGCCTCAGGGAATTTGCAGAAGATCAGGCTCTAACCTGAGTTTGGCTCAAAGCTGGCGGGAAGTCACAGCAGTAAATCAGTTGAATGATTGGATTAATGTTCCCCCCTCCTCTAGACAGATGTGCTGGGCCCAGCTGTTCAGTGACAACTGAACTCCAGCGCCTCCTTCCTCGGTCAAACCTCTCCCAGGGGATGGAGGCAGCAGCATCCCCGAATTCCTGCGCAAGCACAGGCACCAGGGATGAGAGGCTGGAGGGGAGAGGCAGAGCTGACATTTGGACAGTATTTAGGCTGCATTAAAGCATGGCTGGACCTGAGGAGCCAGCCCTGGGGTGATGCTGGAACCCACAGCCCCACCTCCCCTTCTGCAGCCCCAAACCATCCCAGACAAGGTGTCAGGTGAGGATTTCTACTGTCACAGTCCTGTGGGGGAACTTCAGCCCTCGGCAGCCGGGTGAGGGTCCCCAGCAGAGAGGGTGAGTGTGACACTGCCACCCCAGCCACCCTGGGGACCTGCCCACCCCGGCCACCATCTGTGCCAGGGGACAAACCATGGGCAGCTGAGCAGCAAGACACAGCCTGGCTGGCCCAGGGTGAGGAGAGCTGGTCTATTGCTGCTTCCGGGGCAGGCACCCCTTCTGTTTTAAACTTTCCAAGTGAAATGCTCAAGGATAGGTCTGAACACTCTGAGTCTGAGGATGCATCTGAGGCTGTGGCTGACCCTGGATCCCTGCAAGCATCCAAGGCCAGGTTGGACGAGGCTTGGAGCAACTTGGGATAGTGGAAGGTGTCCCTGCCCATGGCAGGGGGTGGGACTGGACGAGCTTTAAGGTCCCTTCCAGCCCAAGCCAGCTGTGATTCTGTGTCACTTCCCTTTCAAACCCATACACACACGGACAAAAAGGACCTGCACACAGGCCTGGGCCAGGGCAGCCCGTTCTGGTCCTTTGGCCTGGGATGAAAACTTGTGTGTCCAACAGCTCGATGGCACAGCGGGGACCTGGCCCAGTCAAAGGTGACGCTTGTGAGGAGGTGCCTTTGTCACACCCAGACACTGCCAGGGTGGGGGAATCAGAACTCTGCTCTTGGGATGACATTGGCTCATCAGCTGAGGGGAAGTTTGACACAAAAAACTCTCTAAAAATAGAGAAGCTCTGGCAAAAGCAGCAGCCCCTCACTGTGCATCCCATGTGTGATGCTGAGAGCCGGCTCCGGCACACAGGGACATAGGACAGGGCTGTCCCACAGGTGGTGTCCTCCCCTCCCTTCACAGATTGGATCCTCAAGTGGGATAAAACCTGTTGTGGACACGTAACGCTGTCCTGAAGCTTTGAGGGTTGTTCACACTCCATCCTGGCTGTTGGGACTTGGATGTCCGGGATAACTGCAGATTCATGGGATAACTGCACTGAGGATGCCCCATTCCTGCAGCATCCACAAAAACGAGGCTGCTGGAGGAAAAGGCACGGAGTGAGGGACCATTCCAGCCACGGCTCTCCTCGGGCTGAGTTGGACATGAGCCTCATCCCTGTAATTAAGCAGGGAAAATGCTTTCCAGTTCTCCTGCCCCTGGTGAGCAGCCCCAGGGGGTCCCACAGGCATGTGGCTCCCTGCCAGCTTTCCTGGGGGTAAGATGTCCCAGACTCCAGGGAGATCCAGGGCCAAGAAGAGCAGAAACCAGTCCTACCCCAGGGCTAAGCCCTGTTAATTTGGGTGCAAACCCTAAATGGGGTGACTTTCATGCCCCCTCCTCTGCTGTGCCTCTGCCTGAGGGATGAGCATGGAGAAGGAACATCCAGGCTGGGAAAAGTCTGGCAGTTCCTGAGCACGATGTGAATGGCAAAATGAGCCACATGGGCACGGCCCTGCCCAGCTGCTGCGGGGGAATTGGAAGAAATTAGCAGATAAATTAAGAGATATGAATCAAGGCACAGAGGGAAGAGCCCTGCAAGCCCTCTGGGAAGGGAAATGCTGCAAGGAATAACCAAGACATAAATCTGACCAGAGCAATGATGGGATGGAAATTTATCCCAGCTGCAAAGGAGAGACCTCCTTACCATGAGGAGATTTTGCAGATGCCAATTCCAGCAGGGCTGTGGTGGCTTCCCGCACCCCATGGAGTTCATCCAAGGGGCTGGACCCACACGGTGCAGGAGGAGGCACAGATTTACAGACGCAGATTTTCTTTCTGCTTCCTCCATGGTTGAGCTCGTGCACGGGTGGCTCTGGGCGGGGTTTGCTTCACTGCAAACCTGTCCACAGTCACATCCTGTTATTCCTGTGTGCTCGTGCAGGGAGATGGGGACATGAGCACAGCCAGCCCCTCAGCCTGGCGAGGGTGATCACAGAACCACAGCAGTCTCACATAGCACCGATGCTGGTCCAGGATGGACTCATCCCATTCCACTGGTCCCCAAAAGCCTCTGTGCCGTCCCTGAGGATGCTCAGTGAAGCATAAAACTGTCCTGGACAGGGCAACGTTGGTGACCCAAAGTTCCTCTGTGCCCAGGGTTTGGGGGTATCTCCACTGAGGGAGGTCACATTCCCCCCTCGTCCTGGGCCTGCAAGGACACACGCTGAGGTGTAAGGCAGGAGCTGCTACAACCCCCTGCAGCTGGAGCAGCCCTAAGAGCAGAGTGAGACCTCCCACCACCACAGAGAGCAGCCAAAGCCCCCCTGGCCTGGCCTGAAACCCCCAGGCAGGTGGGGACAGCCAGTCCAGGGCTCTTGGGGCTCTCTGTGCCTCCCAGGACACCGCTGCGCCATGAGAATCCCTCTGCCAGAGGGTCCCTGGCAGGGACATCCAGGGGGATGCTCTGCCACCTCTAGCATGGCTCTGGACACAACCCAGCCCCGTGTGGCCATCCTGGCAGAGAGTGGAAAATTCCCTGCACTGCAGTGGGACCATCCACATCCATGGACAGACACTGGGCTGCCTCCAGCATCCCCATCATGGATCTCTTCCTCCAACAACCACAGGAACTCTCCTACCCCACAGACTTGTGAGTGATCATTTCTGGATTCAACCACTGCAGCTTTCACTGCAACACCACGAGCTCCGGGAGCAGGCCAGGCACTGGGAAGGGCCAACACTGGCCCTGTGTTGGGCAGCTGCAAAGGGTTTATTTGGGATGGCAAGAGAGGGAGCCAGGACCAGGCTGGGTTTGATCCCTGCTGTCTTCAAGGCCTGTGGAGCAGGAAGTGAGTTCAGTAAGCAACAGGCACAGGTGAGTGTGCAGGGATGTGCACACAGGGACAGCGATGCAGCAGCAGCATCCGTGCAGCCAGGGATGTGCACACAAGCAGGAATGTGCAGGAAGTTCCTTCCCAGGGTCAGCTCCCCTCATTTCAGTCCCCAAAAGCAAGAGAATCTCACCCATTCCCAGGCGCCTGTCCCAGGAAGCACAGCTGGAGAGGGCACACACAGGGTCTGTCCCCACCCAGCAAAGCTCAGCAGCTCCCAGGCAAACCCACACATGCCAGCGGTCACTTTGAAGGACCTTGGGGAAGTCAGTGGGGGTGACAGCCCAGACACCCCCCACACTCTGCTGTGACTGCAGCAGCAGCGAGGGCACACCCAGAGCAGCTCTTTGCTGCTGGAGGTCAGAGGGGCCTGAGCTCGCTCCCAATTAGTCCCTGTAAATCTCAACCTTTCACTGGTCTCTGGGAGAGCTCCCTAAATGCTCCTGCCTGGCTTTCGAGGGCCTTAAGTGCTGGGATAATCATCGGGTAGAGCCGTGAGGCTGCAAGGAGACAGCTGGGAGCTGAGCAAACAGACACTGCACAGCTCCAGCCCTTGCTGGGTATTTTTAGTCCCGCGGGGCTGCCAGGCACAGGCTTGCTGGGAGCAGGTTTCTTGCCACGGAAAACATGCTTGCTTTACTATCCCTCCCCCCTCCATCCCAAAACGATGCTTTCCCACCTTTTTGGGATGGAAAACAGCACAGTCACATGTTGCCTGCTTGGAGGGGCCATTTCGCCACGATGGTGCCCAGATGTGGAGCAGCTGATGGGGAGCAGAAGGGGTTTTTGCCCTGGAGCTGATGATTTGCTCAGCACAGCTCAGCCGTGAGTCAGGCTGCCCGTGGGATGCTGGGTCCCAGGGAGCACCCCGGCTTTCCCTTCCCAGTGAGGGCGAGAAGCACCCACACTTCACCCACACACGGAGGATAGAGACAGCCTCGTGTTTCCTCTCTGAACAGCTCCACTCCCATCCCAGCCCTGACAAGAGGAAGAGAAAAGCCTCGGTGACTCTGTCAGCAGGACCATCACCCAGCAGGCAGCTGGCAAAGAGGCTTTAAGGCACTCCTTGGAGGCAACAAGCTCACAGAGATTGATCATCCCATAAAAATGTCACTCTGATCTTTTCCGCTCCTGGAAAATCCTCCTCAGGTGCCCGGCCTGGCCTCGGAAGTGCAGAGTTGGGGTGGCAGAGCCAACAGCAGCACCCGTCACTCCCAGCTCCCTGGCACAGGAACAGCCTCCCCTCTGCCCAACCGGCCAAACTCGGGGTCCAGCACCCACACGGACCTCCCACACTGACCCCTCCCTGCCAGATCCAGGAGGGAGAAGAGTCTGATGCCCTTTTGCTGTTAGTTTTACCTTTCAGGACCTCTTTTTTCAACCCTTCCTTGTGATACTGCATTAAACGTGATCCCAGGACAGACTGCAAGTGTCGTATCCTGGCATTCCCAGCAAGCTCACCCCAAACACTGGCCCTGCAGACAGAGCCACATCCCAGCACAAGTCCTGCCCACCCTCACTGAGTCAGACACCACTTGGGAGCAGCTAGGACATGCTGAGCCACCAATGCCCCCTTGCCTACCCCAGGGAAGGTCAGCAGTGACCCACTGAGCACTGGGATGGCAGAGTGGGAACATCGTCACCATCTCTACCAAGCCACAGAGCCCATTTCCCATCTACCCCCAGTGAGAGATGTGGTAGTTAGAGACTGGGAAAAGGGAGTTTATTCTGCACACAAGACAAAGCAGATGCTGAAGAGCCCTGGCTTGACAGTAGAAATCACCGATTCAAGAGTAGGACCTGGAAATGTTCGCCTGCAGCAAGTCTTGGAGCAGCCTTTGCCACATGCTCCTGAGGGTCATGGGCTGGGATTTCCCTTCCCAGGTGCCCTCAGGAGACGTGCTGTTCATGCCACAGTGTCCAAAGGAGACACCAGCTGAGTTCCACGTGTGCCAGAAGCTACTCGGATCCCTCTGGACAGCCCCACAGTCCCCGAGGGCCCCTCTCCATCCTTCCTTCCCTCCCTCTATCCCTGTGCCCAGGCACAGACCCCTCTCCACATACTCCACAGGTCTCTTAAGAGTTTTACAAGCCTGGACTGGAGCAGTCCTGCTGTGAGATGAAGCATCCTGACTTCTCCATCCTGGGGAAAAAGCTGTTTTTCATGAAGAAAACCAATCAGCAGATACAGCCTCATCCCAGCTTTTCTCCCAAGTCCCCTCATTTACTCCTGGGATACACTGTGGCCTCTTGGGACCTCCAGTCCCCTGAAAAGGACAAGGAAGATCCAGTTTTCTGTGGGGCCCATATGGTGACGGTGCTCCCACATTCCTCATGCAGCCCTGCGGCCGGCAGGGAGCCACACAGATGGTCCCTGGCTGGTGCCAGGGGCAGCCTGTGGCCAGGACACCCAGGGATAACAAGGGAAATGAGGCATTCTGGCTGGAAATAAGGTGCCAGTTTTTAGCAGCAGAGGATTGGATTCCCATTCCAAAGGGTGAGATGGATTTGCCAAGATCAGGGCTGGGAATGTCGTGGAGACCAGAGAAAAGACACAGCAGTGCCTCCTCTCCCATCCAGGTCTGGGAGGTCTCCTGGGGTCCCCATGCCTGCAGCAGTGTGTCCTTTGCCCCCAAAGAGACAACGTCCAACTTGTCCCTGCTGGAGAGGCAGCAGTGGCAGAACAGGACATTTGGGCAGCGTCTCCAGGGTTTGGAGCTGTCTCAGGTGTTGCGAAGCCCCCGGTGCCCCTAAAGGGTGGGAACAGGGGACACTGCAAGCAGTAAAAAGCAGCTATTCCCAATATCTTACCTTAAAGGACACACTTCTGCCCCAAAGACTTACTCCGAACCCATAAAGCAGTGCCCACCTCAACCCTTGCTCACTCCAAGTTGCTAAACCAGAGGAGAAACCGTGAGGAAAAATGTTCAGCTCTGACAGTTTCTTTGCAGGGAGCAGTAAACGTTAGCACTGCACTGGTATTTATACTTCCCAGTGGGAGGGGAGGCATTACACACCACTTCCAGAGGGTATTTTCAGACAGCCACCTGCTCCTCATTGTGCAGAGACACAATTGTTCCTCAGCAAAACCTCGTCAGACAAGGAGCCGCAATCTGCGCCGGGCCCTGGGGGGGAGGAGGGGGCTGAAGCCCCCAGGGCTGGCACCCAAACGCGGTCACACACACATCTACAGGACTCTGTCACCCGGGGACGTGTTGTGGGGGCTGTGTCGGGGGTCCTGACTCAGTTTCCCTGTTTCCAAAGTGCACCACGTGTCCTGCCCTGACCTCGGAGAAAGGCGGGATCTCAGCGTATTCCCAGGAGGAATCTGGCAGGCGCAGAACTGCCGGGGTAAAGCCACACCAACCTCCTGCCCTTGCACTTTGGGGTGATCTGACAGATGGAAATGGGCCTTGGAGGGGCTCCAGCCTGGATGATCCCTCTGACAAGTGGGATCTCCAAGCCTGGCCAAGAGACTCAGCAAGCCCAGGCTAACCTTGAGACTTCACCCCTGGCTTCGCAGCAGCCAAAGATACGGCTGGGAGGAGAGAGGACCACAGGTCTGAGGGTGCTGCTGAAGCCCTAAGGATCCCAGGAGCCCATGTGGAAGCACAGGGAGTGTTCTGGAGGAGCATGGGAATGTGGTTGCTGGAACATGAGCTGGATTTCATCCTGTGGCACAGCTGCCCTAGTTGGCACGAGGGGCTCCCCCAAACCACCAAAACCACAAACCAAATCCCCCAAATCCTGTAACCACACCCCACTCCAGTAACCTGCACCCAGCAGCATCACTGAAAGACAGGACTGTGGAACTCCTGGAGAAATTCCAATTCCTTTGGTGGGCGAGAGGTTGGGAAACCACCATGTGCCCTGGAAGGGAGGAGAAGGAGGCACCTGATCCATGAGCCCAAGCTCACACCCCTGTTCCAGGATGTGGTCTGCACTCTGATCCATCCACAGGGATGAGGAGGGGTTTCAGCAGCCACCAACCCAGCACAAAAAAGCCACAATTCCGGTTAAAACCATTTTCTTTTCCAGTTGTTGCTCTGCTGTGTGTACACATGGTTCATCCATCCTTTTGTTCCGTAATCTTGGAACCAAACCCCCTGTCCTCTGCTCTCTTAGGCCAAAGTCACAGAAGCCCAGAAGACCAGAATAGTTGGGGTCGGAAGGGACCTGTGAAGATCATCTAGTCCAACCGCCTCTCAAGGCAGGGTCAAACCCCAAGCAGGTGACACAGGGACCCATCCAGGTGAGTTTGGAATGTCTCCAGGGAGGGAGACTCCACGCCCTCCCCAGGCAGCTGTTCCAGTGCTCTGCCCTCCTCCATGGAAAGATGTTCTTCCTCACGTTAAAGTGCTGAGACTCTTTGATTTCTCCCTCATTGAAGGTTACTTTGAACAGCAGCAGAAGGAAATGCAGTCCCCACAGCTCTTCTAGAAGCAGCACATCGAGGTGATCCAGCCCCTGGGTGACTCTGCCAGGGAAGGCAGCACTGGGATCCATCCCAGCAGTCAGGGTGGTTTCCAGCCCAAGGTGGATGCAGACTCCTCTGACAGGGAACAAGGCACAGGGAAGTGATCCACAATCATGGGGAGAAAATCCTGTGCTTGCCATAGAGGTGGCATCACTGCAAAGTCCCCTTACCTTTGGGAAAGTGAGGCTTTGTGCCCACGTGGCTTTCCCCACGAGCAGGGCACAGCTTCAATCCTTGCTGAGACACAGAGGGAGGGCTGGTGATTTTCCATGATTTCACTAGAGGTTTTGCGAAGGGTACGTCCCTCCCGCCCCCGTGACACTTCTGCTGAGGAGTTATCTCATCTGGGAGCCTGCCGGGCTGGAGCCGGGGGCCTCCCCCTCGCTGCCAAACCAGCCCCTGCCCTGCTTTAGTCACACCCCGTGAGCACTTGAGGTGCTAATTTATTCAGCGACGGGGAAGAGTCACCAGCTCCGAGGGGGGCTGAGGAAATCTGTGCCATGGGTGCACAGATGCAACGCTGCAGAGGTGCCTCTTCGCTCACCCTGCCCTGGCACCCACACCCAGCCCCTGCTCAGCTCAGGGCACAGGGGAGGCCGCTGCTTGGAGAGAAACCCCGGGGCAAACCCCACGTGCACCCTGAGGAGCTTCCGTGCCCAAGATCCAGGGTTTCCCCCGCACCACCCATCCTGCTGGAATCTCTTCCACACCCTCAGTGGGTCCTCCCTGCCACGAGCCTCAGCAGTGATAACCATTCCCACACAGCAGCTGCACATCTGCCCAGCTCCCAGTGTAAAATCCAGCCACCAACTCCATGACTGGTGGAAAGGGAAAGTGGCTCAGTGACCTCCCTGGGGCCCAGAGCAAAATCCCACTCCCTGCCCCACTCGGGCAGGTCTCCAGCATTTTGTCACCACAGAATCATGGAATGGTTTGCTTTGGAAGGGACCTTGAAAGCTCAGCCAGTTCCACCCCTGCCATGGGCAGGGACACCTTCCACGAGACCAGGATGCTCCAAGCCCCATCCAACCTAGCCAACCATCCTTCACGAGACTCAAAATTATGAGTGGGGTTGAGGAAGAGCCCAGGGAGGGAGTTTGGAGTCAGAGAAGAGGCAGATAGGGCTTTCAGTGAAATTTAGGAAGTGTTAGAGGGTGTTCAGAGCCACAGTGGATAGAGCAGGGATGTGTCCAGTGCTGCTGGCTCCAGGCTGGACCGCAGCAGGCTCAGGAACACATCCCTGCATCACACTTTGGAGTTCTGCAGGCACCACAACCTGCAAGGGAACACCAGTGGTTCTGGAGCACGACCCTGGCCCTGGGGAGGCCTC
The DNA here is from genome assembly GCA_013398055.1 of Ifrita kowaldi. Lineage (NCBI taxonomy): Eukaryota > Metazoa > Chordata > Aves > Passeriformes > Cinclosomatidae > Ifrita > Ifrita kowaldi. Next base: position 20,389 of record VZRS01007030.1, read on the forward strand.
CAGAGCTCAGCAATTCACCACCAACCACCCCAGCACACAAACAGAGACAACAGCAGCGAGACTGTGCCCTAAGCTCCCCTCGGGCTCCCCTTTCCTCCATCCTCCCAAAGCATGGAAGGTTTTAGTCCTTCCTGTTCCAGAAGGGTGGGGACATCATGGCTTGGGCACTGGATGACCCCAACCAGAGGTGACTGGGATGGTTTCGATAACTCAAGTGATGGGGGGTGGGGAAGATTCCCCCTTGTTTTCATCCCTTCTGTTGTCCGTTCCCTATGCTAAGGGACTTTAGCAATTACTTAATCCCTTTGGTGATGGCACAGCTAATTCCTAAAGAGCTTTTGCCCAGCTGCAGTGATGGGCAGTGGAATATCAGTGGGATTCTCGGTTCTGGACACTCAGGCTTTGAGGATGAGCAGATCAGCACCAGGACAGCTCTGCAACGTCTGGCAGGGAAACCTCCCAGGATTCACCACAAGCATCTCCAGCCGTACTGGGACACGTGGGTGGACAGGACCTCAGAGCTGTGGTTGCTCAGCTCCACGCAGGACAAAGCAGGACCTTGGGGTTAAACCTCCCTCTGATTGAAACCTGCTCTTCCTCCCAAGCACCCTCATGCCAGGGACAACCACAGCCCTCCCTTGCCAAGCTGGGTTCCTTTGGCACCTTGGCTGGTTTGGAAGGGGTGGATGAATCCCAGCAAGGAGCAGGCAGAGATGGAGACAAACAGCCCCGTCCACCCCCAGCCCAGGCTGGAATGACCCTGGTGCCATCCTAACAGTGCCTGTGCCGGCGAGGGCCCAGGGCAGAGTCAGCTCCCGACGTCTCACCCCTGCCATCCCTGACAGCGACAGGATGTGGCAGGAGCAGCCGTGCGGGGACATCTGAGGACAGTGACAGTGACATTACAGGGTGGCTGGGGGCAAGGCTCAGGCACTGGAGCTCTGTCTGCTCTGTCTAAATCCACATCAAGCAGGGTCACATCTTCAACCAACACCCTGCAGGTGCAAAGTGAGCCCCCGAAACGAGCCCCAGCGAAAGCCCACCTGGCGGAGCCAAAGCCACAGTGCTGCAGGAAGGATTCATCCTACTCCTGTCTGGCATTTTCAGCCTTGTTTCATGCAAGAAGGACTTTCTGGTGGAGTCTCTGCCCTACACATCCCAACTCCTGACGCAGGGGAGGATGTGCCCACTCACCACACCAGCGAGGCAGAGGGCCTGGAGATGCAGTGCTTTAGAAGGAAAATCCAAGTCGTTCCTCTTTAGGAGAATGGTGGGATTAGCTCAGCCCTTAGTAAGCATCAGAGGAATCACAGAAAGCACCTCAAAAATAGCCTGCCGTGGAAAAAATCCATCTGCAACTCATTCCTCCTGGATATAGGCCACAAGAAAGATACAAGGGATATAAAAGTCCAGTTCCCTCTAGAAATCCCAAGTACTGGAAAAGATCAGGAAGAATAAATCGAAGTTTGCATGAATGTGACAAGCTGTGCTGGATCCAGCAGGGAGCTATAAGCAGAGCAACACCATGTCCCACCACTGCTCCCCTTGTTTGGGGATTGGAGAAAAAAGAGAAAGCTTCAAATCAAGGGAACCAACACCAAATTACTCCGGAAAGTGTGGGAGTGTGCTGGTTTGCAGAGGGGTGGCAGCTCTATCCCATGGTGGCAGAGCTCTCATCTGGGCACACATCATCTCAAAATCCAGTGCTGGGTGTTAGTTCAACTCAATTTCTAACTTGTTCTCTCTCAAAACGTCAGCTCCGTGGGGCCCGGCTAATGCAGCGTCCTTGGTGTCCCCAGGCACAGCCCTGCCTGGCACGGGAGCCCCAGGAGCTTGCCCTTGTCTGCACTGTTCTTCCCATGGGCTCCCACGGCCATCCCAGCTCACCCAAGGGGGAGCCCAACCATGGCACCATCGAGCCTGACCCCTGCTTCCGTCCATCACCCCCAAAGGGCACCCAAAAAGCACTGCACCCGTTCCACCCTTTGGCCTAAAGCCCCTGGGCACAGCACTTTGCCACCCCCAGCACTTTGGGGGTTCCTGCACACGCTGAGTTCACAGGATCCCAGACTGGTTTGGGTTGGGAGACACCTTTAAGTCCATCCTGTTCCACCTCCTGCCAAGGGACACCTTCCACTGTCCCAGGTTGCTCCAAGCCCCGTCCAACCCAGCACCAGGAACAATCCCCTGAACCACCCCAGGAGGTGAGAGCGGGATTTGGCCAATCCATGAAACATCACCAGGAGAGGAGGGGCACATTTGCAGCTCAGCAGGCTTTTAAAGCAATGAAATATGGGTAATTACACTGGTGCACCACTGGTGGGAAGAGTTGCAGGTGGGGTGGTTTCCAGCCTGGTCCCACTGTTTGCTCCTGTGGGCACTCAAAAACATGCTGGCCAGGACACCTTAAACTCCCTTGTGGGGGGAATGAAGGAAAGGGGATGCCCCAATGCCTTGGAAAACATCTGCTGCCTGAGCTGAGGATGTTGTGTGCTCTCTGTTAAAAGCCAAGAGCACATCAAAGCTCACAAGGCAAAAGGACACACGTGGAGCTGGGAGTCTCTCTCCACGCACAACTCAAGCACAGCAGCTGAGCCAACGCTTTCCAGAGGGTTTAGTGACCATTTCTGCAGACAGTTTCAAATTTCGGGCTCTTTCACAATACAGTTTTGGACCCTGGGCATCCCCCAGTGCCTGTTCCTGCAGATGTTGGAGCAGGCAGAGCCCAGCTCCAGCAGCACTGGCTGGGGGGGCTCAGAACATCCCTGAGCCCCAGCACCCAGCAGTGCCAGGCTGTGCTGCTGCAGAGCTGCAGCCCCTCCGGGGCAGCACAGGCAGAAAACCCAGCACGTGTCAGGACTGGTGGGATGCTCACCCGAGCAGAAGTGGCTCCCTGCCCAGCCTCTTGTGCCCTCCTCCCACCTCCCCAAGTTCAGAGCTGCCTGCAGGCACCAGCCCACCTGAGGTGACCTTCACCTGTCGTGCTGATACGGGGACATTCACTGAGTGATGCTCACATGTGAACACCTGATAGACAGAGCTCCCTGACCTTGTCTCCTCCAGGTAAATGCACCAATTTATCTTCAGCAGCTCTGGAAGGAGCCTGGTTTGGACAGCTACAATCCCTTCCCTGCCGAAATACAGCGATTCCAGGCCAGCTCACCTGAGTGATGATTGCTGCTGGGTTCCATCTTGTCACCACCATGAGAGGACCTTCAGCTCTTCCAGATACAGCAGCACCACCTCCCTGGTGCAGGAATGCACCCAGTCAGGTACTCAGAAGGATGGGATTTACCCTGCATCCAACTGGGATGTAACTGGAGGTGGGATTTTTGTGCCTTGCCCTTTGCAAAGTGCTTGGCCTGGCTGAAGAACATGGTGGACTCTGGGCTTGACAGGCAAAGCATTCCCAGAAGCTCTGGGAATGCACAGTAACACCCACCCTGCAGATCTCCCACTCTCATGGCACAGCATGAAGAGCTGTCCAAAGGCCCTTTCTCCCCTCTAACATCACAACCACAGTTGTTGGTCACCATCTTTCAGCTCAGCAGAGCCACCTCCACCTGCCTGGACCTGCTCAGAGCTGACAGGGAGCTCCAGGGCTGGGCTCACATTCAGCAGTGCTCTGCATCCTTACAGGCCATGCAGCCCCTCCCAGGGTGCTCCCACCCCGGATGGGGAGTGAACCTGAGCAGGATTCATCTCTCCCTACAGCCAAAGCCACCTTCCTCCTAGGCACTGGGTCCCTTTGGCACCTTGGCATGTTCAAATCCTTCCATGCATGGAGCAGGGATGGATCCGAGCCCACCTTGCTCCTCGCTGTCAGGGATTTCTGAAGAGCATCAGCCAGTTCTGAGGGCTGAAATGAGATACTGGCCTAAATGTTCCAGAGATAAGGTGGAATCTAGTTCCTGAGGCTCAAGAACCAAACACCCTCCCAAACTGGGTTTCCGCCCTTTGCAAAGTATGTGGCCTCCTCCAGCTGTGTCTGGTCTGGGGAACACAGGACAGGGCAAAGCAAGAGGGTTTCTGGGTCAATCCTAGTCTCCTGATGGGGAACAGATGGGTTTTCTGGTGGGGACTGATGTTCTGAAAAGCAATTACACATGAAGACATCCCCAACAGACTCTGCTCAGCACTGGCCCCGAGCCCAAGTCATCCTGGGTTTGGATTTTAATTAGCCCCGTTTTGGTATCTGCTCTCTCTTCCCTCCAGATAATGATTTAATTATTACAGACATGTCTTCGAATTAGCAGCTTCCTCTGTGGATTATTCGGATCTCCTCAATTACAGAGCCCAACTCACCACCATCACAAGAGAGGCTGGAGAGAACAAAGGGAGCCCGAAATCCTTCCTGGAAAGAGGAACCACGCAAACACCCATCCAAGCACGGGCCCCTGCCAAGCCCTTCTCCTCCATTGATCCAGGTCTCTCTCACAGCTGGACAGGAAACTTCGCTCTAAAGCACACCCAAAGAGCTGCATCACGCGTGACCAGGGCCCTGTCTTCCCACCAGGCCTTCGTACTCAGCAGAGCACAAGCAAGGTGAAAAGGATGTGGGATGAGCTGGGACATGGAGCCACCTCTGTGCATCCTCCTCTAATGGGATCACAAGCTTGGGGATCTCCCACAGAAGGGACCCTGAGGGACCTGGTGAGGACCCACTGCAAGTGCCCTTGCGCTGGGTGTCACCCAGGAAGCCCCTAACCTTGGGAGGGACCACAAGGGAGGTGGGATCAGGCAGGGAACAGGGACCAGGAGACGGGAATGGCAAGTGCAATCTCCTCCAGCAGTGGGACTGGGCAAGGGCCTGGGGCTCAGCCAGGCCCTGGGCCTAAGGGATGGTGGTTGAAGAGAAATCAGCAGAACAGGCTACCAAAATAAACACTAGAGGTAAATGCAAAGTGAAGGAAGGGGGAAACCTTCAGAGTGCAGCTCTACAGCAGATTCGGTGCCAAGGAGCAGGAACTCACCTGCACAGGAGAGAAGTCCCCAGCTGAACTGCCAGGCAGACACGTTGCTCCCTCACTGCGAGGTGTGGGCAGAGCATCTCCAGGCTGCACAAATTCCCAGCAAACCCTCCTCCTCAACCTGACACAGACTCACAGAACATTCTGAGCTGGAAGGGGCGATCCCTGTCCCCAGGCTGGGCTGGGACAGGAGGGGACACACCCAAGAGGTGCCCCATCCCTTGCTACAAAGGGCAACAAGCTGCAAGGACACCCCACGAAGCACCTTGGTCCTTTTCCACCGACACACTTGAGCTCCTGACTCCACATCGTGCTTCTCCCGGGACCCCCATGATTTCCCTCACCAGCACTGCTACAATCCCCATATTACTACCAGAGGAACCAGATTTTGCAGCAGCCACTGGGAAAGCTCTACTGCCTCTCCCTGCTGTAGCATGGGCAGGAGCAGAAAATCTCCTCTGGCTCCCCTGTCACTGCAGTTCACACTCCAGGAGAACAGTTTAAAGCAGCTGCAGCTCCTGCTGCTGCAGGAAAAGCCCTCGAGCACAGCCATGCGTGAGTCTGCACCTGCAAATACAGCCAAGGGCTCCCAAATCCCAGGCTAACCCTGCATTTGTGAGGCTGGATCCTCCTCTGGATCCCTTCCTGAGCTCAGGAAAAGCAGCTGCACAGCACAAGTAGCCTGGTGATGTGGCCTGTTATCCCAGCTCATGGGCTGGGGGATACAGCCCTGCTGTCCCTCATATTCCTGGTGGGATTCACAGCCCTGTTCTCTGGGCAGTGAGCCCCAGCCCTGCATCACTGGCCCCGTGCCCCACGTCCCTCTGAGGTCTCCCCTGGCTCTGTCCTCTCCAACAGCCATCACAAACCTTTGAGCATTCCGAGCTCTCCCCCCCATCAGAGACCAACACTCAAGAGCAAGCAAGGGGAGAGAAAGGCCACAATGCAACAAGGCCTTTGGTTTAATTTCCTTAAGAAACCAGGCTAAAGAAGATGGGAGTGGAAGCGACACACAAGAAAAGCAGAAGGATTTTCATTAACCCGATCAAACCTCCTGGAATATGATAACAGAGGCAGTAACAGACACCTCCCCTCTGGCCAAGGACAAAGAAAGGCTTCCTAGTTATGAAGAAGATGAAGAAAATTGAAGTAGAAGAAAGGAAATTACTGAAAAACGGCTGAAATGTCAGCTGTTATTAAAATGCCTTCACCTGGAGAGAAATAATGAGTAATGAGAACAGGGATATGATGAGGAAAGCTGAACAGACAGAGAACAAGTGGGGGAGCAACCACCCGAGAATGACTCTGAAAGCCACCCTGGTGACCACAGGAGTGGGCTGACCTCCGGAGCTGTGCCTGGGGTGACCTGTGAGGAATCTGGGGTCCTGAGAGGCCGTGCCTGTCACGAGGGTGATAGCACTGCAGGTGACAGCAGCCCCGGGATATCCCCCACCCCAGACGAGCGAGTCCCTAAGAGACACAGTTAAATCCCTCCGGATTTTGAAACATCCTTCCAGAGGCGCTGATCCTGCTCTCCTGTCACCCCTTCCACACCGTCCCTGCTGTGTCCCGCTTCCCCTGGGCATCTGCAGCGCCAGCAGCACGGCCGGGAATGCAGCCGCCAGAATCCCGAGTGGAAAAGCAGCTGGCATCACCCAGGAGGGAACACCCACCCCTGCGAGCCCCCAGGGACCACCCGCCCGCAGAGGGGCTGAGCCGGGGCGGCCGCGGCCTCGCACGGCCCCGGCGCTGCCGGGAGGGGGGGGAGTGTCGGGGCTGTGTCCCTGTCCCTGTCCCTGTCCCTGTCCCTGTCCCTGTCACGCAGCACTGAGGGACCGCCCGCTCCCAGCCGAGGCAGCTCCAGCCCCGTCGGGCCGAGCCGCGCTGGCCCCGCTCTCCCAGCGCCGACACAAAGCCCGTCCCTGCTCCCTTCCCGCTGATCCCTCCGGCATCGCCTCAGCTGCCGCGACAGCAATTCTGCAGCAGGAGCTGCTCGCATTCCCGGCAGCATCCTCCTCTCTTGGCATCTCCCTCCAGCGCCTCCCAAGAGCTGCGTTTGGGGACACACGGCTCCACGTTCCCGCCCGGCAGAACCCCGGGCACGGCCCCGGCTCCTCCAGCCCAGCCTTGCTCTGCCCCACATTCACACCCACGGTGTGGCCACAGTTCTCCGAATCTGACAAGATTCACTTTTTGGGAAGCAAGAAGAAGTGAGAGTCAAACCTCACACATTTCCTGCCAGAGTAAGGTCGAGGGCAGCAGGGAGTTGGGAGCTGTGCCTGCACAGAGGTTGGACCTTTCCAAACCCAGACCATCACCTTCAGAGGAAAATACAGAGGCAGTAAAACCATCCCAGTAGCCACCATCACCTCCAGCGTACTCCTCCCGCCACCAGTCTGGACCAGCTCTCCCCTGCCAGCCCGCTCTGGTTACTGGTGTCATCAGCACCTGTCTTGGGCCCAGGAGTCCTCTCATATTTACAGAAGCTTTGGGTACCATCAAGTGCACTCAGCAGCTGCCTCAGAGTGATCAGCCTCAATTCAAGCCAGGCAGGATGGACAGGGGCGAAAGGAAACCATGAAGGTCCCAATTGGCCCAGGGACTGGTTAAACTGGGTGCTCACAAGCAGCTTCTGATCACGGTTTAGTGGCCAGGGTGGTACGAAGTCAAAAGTTGGACTTGATGATCTTGGAAGTCTTTTCCAACCTTAATGATTCTACGAGTCTTTGATTCTATGATTTGGGTATAAATCCTGCAAATTCTCACACTTTTGGGAGAACACACTCAGACAAATGTCCAACTCACGTGTGACCACACTGGAGCTGACCAATGTCACTCTCCTGGTGTGCATTCCCCACCTGCACCGAGAGAAAATGGAGAAAGCTCCAGGTTCAGGCAGCAGCATGGGAAGATCCTTCCGCTTCCTTCCCCACACAAGGGCTTTGGCAATTTGAGGCACCCCAGGGCAGTCCATGAGGAGTCAAGAGTCCTTGGAAGGAGAAAGTCCAGGCATGGAGTGATGGAGGACCTGACACACCTTGGTCTGACAGACCAGGGTGGCTCTTCCTGATGGGTCACTAAATTTGTCCCCAGCCCAGGGCAGTGACAGCCCCTCCCTGGCATCTCCAGTGGTTGGATTTCCTGTGAGTTGCAGTGGAGAAGGGAGGAAATCAAGCAGCCAGTGTCTGCCAGCTGGTGGGGCTGGTGGCTGGTTTCCTCACCTTTCCAGCCTAGAAAATAAACATTGTTTTCTTGGCAAGACTGGGGAAAAATATCAATGCTTGTGTCCATGGCCTGACCACGTTGCAGCAGGGTACAGGGCTCCCAGGGATCAGCCAGCCCTGTGAGTGTGCTCCTCAAGCTCCTGGTCCTCCACTGCTGCATTCCAGCCCCCTAATGAACTTCCCAGCAGCATATGGGGCAATCACATGGAGATGGAGACAGGAAAATCCAAATACCTTCAATCCAAGGTCTCCTAAAGAAACACATGCTTTTAGAGCATCACCCCTGTTTTACAGCTCAGCACCTCCCAGCTGTGCTGAACTTCAGTTTGCACATCCATCTCACCCAGCTCTGCTCCCAAATCCCCATTGGTGCCACAAAGCCAGTTTGTCACTTCCCCCCAAGATCACACCACGTGACATCAGCCCTTGGCTTCATTCACAGTTCAAGTGATGAGCTCTCCCTGCTCTACCACAAGCCAGCGGGGTCAAGAGGCTGAAGGCTGCTGGACACAAGAGCCTGCTGCCTGTACACCAGTCTGCCCAGTGCCCTGTGTGAACTGGAAACACCAGCAAGCCCTCTGCATTCACCCACTGAACAGAAACTCGGCTCTCAAAGCAAAGCAGCTGGCTACCTTTTCTGTATCCCATGTCTCAAAGCCAGATGTGGAAAGGTAAACTGTGCATTTACAAAGGATGGAACAGACTCCCAGGACACACACACAGAGTTAACAAAGGGTTTTGAGGGTATTTTGCTTGATGCTACATGAACTCCCCAAAACTCATCCTTTCCTCAATGAGATGGGCCCTCAGTGGCCACCAGAGAAGGTGCCATTGTTTTCCTCCTGCACCCCGCACCCCTGACTATGACCACACCTCACAGCACAGAGAGTAAAGGTAATAAATGTTCATTTACCCCCAAATCGATGCAGCTGCTGCGCTACCTAAAGGCCAGATCTGGAGGACAGAGTGTGATCCTTGGGAGCGCAGCAGATGTCCTGCACCGAGCCATGAGCAGTATCTCAGAAAGGAATGGAGGCTGTGCAACAGCCAAGTCACTGGAGAATTCAAGCACTGGTATTTTTAGGCAGCGGGAGGACATGTGGGAGAGCTCTCCCCATGCAGGCTGATGCCATTTGCTGCAGGGCACTCAGAATGAGATTTATTGACAACGTGTGATTTGAAAGCGACACTGGTGCTCCCAGAGAGCCAGGCACTGATCAGCAGTGCTGGGGCTCGTGGCAGCCTCAGTTTAGGAGGCAAAATTTCTCCATAAACCTGAAAACACGAAGCACACACGTAACAAAAGCCATTTCTGCTTGCAGGGATGCTCTGGCTGCCAACTCCAAAAATGGCCACTGTGAAAGTCTGCTAACTGAACTAACTAGAAGCAGATGATCAAAAGCAGGAAAAAATGCTCTTTTTTTAATATGGCAGCCCAAAATGTTGGCTGTAATAAAGTGATTACCATCCAGGTTTTGATGCTGCGGAGAAGGAGAGAGAATCTTCTCTCTCCATCAAACACAAGCTGCTCTCTGGGTGGCACATCTGGATGTCAGACAGGTAATAGCAGCAAAGCAAACCCTTTCTGGATCTGGGATCAAAGGAAAGACAGCTCAGGTCAGGAGAGATGAGCCTTCTGGCTCTAACGAAAACCTGATGGGTTAAAATGAGTAAAGCCACGTTACTGAGCACATGGTGCTTGAAGAGCCCAAGCCCCCAGAAGGGTTCTGGGCTCTCCAAGGGATGCTGGCAGTGACCCAAGACTCCATCCCATGTCCCAGTAAAGGCACATCTGCTTCCAGGTGCTGCATGCTGGGGAGGAGCACAGACAGCAGCTCTCCACAGAACTTCCACTCATCTACTCTCTAGCCAGGTTTTGCAAGCAGCAAAGCTTGAAAATTTGGGTTGGTCAACATCCCCATGGATCCTTCAGAGGCTTTGGTTTGCTGCTCCTCTACCCCCACATGGCCTCCTCAACCCTCCCCAGCCTGCCTTAGCCCAAATTGCTGGCAGATACAGCCCTGGCTGCAGGAGATGTGAGGATCGGGTCCCCTTTGCCCATCCAGCGGTGCATCCAGGCTGGACATTGCCTCCACTTATCCTCCAGTCCCACAGCAACCAGGAAGGACGGGATCTCTGCTGCTGCCGGCATCTCTGCACAGGGACACAGCCAACAGTGATTCCATCCTCATCCGGGTGGGAAACACGTCACCAGCACAGCGGGGTGGCAAAGGCACCGTCAGTGCTACGTCCCAGTGATTCCCACCTGGGCAGATCCCAATCCATGGCCAGAAACCAGCTGTGGCCACACTGGAATGCCCCAGGGAAACACTCCCTTGTGCAGATACAGGAGAAAAGCAGGATTTGGCTGTGCCACCCTCACACTTCATTCCCACCACCCATTCCCAAGAGCAGGAGCTCAGCTCTACAGCATGCCAGGGAAAGCAAACACAGGGAGGAAAAATCCAGGAGCACCAGAGCCACTACATCCTGCAGAGAAACCGTCCCAGACACCGCAGCCCTGCCCGAGCCTCGAAACGACGCCATGCCCAAACGAGCCCTGAAACAGCCCCCTGCACCCCCCAAATCCAGGTGTCACCCAGGGACACCCCAGTCGAGCTGGATACCCCTTGGGATGGAGCAGGAATTGCAAGGCATAGAGCCTTCCACCACCCCAGGACACAGGGCTCAGGTCTATCCCCAGGGACAGAGGATGGGAGGGCACAGAGCCCATGTCCCCTGGCTCTGGCCTCATTTGAGGACCCCGAGTGGGCTCACAGGTCACAGAGCCTCCAAGGTGGTTCCTGAGAGCTCCATCCGCAAACAGGAGCGTCATCTCCGAATCTCTCCCAGGGAAATCACACCCGCACACGGCACCTGGTGTTATGTGGGGCAGTGTGGGACCAGAATAACTCCTCTCCTGGCTGATCAGTGTGTGAATAAATCAGCCACAGCCAAAAATAACCTCTGGACATTTTTTGACTCCTTCCCGCGAAGCAGTTTGGGGGAGATGCTTGAAAGAAGCCCAGATCTACTTAGTTACAGCTGCCAGACACTGAATTACAGGGCAGATTAAGTGGATTATGGATTTTGTACAAGCCCGTCTTTCCCCTCTGTGCCCACAGCCCCTGGCACTGGGAATGTCTGCATGGGGAGCAGTTCTAGGCACCACCATCAAGCCTATTTAACTCATGATCATGGGCCTGAGATCAGGTTTATGACACCTATGTTAATGCCACAGTGAGGCTATGAACGTCTTCCCAGTTCTGGAACCAGAAAGGCCAGGCTTTGGCAGGAGAAAATCCATGTGAGGATGCTCTGCACTAATGAGACTCTGGAAAGGTGGGAGTTGGGCTGGGGCCAGATATCCTCTTCTCCCAGGCTCCAGCCATCCCATGTTCAGCCCAGCTCCTTCCTCTGGGCTATGGCCCCCCCGGGCATCCCGCAGCTGCAGAGTGTTTGTCCTGTCCCATCACATCACATCGTGATGTGGCCAGGAGGGAATTGCAGAGAAAATTCATTTCCACCAGGAAAGGGTGGAAATGAGAAGTTTAAATGCATGCACCTGGCGCATGGGCAGCAGTTCCAGGAGGGGGCCCCTTCCCTGCCGTGCCATCCTGCCCTGGCGAGGGATGCTGCCCTCTCTGGAAGGCGGGACGTGGAGTCCAGGCAGGAAGAGGCTCCTTCCTTCCCTCCCTGCCGCACATCCCCGCGGCCCCGCGCCCACTATTTAAAGCACTCGGCCACGCTGACACTGCCTCACCTCCCCAGGGCGGAGCTGGGCCCAGCCCCCGCGGTCCCCGGCACGGCTCTGCCTCCGGGACCACCGGCACGAGGGGCTCGGCACGGCTGGAGCTGCAGAGAAGAGGCACCATGCAGCAAAAATCCCTGGGAACTGCCCTCTCCTGGAAACCGCTCGCCACGGACAGGAGGAGGGGGAAACGAGCTCTCATCTGCCACTTGTTTTCTTCTTTTTTTAATTTTTGGATGCAATTAAAGGCAGCCACCCAGCCGGCACCTCCTCGCGCTTGCTAAGAGGAGCGTGGCAGGAACTGAAAACCAGGAGCAGAAAAAAAATAATCTGCATTTCAGATAAATTCCAGTCTTGTCAGTCCTCCAGGATTACAGAGCTGGAGACAGCGACCCATGAGCTACTTAAAACACCACGGTGAAGATTCAGCAAAGGGAAGGGCAACGTGGAGGACACAGGGTCAGTCCCCTCCTGGCCAGTGGCTTTTGGAGAAGGTCTGACACCCAGCTCCAGTGGGATGGGAATCACTGCCCTGCCAGTGTTGCCCAGGGCTGAGGGGCAGCCGGGCTGCTCCAGGCACAGCTTTGCACAAAAATGAGAGAGAGAGATGAGCACCCGCTTCATTCATAAAACCACAGCATCATGGCATGGTTTGGGCTGGAAGGGACCTTAAAGCTCAGCTCATTCCACCCCCTGCCATGGGGTGCCATGGAGGACACCTTCCACTATCCCAGGCTGCTCCAAGCCCCGTCCAGCCTGGCCCTGGACACTTCCAGGGATGGGGCAGCCACAGCTTCTCTGGGCACCCTGTGCCAGGGCCTCAGCACCCTCCCACAGAAGAATTCCTTCCCAATATCTAATCTAAATCTCTTCTCTTTCAGTGTGTACCCTCTTGTCCTGTCACCCCAGTTCCCTATGCAGAGTCCCTCTCCAGCTTCCTTGTAGCACCTGCACACCCTGGAAGATGCTGTGGGGTCTCCACACAACCTCCTCTTCTCCAGGCTGAACTGCCCCAGCTTTCTCAGCCTGATTCCTCAGGACATCCTCACCCTACAAATGAACTCAAGGCTTTTACCGTGTCCCCACAAGCGTTTCAACCTGCTTGACCACAGCACAAACAGAAATAAAATCCAATTATATCAGCACGACTTTTTTTAGCAAAGAGCCTTGAATCATTTTCCACAACTTCTGCTTCAGATAGGCCCAAGTGCAGACCTGTCCCCCAACACTGCAGTTGTTTCATGTGATATTTTCCCTCCTCCCTCCCAAATGCCAGCCCGTGTGAGCACACCCACACGGGCATCCACCTCCAAGCCTTTCGTCTGCTCACAGAGGAGGCCTTTAAGCACTGAAAACTCCCAACCACATCCCTCAGGAGCCTGGCCAAGGCTTGGACCCACCTGCAGAGCCCACGGCAGAGCCCTCAGCCTGGTGTGTCATCCCACACCTGGTGCTTCGCATGTCCCAGAAATCATCCATAAGAAGGGAGTTGTCATTCACACCTCTCTAGGAGGGAAGCTGGGCAATGGATCCAACAGCCTTCTCCTCCAGTAAATACTCCAGAGACCTCACAGCTCACTTTTGGGAGCCATCTGGGAAACCTCTGGCTCACCAAAGCATTCTTTAGGAGGAAATTAATTGTGAATTAAGGTTTCAAGGTTAGATAAAGAATACAGTGTCTTTCTGCTTTGCTGGAAACCCTGAAATGGCACTCCCCAGGCAGAGGATGGACACTCATGTCAACATCTCTCCATGTGCACAGAGTGAAGCCCTCCAGATGCATTCACAGTTGGGCCCCAGTTTGGGTTAAGCTCCCTCTGAGGCTTCAAGGATGCCTCTCCCAGCTCCAGTGTGAACTTCCAGCTCCATCACAGTGTCAGGCTCTTTTCCAGCACTGACTCAGGGCCTCCACAGCCTCACCCAGCACAGCGCAACCCACCAACTCACACTCACTCAGCCTCCTCCTCATCCCTGCCCTCACTCCCAGCCCCCGGTGGGAGCTGCCCCAAAGGACAAGGCTTGCAAAAAGGTCCCTCCAAAGACGCAGATGAGAAGGGTTTCAGCGGGGGTTTTACCCCTGGTGTCTTCTGAGGCAGCTGAGACAGGCAGGAACCCAAATCTCCAGCAGGTCCGGTCCCTCAGCATCTGCACTGGAGCTGCTGGCAAGCGCAGCTGGACCAAGCCACTGGTGTGGAGCAAGACTCGCTCACCATGAAGCCACAAGGCTGCACAGGGATGAGATGTTTAATCCCACATCTGCCAAGCCACAGCTGAGCTGGCCACTCCAGAAAGCCGGATCTGCCCATCAGTCCCACCACTGCTGTCTCAGGAACCTGCCAGCTCAGAGGCTCCTCCGCCCTCCCGCTGGTGACACTGGTCCCAGACGACCTCTGGTCTGACTCCTGGGAAAGAGCTGCAGGAGGAGCAAGCAGTGAAACCGTGAAGGCACCTGTGCCCTGAGCACCACAGGGTGCCAGGGAGATGGCAGCAGGGACCTATGCTGATGGCTCCCTGACAAATCTCCAGGGAAGTCCCTAGAGATCAGTCCTGTTCCCCAACCAGCACACGCAGGGAGCAGCACACTGGGATGTCCCCAAGAGCACAAGTGCCTGAGACTCCCAGACCATCAGAGACACAAAGACACCAACTTTCCATCCCCTGCTGCCTGGGCAACACCACAGCCAAGAAACTCCTGAACGACACAGGCACATTCATCCATATCCCAAGCTCCAGTTCACGGTTGCCTCTGGACCAGCTCCTGCTCACACAGTGTCTTGGTGGTATCAAATCGACCAGGAGAACCTCATTCCAGCATCCAGCAGATGGTGGCAAACAAGCTAAAATGAACACTTTGCCAACCCTGACTTGGCCAAAACCAGGGCGTCCCCAGAAGGGTTTGCACAGCTTTAACAAAACCCAGCTCCCTAAGCCAATTGCTGCTCTAATGATGCAATTTAGGGGATAAACAAGCCCTTCAAGGCTGGTTATTCAGGAGCAAATCGTGCTGTCTGGAGGCAGCTTGCAGCGGCCGTGATGACACTGGCTAACAGAGGCTGGGAACCAGCGTGGGCACAGCTGGAGCTGGCCGGGCTGGCCGGATGCTCTTCTGGTTCAGCCTCAAGCACACAGGCCAATGTTCAGGCTGGACCAACTCTGTGAGCATCTTCCCAGTTCCAAGCTGGCCCAGCTTGGCAGGCATTTACCTGGTGCTGAGCTCCAGCAGCATCTGTGTGGCAGCACCCCCACGAGCTGGTCCAGCCCAGCGCTCGGAGCCAGGCAGATGCTCAGTGGGGCTGACACAGAGCTCGGCACTGGGTGGATGCTCCAGGGCTGGAGGCAGCACTGTGGAAGGCAGGAGGAGACAGCACTGGGAAATCAGAGGAGCAGGAGAAGGCCACGGTAGGACCAGGCTCACCAGCACTCCTGCCCTCCCCTTAGCGTAAGGTGGAAGCTGGCGGGAGGGGATGCAAAGGGACAGCTTGGGAGCATTTGGGGGGCTGCCAGGGGCAGAGAGCAGCTGAAAATCAAAGCCCCCTCTCCCCGCTCCTGGGTTGAGGAATCACTGCCTCCTCCCTGCCCCCCATACCATGCAGCCTCGGGGGGATATGCCCACCCTTCACCTCCCTGTGTGCACACCCAGCGGGGATGGGGCAGCACATCTCCCCGGCTCTGCCCCCGGTCTGGGGCCAGTGGACGGGAGGGAGCAACCGTGGCTCAAACGCTTGGGCTGGGGGTAAAGCCGGGGCACAGCAAGTCCCCCCCTCCAACCCACCTCGGGGTGAGGATGACACCCTCCAACTGAGACTCAGACACCCCCTCCAAGGGGTAACGGGGTGGGAGATGAAGCCCCCCCGGAGTGAGTCAGTCCCTTCCGGGGGGGCCAGAGCATCCCCCGGGGCACGGCAGGGCCGAGCATCCCCAGTGCGGCCCCGCCCGGGGGGCAATGGGGAGCATCCCCGGGGGGG
>VZRS01007030.1:36347-53123 GCA_013398055.1 Ifrita kowaldi
GGCGGGACCTCGGGCCGGGGGTCTTCTCGGGGACAGGAGCGTCCCTGGGGACAGAATCCCCCTGGAAAGGGGAGGAACCCCCCTTTGTGGGTTGAAAGACTCTGAGGAGCGACAGGAATCCCCCCAGGGAACTCTCCTTGAGGGCAGAAACCGCCTTGGGAGGCAGGAATCCCCCCGGGAGGACAGAAAACTCTGAGGTGGGGCAGAAATGCCCCTGTGGAAGCAGGAAACTCTCCTGGGGGCACAAGAATCCCCCTGGAATGGGCAGAGAACTCTCCTGGGGAACAGGAGCCTCTTCGGGGTTTGAAAGCCTCCTTAGGGGTAGGACTCTCCAGGCGTCTTGTCCAGCCCCGGAGGGAAGGAGGCAGGAGCAGACCTGGGCTGTGGGATGTCCCAAGCCCTGGGTGCCCCGTCCCCCCCCACCGTGTGGGGAGCAGCGATGGGGCCAGGCAGTGACCCCCAGACTCTGCCACAGCCCCCTCCTCACCCTGCAAGGCTCAGTTCTGAACCCTGGGGGGACAAGATGTGTAACCCCTCCTAATTTCAGGATGGGTGAGGCTGGACCATCACCCCAGGCTCCCCTCAAGGATAGTCTTCAGCATCATAAATTGGATTTGGGACATGAACTGCAGCGGGAGCAGCCAAAAGCCCGACCTGCTCCATCACCCTGCCCTGCACAGGGGCATCCTTAACAAACAATTTGAGGGCCTTGGAAGCACAGCCCCTAGCACAGCCATTGGGATCCCTCAGCAGCCCTCACCCAGCCTACCAACAGGAGCTCCTTTCTGTGACCCCACTGGGAACAACTGGGATCAGTAGCATCATCACAGAGCAGCACCTTCCTCTCTGCAGGAAGGACATCAAGCTCATCCTCAGGATTTTTGCTGGAGGACCTTCGGGAGGTCTCACATAAATGCCTCCAACCCACTGGAGGAGGAAGCGTGTTGGATCCACTCGCCAGCCAGACTCAGGAACAACTGCCTTCAATCCCAAAAACATTTCATCTGTTTTCCACATGCCAGAGTTTCCTAAGCCAAGACAAGCTTTACTTTTTAAAAATAATACCATCATACAGTTCCCAAATAACGATGATGAATAGGATAATCCAAGGAAAATGTTTCCAAGTAAAGAGGTGGGAGCAGCCAGCAAGCACTAGGATCTAGTTTATTGACTACCATCCACATTAATTTGTATCCATTGCCTTAAAAACAGCTGGATTAGAAATAGTGTTTCTGTCAAGGAGTGGCCTTTCCTGCCTGGGATGATCAGAAGTTTTCTCAATCAAATGTGTTCCTTGCTGATAAAATACTCCGTGTATTTAAGAAACACTGAGAGAAATAGGGTCAGGAAGGGAGGTTATGGATGTATCAGCTCCTGGCCATGCCAGGGAAGCAGAAGGAACGTGGATTTCTTGGATTTCTCCATATTCTGTGCTTTATCCTGCTCTGGAGAGGCCCGAGAGCTGACACCATAGCTGTGAAAGCATCTCACTGTCATTCTAATCCTCTCCTGAAGTTTTGTAGGAAAGAGGCACAAGTGGGAATGCAGCGCTCTGGGGTGTTCGGAGCCATTGAGGGAAAATGGGACAGGGCTGGGCTCTTTGGTCACTGTGTAAATCCCAAAGGAGGGGAGCAGGATTCCACCAGCCTCCCAGTTTAGCCATCCCAGGACTGGGCAGGACTCCCAGCCAGCTCCTGGCAGTGCCCAAATCCCCACGTGAGTAGGGCACAAGCGCTCAGGGGGACACATGCCCCAAAATTGCCATCAGACCTTGGGCTGCCAGTCACGATTTCCCTTTGCAGATCCCCTGGAACCAATTCCTCCCCCATGGGGTGGCACCACTCCTTCAGCAAGCTCCAAGCACCCATTTCAGCCCTAAAAATTAGCAAATACAGTTTACAGCTGGTGGCCACCCACCGCTGCTCCCACCACAGAGGTGTGGGTGGCACTGGGAGCCCGTGGTGTGTGCTGTGCTTGGGCACTGCTCAGTGGGCATCTCCTGGGAGTGTTCCAAACCCTCTGAAATCATCAGGCTAAACCCCTGTCTTTTTAGTGTCAGTGGCATTACTTTATCCTTGGCCGGGGTGTGTGTGGCCAACAGAGTTCCAGTCACCACAGAGACACAAATACAAAACTTTTTCACCTGTTTATACATTTTTAGCAAAAAAAAAAAGAAAAGTTAATTTGTTCTACATTACATAATTCTCTTTCATTTATTACTATTCTATCCTCTATTGGTTATTGNGGTGACTGAGCGTCCCCACGGGGGGGCCGAGCATCCTCTCGGGGGGCAGCAGAGCATCCCCGGGGGAGGCAATACGGGTAGAACCCTCCGGGTTCGGNGTTCTCACTTTGCATGTTAATTAGTCCATCTTTTAAGTCTTTTTAGTATCTTTGCAAAGTAGGGACTTTCAACACATAGATGGAGTTTTTGTTCGCCTCTTCTTTATCTTCAGGTTTCTGCAAAATATCTTTGTGATACATAAATTCTACATTCCCGATGTCCAAACACACCAATCCATCTTCTCTCCCAGGCTTTGTTCATTGNCCGAGGGCGCTGAGCACCCCCCGGGCAGCCCCACGAGGGTCATGGGGGCAGAGCTCCCCCGGGCGGCCCCGCGCGGGCCCGAGCATCCCCCGTGGGCAGCGCGGCCCCGCCCGCACTCACCGCCCGCCGANTGTATCAGACTTAGTTTATCAAAACTTCAAGTTTCGGTACTTTTCCCAATCTGTGTTCCTATGGAAGTGGCTCATGACAACTTTGCTAAATGATGGTGAAGAGTAATTTAAGAATAACACACTACTTATAATTTTTATATATAGGTGATGATTAATTAAAACAATTAATTTAAAAGCTAATTAAAACCATTAACTAAAATTATAATTTAAAAGTTCTATTGTTTCCAACAGGGGGTGCATCAGTCAGGGCAATTATCCCTACTGGGAGCACTGGGGGGGGGCCTGCAATCACCCCAGAACCCTTTTTACTGGGGGGCCAGTTGCCTCAGAGACCTTCCCTTACTGGGAGGATGGGGGGAATCCCCTCAGAGCCCCTCCTTACTGGGATGACTAGGAGGAGCAATTATCTCGGAGCCCCTCATTACTGGCAGGACGGGAGGGTGAAGGGGGGGCACAGTTACCTCAGGGTCCCTCATTCCAGGGAGGACGGGGGGGCAATTTCCTCAGAGATCCATGTTCCTGGGAGAACTGGGGACCCACTTACTCAGAGGCCCTCGCTACTGGGAGCACCAGGGAGCCAGCATCCCTAGAGGCCTTTGTGACTGCGAGGACCTGGGGGAACATTTACCTCAGGGACCCTCAGTACTGGGGATCCTCTCAGGGGCCCTCGTTACTGGAAGCACTGGGGAGTTAGTATCCTTAAAGGCCCTTGTGACTGGGAGGACGGGGATGCCATTTACCTCAGGGACCCTCAGTACTGGGAGGACTGGTGTTTTGGGGTATCCCCTCAAGCGCCCTGGTGACTGGGAGGGGGCAGTTACCTCACAGACACTCAGTGCTGGAGGGGATCCCCTTAGGATCCCCCATTACTGGGAGGACTGGGGCAGGGGGGAAGCCCCTCAGGGCCTCTGTGAATGGGGGAACTGGGAGAGGGCAGTCCCTCAAACATCCCCATTACTGGGAGGGGGCAATTACTTTACAGATCTTCCTTACTAGGGGGGATCTCCTCAGGGATGCCGGTTACTGGGAGGACTTGAGCGGGGNGCGGGGCCGGGCCTGGGCCGCGGCTGAGAAGGGCCGGGGCTGATGGGGGGAACGGCGCCTGATGAGGGGAGCGGGGCCTGAGGGGAGCTGGGCCGAGCTCGGCCCTGCTGGTGCAGGCCGGAGAGGAGGCCTGGGTCTGCATTAGCGCCTGAGGGAGGAGGTAGTTGAAGGGCCTGGCCTTGGCCTGGGTGAGAGAAGGAGGATGGTCCAGTCTCACCTAGGAGTGAGCTGGGTCCTCTCGGGTTTCTGTAGGCAGAGAGCTGCGTCCAGAAGGGATCCCTCAGCAGGGATCTGGACGGATGTGTGGGAATGAGACCTATTTGCCTGTGGAGGAGGAGCCTGGGACCAGAGGATCAGCCAGGCTCGAGTTGGGCTGTGTGAGGGGGAATGGGATTATCGTTGGCTGAGGTGGTGGGAGGAGGAGAATTGTACTGGGCTGGGCAGGGGGCGGGTCCCCTGAGCCTGGTAGACCGATGGTCTGGAGTAGAGACTTGCTGGGGACTCCTGGCCTCTATCTCTCTGCTGAGGCTCGTTTTCCTGCTTGTGCATCTCCTCCTCGAACCTTTGCTCCTCTGGGGACTGTTCCCTTTAGGCATCATGACTCTTAACACTTCTGTCCCCTCCCCATAATCCCTAATCCCTCTGACCCCTGTTTCCCCCTCTGCAGTGACGGTGGCAGATTATGCCAACTCAGACCCAGCTGTCGTGAAGTCTGGAAGGGTGAAGAAAGCTGTGGCCAACGCAGTGCAGCAGGAAGGTGAGTTTGCCCTGGGGCCCCTGCCTCCAAGTTTTGCTGGCCTCTGCATGATGTGTGAAGCTCATCTTCCTTAAACTGAGAAAATGTGTGTCCGTTAGTGCTGAAAATGAGCCCGTGCTGCTCTGTAGAATCAGATGTTAAGGACTTAGACAGGAGGTTCTGCAGAAAGCCTGCTGCAAGTCCAGTAAGAATTGCTGAATCTTTGTTAGTGCCTGAAATGGAAAGGCTTGCACGTCATCTTCTGCTTGAAGCAAAAAATAACATGGTTAAAGTCTTTATTACTTTATTACCACATATAAAACTGTAGATAAGTTTATTAGCAGGTAAAGTTCTTTGCAGTGGGAATAAGGTTGTGATAGTTCTGTCAAACATGTGTTTTAAGGAGGTCTTGGGAGGGTGTTGCTGTTTCTTTGGTGAACTCTGTAAACAAGGAGTTTTCCTGGAAAGGGAGTGCAGTATTTTGTTATCTACTTCCTCCTTGTCTGGGAACTTTCTGAACTAACACACCCCACTTGCTTGAGAAGGGGTGATGTTTAGGCCTTTTAAATGTAGCTGGTCACACGTGTTGGAGGTGGATGTTGTTGTGCTGACAGTGATGACTGAACTTTTCATAAAGGGAAACTCTTGGTTTGCTACTGAAATCTTGCATTTTTGGACACAGTATGCTCTTGGCATGAGTGCCTGTCAGGGGCAGTGGTGCTCGTGAACGTCCTCTTCAGCTGCTACTTTTCAAGCTTTTAAGATCAGGGTACCTTCCTGTTATGTGGCCTCCTTTGTTTGGGGCTTCCCTCCTCCCATTCCCGCTCCTGCTCACCCATCTGTGTTCTGTCTCCTTGAGGCAAAGTCCTGCACTTCAGCATCGTACTGGCAAACTGCTGGTGTTCCGTGCTCCCTGCCCCCAGCATCACTTGCTTTATCCAGTTTATCCCCTTTCCTGCTGTGTTTCTGGTTCACTTCTGCCTCATCCTGGGGACTCCAGGTCACAGCAGTTCCCTGCCCACCCCTTTGCAGTGCAGTCTCAGGGGGTTTCCCCTCCGGATTCGGGGATGCTCGGGATCTCTCCTCCCCAGCCCCAGGGCTGTGCTCCAGCCTTATCTGGTGCAGCCATGACCGTGCCGCAGCCTTATCTGGCCCAGCCTTATCTGTGCGGTGCCACGGGGACAGGAGCTTCTGCCCCAGCTCCAGTCTTTGGCCTTGCTGCCCTCCTGGAGCTTGGCTCAGGGTAAGCCCTGTGCTGGGTGTGACTGCAGCGGGCGGGGAGCTTCCCACGGGGAGCGTCCCATGGGAGCTTCACCGGCAGGGGAGCCAGAGCCAGGAGGAATTTTTCTGGGCTTTTTTCCTCCCCATTCTAATGCCCAGGATGGGAGGATTTCAACAGTGAGGTGAAGAGAGGGTGCCTCAGCAGGATTGCAGTGCAGCCATTCACTGTTCAGTGGACTTGTGCTGGTGACTCAGAGGTTGATTTTTGCTTTGCAGAGTGGGATGGGCTCTTTTTCTAAACCCCCCTCTGAATCCTTGTCAGTTTTGTCCTCTCTTGGTTGGCTGTATTTGATGTCATAACTCACTGTCATTTGTGTTGCCACCTATTTCACTCTCTTTTTGCCTGTAAAAGGTCATGTAGAGAGGGCAGTACGATTTGGCGGTGGAGGAAACAACTGCCATGAATGCGTCCAGGTGCCTTGAATGCATCCAGGTGCCAGGAAAGCATCCAGTTCACAGAACAAACTGTGCAAAGCAAGGTAGAACTGGTTTAGCAAAGCACTGAGGTGTGTCTAGTCAGTGGGTACAGTCGAGCTCTGTCTTTCCATCTGTTGTCTTTTCATTTTAAAACCTTGTTTGGTGGTTAGAAATGAGAATATTTTTTACCTGAATTTATTTATGTTCAGTTTCTTATTTTGTTGTTGTTGTTGTTTGTTTTTCTGCTACTCTGTCCCTGTGATTCAAACAGCACATTTTGCTCTTCACTAGCTCTGGTGACTGCAGTGACTGGAACTGGGATGTATAAAACCTTCCCGGGCTTCAGTTTGTGCTGGGTAGAAAGGCTTGAACACTATAAGCCTCCTCTGACCTCATGGTCATGTTCTATTCTTCACCCAGCTTGTTGGGTTGAAATTCAGCTCTTGAATGAATTTCACAGCCTGTTCGCAAAGCCTTTGTGCTGCAGTGGCAGTGCTGGTCTCTGTGGCAGTGCCTCACACAGCTGTAAGGTAGGACCACACCTTTCTTTTTCCAAGACTGTCATTACTGACTCACATGTGGATTTTTCTGCCCTAATGAGCGCTCAGTTTACAGATCAAGTTTTAAAAATAATATTTCCGAACAGGGATATGTCTAAACATGTCCCCAGACGCAGAAAAAAACCAACCCCAAACTCCAGCTGACTCAACTCGCTGTTTTCCTTGCTAGGCCAGAGTTTTTCCCTTCACTAAATTCCAGGGTAAGTGGAGCTCCTATGTGCTTGACACTGAGTTCCGTCCCTGGTGGATTGTGTCATCGGCCACAGGATGTTTGTCCTGCTTCGAAGGGAGTGAGTCTTCTCTGTGCTCATAAAACAGTTGCAGAGCAGGTGCTGGCTCCAGGCTGAACGTGGCCATGCAGGGCAGCTCTGCTGTTCAGGGAAGCCCATTATCCCTTAGAAAGGGCCTGTTGTTTTATTTGGAGTCATAAATAGCTTCAGCTAGACCAGTAGGATCTGCATACTGCGCTGGTAATCATCCTCATTGTTCATTCTTTAAAACAAGCAGTTGAGTAATTATGTTTCCAATTCACTCACCCCTGCTAATCTTTCCCTGACAAGGTAATCCTTGAGCTCAGGATTTACTCGCTTGTGTCCCTCACCAGAAAGCTTTAAGGCAGTGGTTCCACTGAAGCACCTCCTGAACCTGGAGAGCCTTTTCCTCTCTGCTGTTGTACTTACTGTCGTTTGTCATTCCAGTAAAATCCCTGTGTGGTTTGGAAGCTTCCTGTGTCCCTACTGAGGAAGTTCTCTCCGTGTCGGGAGAGTCCTGTGACAGCAGCGATGAAATGGATACCAAGGAGAGCATCAACGGGAGGGCTGCCTCGAGGAAAAAGAAGAGCAAAAGGCACAAAGGTGTGGTCGGTCACCTGCCCTCCTGGGGCTGTTCGGGCTGGTCCTGCATGGGGGATGCTCATGCTGGGGATTTACAGGATGGTCACGGGGCTCTTGGGGCATTCTGGAATTTGGGTTTGCATAAAGAAATGCCAAGGGTTTAGTCACTTGTAAATCTGCTGGCACTTGGTCACAGGAGCTGTATTTGCACAAAGGCAGAGCCTGGGGCATGAAATCAAAGCCTGAGAGCTCCTTGCTTTTAGCAAATATCCCTCAACCTTGGAAAACAAACACTGCTAGTCCAGAGTTGTGAAACTTTGCCACTGGCCGTGTTACTTCACTGAATGTGGGGTGGTTGGCAGCAGGTTTGCTTTGGGGTTGAAGTGCTGCTGTCCATGATTGCCAGTTGCTGGCAAAACTAAAAGCTCTGTTTTCAGGGTGTTTCCAAGGCTGTGGTTTGTTACAAATGGGTTTAAAGGGCTCTTTTCCCAGCAAGGAAGTGCATTTGATCCTAGTGGCATCATAATGCATTAATTCAAGGGAGATGTATCCTTCAGCATTTACACTTTGTGCAACTCCATAGAAATCCATTGGCAATGCAGTGTAAGCAGCAAGCAGCTCTGCTGCACTGGGGAACCCTGCAGAAGTTTCTAGTAACAGGTTGCTTTCAGGTTGAGAAGCAAATTTTAACCAGTTTTCTTGAGCTTAATACCAATTTATGTAGCATGTCCACCACAGACTGAAGGTGGACAGCACTTCCTCTGGGAAGGGAGTTAAAGAGTTTAACCTCTTTTATTGAGGCGTCCTTCAGAATCCTGGCAAGATAATACCTGAGTGGCTGGAGCTATGAGTCTGGGAAGACAATATTCTTTTCTACCACAGCCTTCTCTTGTTTCTGCTACATGTTTAGGGAGGAAAAATTAGTGATGGAACAGTGATGCTTCTGGCTGCCCTCTGAGTTCAGCAGTGTGGAGTCTGATGGCTTCTTGAACCAGAGCTGACCCAGCAGAGTGGGTGTAGCAGCCTATTGTGGGTGTGCGTACCATAAATCTGAAGTGCTGTGAGGAAGTGATCCCATCCAGAGCTTTCTTTGGCAATTATCACATGAGGATAAAGAACTGCGTTTGTATTAACCTGCTGTCTCAGGGTTAGATCTGGCACCCTCAAGTTCCCAAACACCTCTTCTAGGCCACAGACCTCACAGCAGCTTTTCCTATTATCACTGTGCACAAGTTGTGTTTTCCTTCTCTGTTCTCAATGCTTAATGCACGACCTTCCTAATGCTTAGTATTGTTCACCTATTTAAATTCTTTAAAAGTATTTTTTACTCCTGAAGTTGGAGCAGTGTCTGTGGAAGAACGTGTGGTGTAAACTACAAAACACTGCAGGAATAAAAGGAGTGTGAGCCCTCAGTTCTGGCTGAGCAGTTCTGACACCTCTGAGAGGAAGAACAGGCCATTCTCTCTGTCTGAATTGCATTAAAAGTTCCCATCCAAGAAGCTTTAATGAAATTAGGAGATTTAAGAAAAACAGCTGATTGGCACTTGCAGAACAGAATTTCCCTCCCTGACAGAGCTCCTACAAAAATATTGTGACCACTGGAACAAAGAATTGACAAGCCCGGCAGTATCAATGCTCAGAGTCTTCAATTGTGAAGCAATTTTGGTGACCTGTTACATGTGCACTTTTGATTAAAAATGCAGGAGCTTTGCCCTCCTTTACATAAGGAAATAAATATCTTTATTTGCCATCCAATTTTTATTTCTCAACTTCAGTGTGGTATTTGAGCTGTGAAAGGGTGAGGCATCGAAACAGGGTCCAGAAAGGCTTTGTGGTTTCCATCCTTGCACACAGAACTCACTTGGACAAGATGCTGAACAAAATGACCTAATTCTGTGTGCTTTGAGCTGGGCTGCTGGATTAGAAACCTCCAGAGAACCCTTTCAGCCTGAATTCCTTTACGAATCTGCCACTTTGCCCACCTGTGCAGCAGGGATAACAGCGGCAGGTGTCCAGCACAGGGGAGGTGTGGCTGCATGGACACTGGGCGGGGAGCAGGGCCACTGAGGTTGTGCAGACTGGGGCTCGGGCTGACTCTGTGTGTGTAATTCAGCTGCCCGCCTGTGCTGCCAGGTGTGCAGCGCATGTCTCTAGGTGGGAATTGGTGCAGATGTGATGTCCTGCACTAACACACTCTTGTTCCCTTTAGAAGACGCCGAAGGCGGAGGAGGAGAGGAATATCCCATCGACATCTGGCTGCTCCTGGCTTCCTACATCCGCCCCGAGGACATTGTCCGGTTCTCTCTGATCTGCAAGAAAGCCTGGACTGTCACTTGCACTGCTGCCTTTTGGACCAGGCTCTACAGAAGGTGAGACTCTAGAGGGTTTTTAAACTGGTTGTGGGAGGTTTCAGTAGTGAGCAGTTCTCTGCAGAGCAGGAAATAAGGGAATAATTCCCTGTAGGCCTGGGCCCTGTGTTTTGCACATTGATGAGGTGATGTGGGCCTCATTTGGCAGTGGGTTGTGGAATATCCTTCTCCCACAAAGGCAGGCTGGGACAGCTGGGGTTGTTCAGCCGAGAGAAGAGAAGGCTTGGGGAAGACCTCCCTGTGGCCTTCCAGTGCCTTAAGGGAGGCTTATAAAAGGGAGGCAGAGGGACTTTTTATATGGATGGGTGGTGACAGGACAAGGGGCAGTGGTTTTAAACTGAGGGCAGGGTTAGATTGGATGCTGGGAAGAAATTCTTGGCTGTGAAGGCAGTGAGGTCCTGGCACAGATTACCCAGAGCAGCTGTGGCTGCCCCATCTCTTGAAGTGTCCAAGGCCAGGTTGGAGCAGCCTGGGATAGTGGAACATGTCCCTGCCCATGGCAGGGGGTGGAATGAGCTGAGCTTTATGGTCCCTTCCAACCCAAACCGTTCTAGGATTCGAATATCACATCTGGAAATGGATCTTTGTGGTGTATTCCTGTATGTTCCCTATAAAATCTCAGTGTTGTGTCCTTTTCTGCTTGCCACGGCCCAACACTCGTGTATGTCAACCTCTCCAAGTGCGTATGGCACGGTCAGTGCTGAAAGGCAAACATCACTGATGGACAACTTGCCTCAAGCTCTGCTCATGGCCACCTCCTTGTAATTGGGGCATTTTGGAGCTGTACAGTGGCAGGAGTAAGTGAAAGCAAGGAGGGCAAAGGGGCGTCAACACTTGATACAAATCCTTCTGTCCCAGTGCATGCCACTGGGGTATTCCTTCAGGACAGAACGTTTTCTTTACACAGCTCTACGTGTTGCCCAGGAGGCACAAACAGCAGGGGCACAGAGTAGAGAGCAGCTGTGGTCATCCTCACCCCTGGTTTTAAGTGTGACATGCCCTAGCAAAGGCTCCTTTGGGATGTCACCAAGGAATGGCCCTTGAGTGCAGGCGTTCAGGCTGCTCAGGCAGTGCTGAGGGCTGCAGTCAGCCCAGCTGGGAGTCCCTGGGAACCTGCAACAACCTGCAGCCCTTTGTGCAGCCTGCAGCCACATCCCCAGCTGGTCTCTGGGCAAACCAGGGATTATTGGGAATTGTAGCAGGATGTGTGGGCTGGAAGCCTGCCTGGTGCAGGTCAGGCCTTTGAGGCTGCCATGTGACGTCCTGTCAGCAGCACAACTCCCTCGCAGCCCTCAGGGTTGACCAGAGTCCTGTTGTCAGTCAGATGTGGAGATTTCCCCTGTCCCTGGGGGTCTATCCCTGGGGGTCCCTGCCCCGTCTGGCTGTGCCCTGGAGCTGACACCATTCCTGGTTGTGCAGGCACTACAGCCTGGACGTGTACCTGCCCCTGCGCCTGCGCCCAGAGTCCATGGAGAAGCTGCACTGCCTGCGCGCCTGCGTCATCCGCTCCCTGTTCCACATGTACGAGCCCTTCGCCGCCCGCCTCTCCAGGAACCCTGCCATCCCAGACAGTACTCCCAGCACTTTAAAAAATTCCAGAGTAAGTGGCATCACTCAGGAACTGGGATTTGTCTGAGGTGTTGCTGTTTCTGTTTGGTTTGGTTTTTTCTTTCTAGAAGAAAAACAGATGATGTGGAGATGATCACCAGTGAAGCTGAGGTGTAAGCTGGTCACTAACTGGGTATTCTCAGTGGAGTTTGTAAAAGCGTACTGGTTACTTATATCTGTAGAGTTACTCTTTGGAGTAACTTCTGCCTAAGTTGTACACAACACCCTTGTAACCAGCAAAAGGGCCCTCGTTTCACTGGGTGTCAGAACTGCCAGGGATGTTTGCAGCTCTCCCCTACCCTGAATGGGGCTCCATAGGATCAACTTTTATATGTTTTGCTTTATTCTGACACTGTCTGCCAGAGTACATCTTCTCTCTGTAACAGGCCTCTGGAGAGCTCAGGAGTGACACTGATGCCAGGAGTTGTGTCACCCTGCTTTCCTGCAGGTCGTCCATGGTCTGGTGTCTGGGTGAGGTGGGGTGGTGACGCTGGGGTGAGCATGGCAAATGTGCAGAGCCAGTGTCTGCTTTGGGACTGGGCTGCACTTGTGTTGGGCTGTGAAGGGTTTGTCTTTGGTGTGGGCAGGTGATTCCCTGTGCTATCCCAGCTTGGACCACTTGCATATCATTCCTCTTTAATTGCTGTTGACCCTTAACTCTGAAATGCCTTTGTGTCTCTTGTTTGGTTTTAACTTGCAACCGGCTGATACTCTTTGAGCAGCGTAAGCAACAATGTGAATTCTCCATCCTCCAAATCCAAGGTCAAAAACCTGTCGAATGAGGTTTTTGGAGCCAAACTGAAGTGGGTTTCGTTGAGGAGTTGTTCTTTCTTTTCAATTCAAAATAGAGGAACCTCATCTATCCATATGTGACATCCCCCCTTTCTTCCTTCCTCTCTCTGTCACAGGCTGTCATAGGCTCAGGGAGCATCCAGCAGCACACAGGGGGTGGTGCTGCAGCACAGGGAAAAGCACATAGCTCTGTGTGCGGTCTTATCTCTGCATCCAGAGCTCCTCATTCTCTTCCTGAGTCTCCAGGCTGGGGATCTTCATTCTTACCAACTGAAAAAGCGGACATTTTGAGGAAATTCCAGCTTAACTATAGTCCTGAGCCCAAGCTCCCACGGCTTGTGGCTGTAGGAGCCGGAGCCCCAAGGCGGTGATGGCAGGGTCGGCATTTTGGGAGGATTCCTGGTGACATCATAACGGCTTTGGTGCCCACTGCTAGTGCTTCTCCTGTACTAACGGCTGGAGGAGGATCCTTTAAGTGCAGTCTTCCATTGTTCAGCTTTTTAAAAAGGAAATTAAATGGGGACAAGACTTTGTCAGAGCAGTAGAGGTTTGACCTAACCCCTTGCAGCATGAAAGAGCCACCCTGAGTCTGGTCTTGCTGTACTACTGCACTGCAGGACTCCGAGCTCCACTTGTGTGACTGTGCACAGAAATTCCTCAGTACAGAGGGTTTGGAGGAGGAGCTGGCACTGCCTCCCCGTGTTCTGGCTTTCCTGGGCTTTGGTTGTACCTTTCTGGGTTGCTGACACTAACGGCAACGCCTACCTAAACTGCATGTGGCTAGAGGAGGGCCCAGCCCTGGGTGTGATCCAACCTAGCTTTTCCTCTTTAATTTCCTTTTTTCTTTCCCTAGCCTAGCTTGTGTGGGACACTGGAGCCGTTATGGTGTCAGCAGAGGTGTTTGCCCTTTAAAGACACCCCATTATTTTGGGCGGAGCGGCAGCCGCACGGCGCGTCTGAAGGGCAGGACGGCTGACCCGAGGACGACATCCTCTGCCCCTTAGGAGGTACTGACCTTTTGTGCTTCACTACTTGCCATGACCAAACAGGTTGCTAGACCAGGCTGTCTCTGCAGGTGAACTACAAATACCACCGATGGTGGAGTTAAACTCAGCAGCATCTGCTGCTTGTCTGAGTTGAAAAAGATCTCGAGAATGTTTTATTGGAAAAAACCTGAGGGCTGTTTCCTCCCAGGTGGAGGTTATTCCATGCGTGTTTCTGAGCTTTACTCCACAGAGCTTTGTTGTTCACCTCATGAAGATTGTGGAGATAAAGGTCCTTTAAGGACTCTTGTTTATGGATATGACTCAGAGTTGAAGTAGAGGGTCTTGTAGCCGCTTTGGTCTCTTCAGAGCCCCTGTGGTGGAGGCTGGCTGTGGCTTTGTTTTATTAGGATCACTCCATCCTGGAGTGAAGTTAAATGTGTGCTTTGCCCTGCAACCTAGTCAGGCCTCCTCTCTTCAGGAGAGACTGTGTATGGATCACAGGGAGTTCTCTTTACCCACATTATTCCTCCTTTTCCTGCTGACACTGATGAAAGATAAGACCAGCTGTGGTGGGCTGGCATCTGTGGTGTGGAAAAGCTTTGAGGGATGGCTGGACTGACTTGCCAGGTTCTTTCCTTGGCTGTTGAAGGCTGGTTGCTTGTACTGACTGGTAGGCAGGGATTTCCCTCCTGCAGGAGTTCTGCTGAGTCTCCTGCTGTAGGATGAGCACCTGGGCTGGAGGCTGTGGCCACACAGTGATAACCAGGTGAAGCTGGAGCAGTCCTGGTGTATGTCTGCATGGGAGGGCAGTGCTGGTGACCTCTGAGGCTGTTTGAGGCTCGTTTCTCATTTTCTTCTGAAAAGAGATAGGAGGTTGGTCAGACTGTGCTGTCCTGGCAGTGGTTTTGGACTGTAAATGATGACAGTGCTGGTGACGACAAGGTCAGGGTCTCCATTTGACACCACAGTGACTTAGGAACTTCTTCATCCATCACCTCATAGCTCATGTACTGGTCTTTGCATTTCCCTTTCCTTCTCAATCCTTATTCTGTTCTCCGTTGTTCCTCGCTTTAACCTTGTTTGGAACCCAGTTCAATGGGAGCTGCTGGTGGGTGGAGGGAATGGGTGAATCTGCACCACTCATCCCTGCCCTAGGAAAGGGACAAATGGAACAACAGGATTTTGCTGTTTAGCACATCAGTGGCTACGTGTTGCATGAGGAGTTGGCCAGCTTGAAACTGGGAGATCTACACTACTGAGAGGGTTCTTTGAACATGATTAATGTGAATAAATGGCTCCTAATTGGTCCTGTGTTGTGTTTGCAATTGGAAGCCTCTATGATCTGTTAAAACTTATTTAATGTGGTGCTTCTAAGGGTTTCATAATTTTGTGTTTCTTTTTTCCACCTCAGTGTCTGCTTTTCTGGTGCAAAAAGATTGTAGGGAACAGACAAGAAGCAATGTGGGAATTCAACTTCAAGTTCAAAAAGCAGGTATGAAAGAAGAACCAGATCAGCTGTGACTTTCGTTTGAAGCAGAAATTATTTTTCTGGGGGGTAGAAGGGAAGTTGGAAACTTTTTGTGCATCCAGACAATAAATGCAAACTGATTCCCATAGTAAACTAAAGCACATTGTGGAACTACACTGAGTTTTCAGTCTGTGTTACCAAGACATTTAGAATCCCACATTTTTATTTCCTCCTTTGGTATCCTTTCCCTGCTCTAAGATGGCGATCATTTTTTACACCAATTAATCTCGCCTTTGGGTCATTACTACTGATTGTTACCAAAACCCAGACTGTCTGACTGCAGTGGTCAAAATGTTGACCAAAATCTGAAACTTCCTGTTTTGCCATTGCCAAGATTTCTCAGAGAAGTGAAGACAGCCAGCACTGCTAGGGAAAGCCTCCAGCAGTGGGTCTTGGGAGAAGCCAGTAATTTCCAGCAACCTTGGGAATTGTGCAGCTTTCCCCTCTAAAGAAATGGTCCTGAGAATTGCCCATCCTGAGTGGTGGCGTTTTGTTATTAAAGTGACACTTTGCTCAAACACCTGGGGAGGAGGAGAGACCTTGCCAGGCCATGCTGGGGAGGAGCAGCCAAACCCAGCAGAGGTTCCTGCTTTCCTAAATCAGCCTCTCTTTCTTTCAAGTCTCCCAGATTTAAAAGCAAGTGTTGCAAAGGTCTCCAGCCCCCAATCCAGTATGAGGAAGTGCACACAAACCCAGATCAGGATTGCTGCCTGCTGCAGATCACCACCTTCAACTTCATCTTCGTGCCAATCGTCATGGGCATGACCTTCACCTTGGTGAGTGGGGGAGAGCTGCCAGGCTTTGCAGATGAGGTTCCTGTAAGGACATGAAGAGGGCACCTGGAATCTCCTGTGTTGGAAGGGACCCACAGGGATCATTGAGCCCAACTCCTGGCCCTGCACAGGACAAGCCCAAGAATCCCACCCAGTGCCTCTTTTGGGCTGTGTAAATCCTACTGCTCTATCGGCAAACCAGTTCTGGGAATCGTACGGTTAATGAAGAGAGGGAGATGCTGAGGATCTCAGTTTAACTTCTCCATTTCCGTTGGTTCTTCCCTGTTTGATGGAGTAAATAGAGAGGATGTAGAGAATCTGCCAGGAGCTGTGGTTGTGCGGTGTTTGGGGGCAGGTCAGTTACCAGAACTGCAGCAGGTACAAGAGACAGGGAGCAGCACAAGTGGAGGTCTGCCTCTTACAGGAAAACACCTCCTTATGGCAATAAATGCTGAGAGGAAAATCCCACATGAGCAAACTCTTTGTGCGTTTGGTCCCTGATTGGGAGTCAGGGTTTCCAAAGTGGCCAGTGCTCAGGAGACGTTCAGTCTGGCCTCACTTAGGAGTTGGGCAGTGAGTTCTAGATTTCTCCTGACAGCCACTTGCTTCCAGGTTCACTTAGCATCAGACTCATAAAACTACTTAGATTGGAAAGGACCTTTAAAGATCAAGTCCCAGCACTAAGTTAACCCCTAACCCATCTCCCAAGTGCCACATCTGCAGGCCTTTTGAACACTGCAAGGGATGGTGACTCCACCGCTGCCCCAGGCAGTTCCAGTGTTTTACAACCCTTTTTCAACCCTTACAGCTTCCAGCATGATTATTTGGGACTGGCAGCCAGAGAGAGACTGTTTGGATCCAGTGCTGTAGCCTTGAGAGTGCGACTGTGTGAAACACCTTAGACTTGTACAATTCAGAGGGATTTTTAAAGTCTAGAAGTGTTGTGTTGAGAGCTCTCTTGGTCACTGCGACTTTCTGAAGCAGCTCTGGTCTCCTCTCTTGCAGTTCTCCATCTCGGTGAGCACGGACATGCGGCACCACCGCGTGCGCCTGGTGTTCCAGGACACGCCCGTGCGCAACGGGAAGAAGCCGCGCGTGGAGCAGGGGGTGCAGGTGGTGCTGGATCCTGTGCACAGTGTCAGGCTCCTGGATTGGTGGCACCCACAGTAC
>VZRS01007030.1:53152-72476 GCA_013398055.1 Ifrita kowaldi
GGGTTTCCAAAGTGGCCAGTGCTCAGGAGACGTTCAGTCTGGCCTCACTTAGGAGTTGGGCAGTGAGTTCTAGATTTCTCCTGACAGCCACTTGCTTCCAGGTTCACTTAGCATCAGACTCATAAAACTACTTAGATTGGAAAGGACCTTTAAAGATCAAGTCCCAGCACTAAGTTAACCCCTAACCCATCTCCCAAGTGCCACATCTGCAGGCCTTTTGAACACTGCAAGGGATGGTGACTCCACCGCTGCCCCAGGCAGTTCCAGTGTTTTACAACCCTTTTTCAACCCTTACAGCTTCCAGCATGATTATTTGGGACTGGCAGCCAGAGAGAGACTGTTTGGATCCAGTGCTGTAGCCTTGAGAGTGCGACTGTGTGAAACACCTTAGACTTGTACAATTCAGAGGGATTTTTAAAGTCTAGAAGTGTTGTGTTGAGAGCTCTCTTGGTCACTGCGACTTTCTGAAGCAGCTCTGGTCTCCTCTCTTGCAGTTCTCCATCTCGGTGAGCACGGACATGCGGCACCACCGCGTGCGCCTGGTGTTCCAGGACACGCCCGTGCGCAACGGGAAGAAGCCGCGCGTGGAGCAGGGGGTGCAGGTGGTGCTGGATCCTGTGCACAGTGTCAGGCTCCTGGATTGGTGGCACCCACAGTACCCCTTCTCCCCAAAGGCTTAGTGCTCTCCTGAGGCCACAGGAGCCCACAGGGAACTGAATCTGGCAGGCTGAAGAGAATTTCTAGGAACCAGGAAATCCTATTTTTATTTCTGAAATAAATTCTGCAGTGTCCTTGCAAGTGGTTGAAGCTGCTGAGCTAGTTTGTATATATATAAACTTCTGATCAGTAATGAGCAGAGCTGAGTGTAAAGCAAAAACTATTTGTAAACACACTTTTATGTAAATTTGACATTTTATGATTTGAAAGGAGCTCCCTGGAACTGTTGATTTAAAATCCTTTTGGTGCTAATCAAAGTGGTCCTGTGTTCTCTTGTTGGGTAAGAAGCAGGAAGTTTTGCTTTCCAAGAACTTTCCCTTTTGCTTTCCAGGAACAATTTACAAACAAAATCCATGTTTGTTTTAATGCAGCAGCATTGTGTTCATGCACGGTGTGATATTTCAGTGTCTGAGAAGCAGCGAGCAAGAGAGCAGTGATCAGCAATAATCTTAATTCCCAGCCCAGCAGATCCGAGTTTAAGGAAAGAAAAAGGCATAAATGATCAAGCAAAGGAATTACTTCAAAGAGGAGTTGTAAGGCAAAAGTCTCACTTGAATATAAGGTACTCAAGTTCTCACACTGGTGTTTGTCTTTGAAAAGGAGATCTAAACTTTTAAAACCAGAAGGTGCTTTTCAGAGAACATAAACAGGGAGGGAGAGGAGCTGGAGGGGATAAACTAAAACTGAAGCAGTGCTGAAGGACTCAACTCTGTGTCTTTTCTAAGAGTGGTGTGGAAATCTTTTCTGTTGAAAGCAACCACAGATCTGGCTTTTGACTAAACAAATTGATTTCTGTGAGGAAGAAGCAACCCTGAAACTTCCTGTGGCTCTGGGCTGACTGAGAAGTGAGGGGTGCAGGGGCTGGGCCCCTCAGGAGTGTGGTCTGACCGGAATGAACCTGGCTGGAGGTTTAATTGAACACGTGGCTCCCTGGGGAGGTGCTGCATGGCCGGGGAGCAGCTGTGCAGATACAGACCCTGGACTGAGCTTTGCTGCCTATCAGATACCAGCTCCTCAGTCCTACTGCACATCACATCTGGTCCCAAGCAGGAGGAACAGCACTTGTCCGTGTAGCATGTTCAGTGAAGCTCCTGAAGGAGAGGGAGTTCTGCCATCTCAGTTTGGACTCGGTGGTCTCAGTGGGTCCCTTCCAGCTCAGAATATCCAGTGATTCTGTGACCCCACATGACCCTGGTGTAGCTGCCCAGGAGGACTTTCTTGCACGTGCCTCTGCCACTCTGTAAATCACCACTAAGGACATCTGCCCCAGCCTTGGATCTGTGTTGGAGGCTCTTCATGTTCACTTCAAACACATTTGGGACAGCTCCTGCCTTACAGCTCCCCTTTCCACTGCTGCTGAACTTCTGTTGATGCCAGCAGGTAAGTTTTGAAGTTGAATTGGTTTAGTAGAGATACAGGGCAAGAAAAATGTACTGTCCCTGTGATCCTGGGACTGCCATGACAGCAGACCCATGACAGAGTGTTGTGGTTGTGGTGCAGGAGAGGCAGGGTTGGGGCTGGAGCTGTGTGAGAGCTGCAGGGGCTCCATCCCCAAGAAAGCTGCTCCAGGGCAGTGGGGGACAACAATTTTCCTTCTGCTGTGGGGTTAAACACCACTGAACTTGGGGACAGGTGGTGAAGGTCAGGCAGTGAAATGTGGTCAGGCTGCAGGTTCCTGTTTCTTGGAGAGAGGTGGCTGCTTACGCAGAGCCTGGTTCTGACTGAGCTTCAGGCTGTTTCCTGCTACATTCCCTGAAAACTCCCTCTTGCAGGATGATGCCAGGGCTATGTGCCTGGTGATTGCTGCTTATGCAGGGTCTGGAGGGTGGCAACAGAGGGGTTTGGTTCCTGGCCCAGGCTGATGGCAGGAGCATGGAGCAGGCTGGTGTCTGTGTGAGGCTGTGCCCTTACCTGTGGGGAGCTGCTCTGGCTGAGCGGGGCTGGGACCAGCAGCCTGGGCCCTGCTCTGGCTTCTGTGCAGAGCTACAGGACAGCACCTAGGGCTGTGTGTTCCTGCCATCTGGCAAAGCAGGAATACCTTCTGATCAGGCATATGGCAATTCCAGGGGGCAGAGGTGCTTAGCAGCTCCCGGGTGGTGCAGCCGGAGCGGGCGGCACAGGCTATGGCAGCAGGAAGCACGTGGATGGGATGTTTCCTGCTACCAACAGACCTGCTGGATTCAAATATGGATATTTAGATACAGACAGATGTCCCTAAGCCAGAGGTGCCCCTCCCAGGCCAGGCTTTTTCTAGGCTGAAATGTATAAAATGTACAAGAACAATTCTCAGTCTTTTCCTTTACAAAGCTCCCGGTGATCCCAGTGCTGGAGCTGGGATCAGCAGTGCTGGGAGGGATTGGGGACCTGTTCTGATCCATGTGGGGAGGCTGGGGAGTGGCAGAGATGCTGTGGAGGGAGGACTCTGCCTCTGTGTAGAGCTGCAGCTGCAGGTATTCCCCTTGGTCCTTACCCAGAGCACCAGACCCTGAACCCTGTGCTGAGGTGTGCTGAGGTTTGCTGAGGGAGAGTGACACCAGAGCTCAGCCCCCAGCAGGGGATTTCCACCTTGGCCCACAAGCCCAGCCTCTCTTAAAGCCTGATTGCTAAAAAAGTCCTCTTTGGTGTCCTCCAGGGTGGGATGCAGTGACTGCACCAGCAGGAGAGGCCATGGTTTGGTGTCACCCGTTTCTGTAGGACACGGCTCAGAGGGGTCCTCAGTGGTGTGGAAATGGAGCCCCAGATCAGCATCACAGTGGCTCTCCCTGTGCTCTCTCTGCTGTGTGGGGCCCCGTTCTACCTCTGCTTTGTCCTGCTCCTGAATAATGGAAGGGCTGTAAACAGATCCTGCCTGGCTCTCTGGTTTCCTAAGGGACACAGGAAGGCTTGGCCACCACCCTCACCCTGCTCCTGTCCTTGTCAGAGATCTGGTGTCCAGCAGGAGCTGAGCTGGGTAAGGTGAGACTTGGGGAAGGGGGCTGGGCCCTGCCATGGTCCTTGTGCCTGTCCCACTCCAGTCCTCCGCTCTGGCCTCAACTGGGGGAACTGGTCCTCCCTGGCCCCCTGAGCTGGGTGTGCCTGTGCAGCCACAGGCCCCTCTCAGAACAGCCTTTGCACTTGGGGTTTCTCTTTCTTCTTCAGCTTATTCCAAAAGCAAGCAAAAATGTGCCCTTTAGCCTCATTTTAGCCACCTCCCTGTTTCCCCTGGTCAAATATTTCAGTGAGCAGAGTGTGTTTGGGTTTGGGGTCAGAGGGAGGTTTGAGAGCAGCTGTGGGTGCCAGGCCCTGGTTGGTTCCTGGGCACTGGGCCTGTGCCGTGGCCCTCACAGGGGGCAAGTGGAAGGACCCTTTTCCAGCACCCCAAACACCATTTGGGACTTGCTCCATAGCACAAGGGGATGGCTGGATGAGCTGGGTCAGGCTGGGCTTGTGGCACCTCCTTTGAGACCAAGAGGACCCAGGATGTTTGCCTGGGCACCAGGAGCTGTGTCCTGGCTGTGGATTCCTTTCCTGCTCCAGGCAGGCTCATGGATGTGCCTGGAGAGGATCAAGTCCTGCCCTAGCACTGCACCCTGAAGTGGCCTGTGGGGACCAACAGGGTGGTGGCTCTGCTGCTCCTCTGGGCAGTGCTGGCTGTTCCTATGGCAGGGCTGTTGCACCCTGAGTGTTGGGGACCCAGGGCTGTGCTGGGGACCCCAGGGCTGTGCTAGTGGCACAGCCCTCCCCCTCTTCCTTTCTGCTGGGGCAGGAAGGACCAGGTTTCCTTCCTGTGTGGGGGTGTGGGGCAGGGGCAGCTGTGGTGAGAAAAGCCCTCCCCCTCCTGCAGCTGCCGCTGAGCCCCACGGTCCTTCCCACCCTGGGCCACTGAGCTGCAAAGCTCTGCTGGGCTGCACCCGGCTGCCTTGGCCCTCCTGGCCTCCTCCAGCCCCTGCCCAGGTGGGAATCCCAGACTGCCTCTGCTCCAGTGCAGGTGGGGTGTCCCCACTGAGCCCCTGGGGACCCTGCTGGGACAGAGCCACTGCCATCCCACCACAGGAATGTACGGATTTGAAACCAAACGGTGTAGGAAAAGTGAAAGCCAGCAGATCCGGGAGCCTGGGGATGTCTCTTCCTCCTGCCCAGCACCATCACCTGCTTCCTGCCCTGTCTTATCTCTCTCTCGCAGAGGTGTCCCAGGCTCCATGTGCTCCCACGGGGAGCAGCCGGGGCTGGAGGTCGTCACGGCGGATTTGTAGAAGACGGAGCCTGGCAAGAGACGTGAGGCCTTCCTGAAGGTAGGAGAGGTCCAGGCCAGCAAGGAGAGAAGGGAAGTGGGATCCACACTTCTGTGTGAATAAATAGGGTGGGTGAAATGGAGAGGAAGGGAAGGGAAGGGGCTTCCTCTCCATTGGGATGCTGTGGGTGAGTTGCCGTGTGGGAAGGAGCTGGTCTGGTTGGGAGCTGGGGACAAGCAATGCCATTGGTGACTCGTAGGTGCTCCAGAGCCATGTTCCTGCTCTGGGTCTGGAGAAGGGAAGCAGTGGGAGAAAAGGCTTGGAGGGTGGAGGAGGTGGGAACAAACCGGGCCATGGAAGGGCCCCATGTGGCCCACACTGGTTCACTGGGATTAGAAGGGACTTCATTCCCAGCCCAGCTGCAATGCCCAATGCTCCAGTGAGGAGCTGGAGTGTGCGGGGAAGCTGTGGTGTCCTGGGGGTACATCCAGGGTGGGATCCAGGTTCTGTCCTGGCCTTGGGTGCCAGGGGTGCCATTCTGGCGCTGCAGCCCCAGAGGTTTTTGCCACCTCAGCACAAGAGCTGGAAAATAAATGGGCAAAAAGCTGTGCCAGCTCCATGTCACCAGCTCCTGGCTCAGTGAAGTGGCAGGTTCGTGCCAGAGTTTGGGATGCTGGGGCTTGGCAAAAGCCCCCAGCGGGGGTTGGTGCTGCCCGGGGGAGTGGAGCTGCCAGCGGGGATGGGGTGGGTGGGACACAGCCGGTGCAATCCTGGGATGCCCGTCCGTGAGGCTGCCGCAGCTCCCGCGGTGGGCTGGGGGCCCTTGGCCCGTCCCACGCGGGTCCCCGCCGGCCTGGCCGGATCTCCGAGGCTCCTGGGGCAGAGGCCGCCGGTGGACGCTCCTCCTCTGCGGGAGGCAGGCAAGGACTCGGGGTGGGGCTTTGCCGAGCGAGAATCCAGAATCCGGCCAGCCCGGGGAAGTTGCCAGGGCCAAGCACCCCGGAGAGGCGAGGCTGCCGCCCACCCGTGAGTCTGCCCTCGGCGGGCGCGTCCAGAGCGGGGCTGGCCAGGAGCCATCTCCTGCTGCCGTGGGGAGGGGTGCCTGGGGCCCAGGGGGTGAGGGCAGGGGGCTGGGCTGGGGATTCCCCGGCTGTCAGCGGTGGGGACAGGATCGGTGTAAGTGTCCCCTTGTCAGGCTCCCTGCAGGGACCCCCTGTGCTGTGGGACACCTGGGCTGACCGAAAACTTTGGCTCCCGGAGCTCTGTGCTACTGGAACAGGGCACTTCCCCTCCTTTGTCCCCGTGGGACAACCCCTGGAGCAGAGACACCCATGGACAGTGGGGCCAGACCCTGGGCTGGCTCTCAGGGGGCCCAGGAGCCCCCATCCCACACAGCCCCGAATGACCACAATTTGCCCACGGGGAACGTTGTGCTGCCACAATTTGCAGTGTTCCCCACCCATTTCTGGTGCTGGGTTCCACCTCACCCCTTTCCATCCCGGGGACCCCCAGGGCGGGGCCCTGAGCTGTGCTGCAGGAGAGCTGGTGTTTACCCCGCTGGGTGACACAGCCTTTGTCCGTGCCTCAGTTTCCCCCAGCATAGAAAAGCACTCCCGGCAGTGGGAAAGGAGCCCTGGCTGTTCCCCCCTCCTTGTGCAACCAGCCCTGCTCTCCCCAGTGCCGGCGGAAGCAGTTGGAGCTGCCTGCACGCTGGGAGCTTCCTCAGAGCCTCGTGGGACTGAGGCTGGGAATGGACTGTTCCTTCCTTCTGCGCTGGACTGAGGCTGGGGAGGAGTTTGGCTCCAAGCAAGTGGCTCTCAGCTCCTCCTGGCCAATGTCCCCACAGCGGGGTGGCTTTTGGGGGCATCTGCAGTGGGGCGCTGAGCTGTGGGGAAGGTGCATGAGGTGCTGGAGCACAGTGTGGGGACAGGGATACTCTGTGGAGGCACCTTGAGCTGGAGCAGGAGGATGCTGCACCCCGGGTTGTGCCCGCTTACCTGGGGCTGCTTTGTTCCTCCACAGAGGCAGAAATCCAAAGCCCAGTTAGGGGGCTAATTATGGGGCTGCACTCATTACCTTCTGTTCTGTTCTGTGCCTGTGATCCCTGTTCCCCATGGGCTTCCTGCTCCTTGGGTGAAGCTGCTGCCTGTGAGAGCTGGGGGTGCTGAGCAGCATCTTGTTTTCCATGCAGGATGGGCCGTTGGCAGCCAGACATTCCCCAGCAGCCAGAAAAATCTTTGGCCACCCAGAGTGGCCAAATGCCCAGCCTGGCATGTGGCCAAGCCTCGCCCTTCCCAGCTCACCCTGTGGCCCTGGCTACAGATTCTGGAGGTCCAGGCTTGGAAATCCAACTCCAGGGTGGCGTCAGGGTGTGATGTCCCCGTGGCTTGGACGGATCCCTAATGCTGCTCCCCCCTGAGGTGGTGAGGTCCCCATGTCTCCAGAGTTGTAAGGGGTGGGGAGGCCCCACTCTCTGCTGGGACCTGTGCAGAGATTTGAGCAGCTGCAGGAGCTTGTTGTCCCTGCCGGGGGTCAGTCCACCTGGGAGCGTGGCTCTCTGGCTCCAAGTGTTTACCTCCAAGGAACGAGCATGTCCCTGGGCGGGGTCAGCGCTCAAGGACGGAGTGGCTGCAGATCGGGGGCACCTGCTCGGCACCAGCCTCTTGAGGAGCTGACAACCCTTCCAAAGGACTCCTCGGCACAAAAACTGGAGCCTTCTCCTTAAAATAAGCCCAGCACATGCTCTAGGGCAGCGGCCACAGAGGTGCTGTGCTCCCATCTGTGTCTTGGGCCCGCGGATGGGCTTGGAGCATCCCCTTCACTGCAGTGGTTGGGGCAGTCCTGGGAAGCCCAACCTTGGTTTGGGAAGGCTTAGGAGGGCTTTCCCTTCACATTTACATTCAAAGCTGCTTTGACGAAGCCAAGCCAAGGCACTGTGAGCAGTTTGGATGGGGCCCAGGGTGTTTGACCTGTTGGGCTGGGCACTCGCCTGGGCTCAGCTGCTCCTCTTCCAGGGCAGCACTGTCATATTTATAATGGAAAAAACCCCAGGCAAACACAGGAGCCTTTTAGCCTCCTGCCACACTTCTGCTACAAGGTAAAGTATCTCAAGAGCACTGCAACTTCCTTGAAGATGACACTGTCCCGTCAGGGACGCCTTTCTCGTCCTACCAAGCAGAGGACGGGGCTGGGACAGGGCAAGCTGGTGCCTGCCTGGAGGAAGGCGGGCAGCTGCTTCTACTTCACAGTGCTGGAAGAGCAGCCTGAGCCCATTTGAGACCTGAATGATTCCCAGGGCTTGGTGCCAAGTCCTGGAGTGTTGGTAACTGGTCCTGGGATGTTCCCACAACCCAAAAGCCTTACCTGAGGCACTGTCACCTGCATTTCTTCTGCCTCCAGCTCTGTGGTGCTGCTTGGGGTGTCCCAGGGCAGCCGAGGTGTCCTGGGGCTGGTTTGGGGGGATTTTGTACCTGGCTGATTTTGTCCTGGTCAGATTGGGGTGTCCCTGCCCCTGCCCGCCCAAAGGGGGCAGTGCACAAGTGTCCCCTGATGCCCCATGGCTGCCCCTGGATGTGCACCCGTGGGTGCTCGGGGCAGGGGGGCAGTCCCAGGGGTGTATCCAGGTGCGGTCCCACTGTCCCATCCAGGGGGTGGTGGCTTTCCCCTGGCAGTGCCCTGACATATCCCCTCTCCCCAGGCTTCAGCCAGCGGGGGCCATGCGATGCTCCCTGAAACGCTCCCTCATGGCTCTGCTCGCTGCCTCCTTCCTCCTCCTCCTCCTCCTCCTCCTCCATGGGGGCAGCTGGCAGGAACAGGATCCCCTGGAGGTGAGTCCCCAACCAGTGATGTCCCACTGGAGAGGCCACTGGAGCATCCTCTATCCCTTCCTGCCCCACATGGACCCCGACCTCAGCTCTGGTCTCTTCCCTGCCCCATGTCACCCCCTACCCCAGCTCTGCCTTCTCCTCTCCCTGGGAGTGCCCTGGGCAGCTGGACCCCCCTGAATCCAGGAGTTGGGAGGGCAGGACAGGGGCTCCCCTTCGCTTCTGGGTGCCCCTGTTGTCATCCCCCCTTGCTGTATGGTGCTGTAGGGTGTGACCTGGCTTCCTGTGGCTCCCATGCAGGTGGAGCTCAGGGGCCTGGCCCCCGACACGATCCTGCAGCTGCTGCAGCCGGAGGGAGCCCAGCGCATCCTCAGGGACACAGCCGAGCTCTCTGCACTCCACAACGTCTCCTACCAGCTCCTTGCTGGCTCCCCAGCTCCCCGAAAAAGTGAGTGGTCCTGGACCCTCTGGGTGTGCACATCTGGGTGTGCACAGCTGCACATCCCAGCATGGACATGCCCTCTCACTGCTGCTGGGGCAGGGAGGGGCTGTGTCCAGCCTTTTTGGATGGGGACCTGCCCACAACCTCCTCCAAAACCTCCACAGCCTTCACTGCTTGCTCTGGGGATGGAGGAGTTGGGGAAGCTCCACTTGCCCCAAGCAGGGTCCAAGTTTCTGCACCTTGGGACTGGGGTGACCACAGGTGTTTTGGGCTTCCCAGACCTCTGTGGGGAGGGTTGCTGGGATGCCATCCCCCTGGGGTTGAGGTTCCAGTGGAGATGGTGAGCTGGACCACTGGGACAACCCCACCATGTGGGAAGAGTGGGCCAAGCTCTTGGACAGGTGCACAAGAAGCAATTCCCATGCA
The DNA here is from genome assembly GCA_013398055.1 of Ifrita kowaldi. Taxonomy (NCBI): domain Eukaryota; kingdom Metazoa; phylum Chordata; class Aves; order Passeriformes; family Cinclosomatidae; genus Ifrita; species Ifrita kowaldi. The sequence goes on from VZRS01007030.1 coordinate 62,773, forward strand.
AACCCCACGGGAAGGAGCTCAGGGCAACCCCCATGAGGCACGTGAGGCAGAAACCAGAACATGGATGGTGCTGTCCAGACCAGCAGCAAGAGAAGCTGAACCAAAGCAGCCACTGCTGGGCCATGGAGAGGGCAGAAGGTGCCTGATCCCAGTGTGGGTGCATCTCCATGAGGTATGCAGTGGGGAACGCTTCCAGGATGTGCAGCCATACCGATAAGCCATTCCTGCCCCACAGACCCTCTCTGCACTGTTACTTGCCTATATTTGGCTTTTTTAAGGTGTTTTTCAGGAATATTTCTTCAGAGAAGCCCCTGCTTCCTCAGCCTGCCTCTTGCTGCCATTTGGGCCAATTTTGGGCCCCTCCTGAGATGCTGGAGGCTTCAGCTTCAGGAATGACCCACTGGCCTTAGACATGGGGTTACAAACAGCACTGACCCTGTGGGCTGGCCATGGGAAGAGGTTTTTGGAGCCCTCTCATTACATCTTGCAGGGAAGAACATCACCATGGTGATCCCAGGTCACCCCTCTGCCTGTTCATGCCTTTCCCTTGCCTTGCAGAATTCCTGGCAGTGGGACTGGCGTCTGTGCAGAGGCCGCGTGGTTTCTACCTCCTGGCCACGCTCCAGTCCCTCTTCAGCCAGTCCACGGAGGAGGAGCTGCAGGAGATGGTGGTGGTGGTGCACCTGGCCGACACTGATCCTGGCTGGAACGTGCGCGTTGCCGCCACCATTGCCCAGAAGTTCACTCGCCACATCCTCCTGGGCCGGCTCCTGCTCATTCACGCTCCCCCTGAGTTCTACCCCACCCTGGAAGGCCTCAAGAGGAACTTCAACGACGCAGAGGAGCGGGTGAGGTTCCGCTCGAAGCAGAACGTGGACTACGCCTTCCTGCTCGCCTTCGCTGCCAACCTCTCCTCCTACTACCTGATGATTGAGGATGACGTGTGGAGCGCCAGGTCCTTCCTGACGGCCATCCGCAGGGCACTGGCTTCCCAGGAGGGCTCCAACTGGGCCACCCTCGAGTTCTCCAAGCTGGGCTACATCGGAAAGCTCTACCGCTCCAGTGACCTTCCTCGCCTGGCTCACTTCCTCCTCCTCTTCTACCAGGAAATGCCCTGTGACTGGCTGCTGGTCCACTTCCGCCAACTGCTCGCCCAGAAGGACGTGATTCGCTTCAAGCCATCCCTCTTCCAGCACATGGGCCTCTACTCCTCCTTCCAGGGCACTGTCAACCGGCTGGAGGACGAGGACTTCCAGGCCGATGCCTTGGACCTCCCGGACAACCCGCCGGCATCCCTGTATACCAGCATGTCCATCTTCGAGAACTACGAGCCCCTCAAGGCCTACAGCTCGGCACAGGGGTACTTTTGGGGCAAAGACCCAGCAGCTGGCAGTACCTTTTCCATCGTGTTCCAGCAGCCGGCCCGAGTCAGCCGTGTCCGAGTGCGCACGGGCTCCAAGGAGCGCCCGGGCGATTTCCTGCGTGCAGGGCTGCTGGAGCTGGGCCGGCACCGGGACCGCAGCCAGGACTGCTCCTTCTACGTCCCTGTGGGCTCCTTTGAGAAGGGGATGCTGGAGCAGCGGGGCCTGGAGAGGGTCCTGCCCGGGCCCGTAGAGTGCCTGAGGATCCGGGTGACCCAGGACCAGAGCGAGTGGCTCATCATCCAGAGCATCGACATCTGGACCACAGCAGGCACTTGAGCATGGGTGTGGCAGGATGTCAAAGCAGCTGGGTTTGGTTCTAAGAGGTCCTTTATTTTTCTCATTCCCTTTTCGGATAAGAAATTAAGTTATTGACTCCCACTGTCCCATGTCTGGAGGGATGGAAACCACTGCTGTGGGCTGTGGATGGTTCTAGGAGCAGGGCCCATCAGGATGTGCCTGCTGGAGGATGCCCCAGTGAGCCAGGGAGGGGGCACAGGAAGGGGAAGGGGCTTGGGAATTCCAGGCTGGGCAGCAGAAAACCTTTCCTCCCAGGGAGGATGATGTACAGGACAAAGCTGATCAGCTAATTAACACACCAAGTAATTAATCAGGCAGTGGCATTTTTTGCAGCCTCTCCATACCTTACCTTCTGTAAGTTTTCTAACTTTTTCCAAAACTCTTTGATTTCTACCTGCATTTTTTCCCTCCTCTCAGATCCCATTTCCTATCTGTTCCTGGAGGGGTCAGGGGAAGGTCTGGGGGTGCTGCTCACCAAACCCCTCACCCTGCAGGCTCAGCAGGTTCGTGGCAGCAGGAAGCCCCCGCTGGTGCCCGCCCATGTCCCGGTGCCGATTAGGGGCGACGGCCACCAGATGGACCTATCGGCCCGGCCCCGGCAGCACCTCCCACCAGCGCTGTTTGTTCCCGCCCTCGAAGGGAAAAAATCAATTCCCAGGGACCACACCTCGTGTCCATGCGGGATTCACACGGAGAGGGAAGGACAGGCAAGATGGCGCTTCTACAAAGGGGAGAAAGGCCCAGAATTGAGCACCAGGGAACAAAGACGGGCCAAGGAAAATGTGACCGGTATAATGTGAAGCTCTGGGTCCTTTTTAGCCCAGTGAGGTGCTGAAGGGTAACTGGGGTACACACATTGCAAAAGCTGCTGTTTGGGTTTGTGTGGCAGGGTCAGCTTGGAGGTCTGGGTGCTCCACTAGCAGCTGCTGGCCCCAGCACGCAGGGCAGTGACTTGCACCTCTCCCAGTTAGGCTTTTAGCAACCATTTCTCAGCTTCCTGCAAAGGAAGAATTCCAGTCGGCTGGCTTTCCCACAGGATAGCCCAGAGTAGTTAAGTCACTAACCTGTGCCAAGCAGGACTCTGGTCAGCCACTGTTCCCAGCCTGGCTCTCCTGGAGCAGGACAGTCGCTGTCAGCAGGCAGCAGTGCCAGGGACTGCACTGCATAGGGACTGTGGTTAGTGCCATAACCACAGCTCTGGCTTGAGGTGGCATCAGCTCACCTGCTGGGCACTGGCAGGCAGATGGAGAGCCCCTGGCATGATGGGATTTTTCCCCTGACAAAAAGCCACCCAGGTAGTAGATACTTGTTTGCATTTTATATGGAGGTACCTCCCCAGCATTCCAAATGTTCTCAGTGGGATCAACATACACATGGCAGAACCACTCCAGCTTCCTCCCCACAGCCCAAGTCCAGTCAGAGCTCTTGGAGTGTTCTGAGTGGCACAAGTGTCCACTTCCCAGGGCCCTGACAGGTGTTTCCAGTGCTCCAGGAGAGGCTTTGCCCCAGTTCTCTTGGACACAAATGCTGCTGCCCACCCTGGGGGAGCACCAAGGGTCACCAGTGTGGGTACAAATGGAAAGGTTTCACCCCAGCAGGTTTTTATCCACTGGTAAAGCACAAAAAGATAGAAATGTAAATCAGCCTTTTACCTGTTGGACTCTTACTGGTGTAGGTACTAAATGGTTTTGTGATATTCACCTGCCCAGAAACAAGCTGCAGTCTCAGTTACGCTGGTGTAATCCTGGACAGACTCCAGAGGTATGGAAATCTCTCCATTTACATCAGAGTCAGTGGAAGCAGCAGTGCCCACTGGGAGAAACCCCCTCCCCATTGTTCCTGTGCTGCACATGTGGCTCAGCACCACAATGCCCAGGGACCATCAATGCACACTGGAGGAGGAGTGGGTGGCTGCTGCATCCTGAAGAAACATCACATAATTTATCCTACATCAAAATTCTCCCACTATTTTTATCCCAGGAAGACTCAGCCAGCTCCCAGCACTCTGTTCCCAGCCCCTGTCCCTGCTGGGGGTGGGCTGATGGAGCCCCATGTCCAGTCGAGCTCCACATGGCAGCCAATAGCCCAGGGGCCAGCGTGGCCGGGCAGGGGAAGGGCAGGGGAAGGGACCAGAGAAGCCTTTGGGGCTGCTGCTCCCTCTGGAGATGGTGAATCAGGGAGGGTTGGAGGTTCCATTCCAACACCAGGGTGTCCTGATGCAGCAGTGCCCAGCAGGGCCTAGCTCAGCATCTTGTGCCGGTCGAACACCGTCTTCCTCTGCTCCTGCACCTGCCGCTTCCAGCGCTGCTGGGCCCCCTCCACCCGCTCCAGCACCGTGTTGGCCCTGGCGCCAGCCGGGGCGGGCACTGCAGCCAGGGAGCGAGTGTCCTGCAAGGAAAGGAATGGGGCTGGAGACCAGGCAATGCCCAGCTCCAGCAGAGAGGGAGGCAGCTGACTTAGGGAGAAACTGCACCTGAAAGAGCAATTCAAGGTTTGAGTTGTTCTGATGAAGAACCTCCTTTTCAGAACTCCTCAAGACCAGCCCCCAAGTCCTTGCTCTTAGGGATCACCCACGACTCCAGATAAAAGTCCCCAGGAGAGGAACTGCACTAAGTGTAGAGCTCTGCTGGAAATCCACTCTTGGAGTCTGCAAGGAGCCACAGTGCTGAAGTGAACCACATCCCCCTGCTAAAACCAGGCCGGCTATGGGTGGAGATCCATCATGGCACAGGAACAAGGTCTATCCCAGAGGATTTACTGTCCAGCATACTGGAGTGAGATAAACCTCACCTAACACCAGGCATGTACCATGTGCACCTGGATCTGGATCTGAATTATTGCTGCAGAGCAGGGTGCTAACCCACGACTTAGGGATACAATTCATCTCCTCCTGCAGGACCTCCTTTTTCAGCAGAGGGAGGCAATGGATTGGACTGTGAACACTGGAGCAGCTGCTCCTCACTTACATCAGAGTATGAAAGAATTGGACCAAATAGTTTATACTCACAACAAAATACAAACAGGACAGTCCAACCCAGTGCTGCAACTGCATGAATTTTATGCAGCAAGAAATTTGTCCTCCCTGAAAACTGGTGTGTGACAAAGAGAGAAAGAGGGAGAGAAGGAGAGAGAGGCTCGCTCTTTGCTGCTGGGTTCCAATCATTTTGCCCATGATTTGTATGCCCGTGTCCCACAAAAAGATGGGGTTTGAATGGAATTGCAGTCTGGGAGAAGCACAAGGAACAACAGCCTGGATACAACTCAGGGCCCAGCCCCAGAGCAGGATCAAACAGCACCTCAGAGGCTGGTGTTTTAAGTATCTAGAAGATGTTTTGGCTAGCACTGAAGCTCGTCCTTCCTTGGAAGCTCAGCACCACAAAACTCCACCTGGGATACTGCGCGAACAGGATCTGTTTGACTTTTGGTTCCCTCTAGACAGACAAACCAAATTCAGGCCAGTTGGTACAAAACCCCTCAGCCTCTGAGGGCAGGGCTTGCCTTGGGCTCATTACACAGAACTTTGAATATTCCTTGTGCTTCTGCATGAACTGCAGAGATCTGAGTCTAAATGTTCACCTGTGTAAGTGCCCCCAAAGCAGTAGTGCTGGTCCCTCACTGGATCAGAGGAGACAAGCAGGAGGTCACTGTTTTCCTGTCCCCCATTCTCCTGTCCCCCTGTCTGCACCCCCCGCCCCCTCACCTCGCTGTCCTCCTCGTTGTGCAGGGGCTGCGTGTAGGGGTCTGGCTTGCGGATCAGGGGGTCCACGAGCACCAGGAACGCCATGTACAGCAGCAGGGCCCCCACCACTGACAAGTAGATGATGATGATCACCTGCAGTTGAGGACAGCACAGGGGGAAAGGATCAGCAGTGTAGGTAAGAGGTCAGGAAGGTCCTTTTCAGCTGCCTCTGATGTGTGATCTCTTGTTCTCATTTTGCTCACAAGAGTCTCTTGCTCTTGCCAGAAGGCCGAGGTTGTGCCATCACTGCATAAACTGTGCTCTCACTGCGCCAGCTGAGGATGTGTTCTGCACGTATGGGGCCCTGGTCAGAGATGCTTGGCACTGTCCCATGTCTCTAGCAAGAAGAGTGGGCTCCCACACAGCTCCTCACTGGCAGGAGTGCCCCTGGTTCAGACACAGAATTTACAGAAGTCACAGAATCCCTGAATCACTGAGGTTGGAGAAGATGTCTGAGATCATGGAGTCCAACCTGTGACCAATCCCCACCTTGTCACCCTGCTCAGAGCACTCAGTGCCACATCCAGTTGTTCCTTAAACACCTCCAGAGACTCTACCACCTCCCCAGGCAGCCCCTTCCAGTATCCAACACCCTTTTTGTGAAGAAATTCTTCCTAATGTCCAACCTAAACCTCCCCTGGTGCAGCTTAAGTCCATGTCCTCTTGTCCTATCACTGGCTGCCTGGGAGAAGAGGCCAACCCCCAGCTGGCTATAGCCTCCTTTCAGAGAGTTCTAGAGTGAGCCCCTGGTACTGCCATCACGTACTTGCTGTGACAGTTTTCTCTTTCTGGGCTCTTCTCCAGGAACCCACCAGTGTGGCGGTGCCTGGGCTGCTGTGGCATGGCAGGGAGCAGGGCACAGGCAGTGACTGCAGTTCCCCTGGGCTGGCATGGCATGTCAGGGAGAAGAACCAGGCTGGCAGTGGCTGCAGTTGCCCTGGGCTGGTGTGGCACAGCAGGGGACTGAGCTCTGGTACCTTGATGGTGGTGGTGCTGCGCTCCTCATACTTGCACTCGCAGAGCAGGCAATAGGCCTCCACGTCATTCCCCGGCACTGGCATGGGCTCCACCACGTGCAGGCAGTTGCTGCAGCACAAACAAACCACAATCAGCAGCAGCACGAGGTGAAACCAGTGCTCTGTGCAAGGACACTGGGGTGACTTTGTCTGTGTCCCAGCTTTCCTGTCAGGCTGATAACACTGATCTGGTGTTAAGAGCTCCCCTCACACCCTAGCTGGCCCAAAGTCCCTGGGATAGACTGTCCCAACACCTTTCCCAGGGATCCAGTCCAGGTGGAAGGGACTGGAGGGCACACCCTACATCTGCCAAGAGCTGTGGGTTAACATATCATCCCAGATTCCTCAATTTCTGTTTAAAACATGCCCATGGCCTGGGTTGAACATCACCCACCAAAGCAGCTCCCTCTGCAAACATACAGGAAGGGAATCCCTTCCTCAGCACCAGCTGGGAACTCCAGAGCTTGGCTGTCATGGACTGACCCCTGAGGCTGCTCCCACTCACTCACCAGTCCTTCTGGGACACATTCTTGTTGTAGATGTGCCCACTGATGTTGCGGTACGGGGGGCAGATGCACTTGCAGCGAATGTCCTCGGAGCTCTGCAGGGCACAGGAGCCATGTGAAGGAGGGGACACAGCTCTGTCCCCTCACACCCCACCTCTGCTCTGCTCCACGCACGGCTTGGTGTCACCCACCTTGCTGGCCTGTGCTGGGGGACACAGGACAAAGCCCAGCAGCACCAGCAGCAGCACGGGGCTCGCAGAGTTCGGGGAGCTCTGGGCAAACATCCTGGGAGCCTGAGAGAACAAAACTCACATCCAGGATAGAGCATCTCAGCTGAAAGCAGCCACAACGAGGTAGTCAGAGATTTATTTTGGCCCACTTGCCTCTGTTTTGCCCAGGAAGAAGAAATTTGTTCCTGAATAATGGCTGATGCCAGCCAGAAACTCTTGGAAACACTTAACACAGATCCCAAGAACACTCCTGTCAGAAGAGCTTCCACCATGTACAACCACACATCCAAACTACCCCAATCCTGCAAAAATATTGCTGATTTCCCTGCAACTGGACTTGCACAAAACCTCCTGTTCCTCTCTTACTACCCTGGAGCCCAGATACAGATATTTTGGTGCTGACAATTTTGCTCAGTAAAAGACAGAACCAGGAAAACCATAGAGCAAGAGTGACCTAAAGCAGTACACTGGGGCCTTCCTGCTGCACTGTCATGAATGGTAAATCATTCATCTTCTGACACTCAAAGAGTCTTGCTGCTGAAGGGAATAATGTATTGTCCTGTCACGAGCTATGGGAAAGGCATGGAATATTCCTAAGTATTTCAAACCAATTCCTAAACCTCCTTTATCCCAAGATACCTGTTCAGTAAATCCTGATTTTAAAATTACTGCAAGCTGGTAGCTTGGTGAATTCATTAACGCCTTTTGCTACATATCAAAGAATGGTTTGGGCTGGAAGGGACCCTAAAGGTCATCTCCTTCCAACCCCCATGTGTGTGGATAAAGTTGTTCCAGAGACATGTGCTTCCACGAATCCGTTAGGATATGAATTTATTCCCTGTGCCACAAAAGGCAAGTTGGCCTTGGCCAGGCTGGCGTTCACCCTCGGAGAAAAAAGGTGGAGCAGGTGTTGGGGACCTTGGGACAGCACAGAAGAGCTGCTTCAGCAGAGGAAGAAGAAGGGAATTTACACCTTCATTAATCAGCTCCCAGGTAATCCCACAGCTCACTCCAGGTATTTGTACTCCATCACCTGACCTGATTCCATTGGGATTTAAATCACTGCAATATTCCATCACCCTTTGCTTTATCTTATGTCAACACCTTAAATTCACGTAATGCATTACAAACACCAAGTTCCTTTCTTCTTTATCTAAACAAAACACCAGCGACTTCTAACAAGCTGCCAGACCTCCAAAATGCGTCCCAGTCCTGTCACCTTATACCAGGACTTATTAAGGTTTTGCACCACAGTTTCAAAAATCTCCTCAAACAATGGTCCTTTCCAGGAAGACTCCCCTGGACATGAGGGTTTCAGATCTTCATCACAGATTTGGGGAACAGAACTGATCTGAGCTGCCCAATGCACATTCCCCATATTAAGCGGGTCTGGACTTTTGTTTGAATTTTTACCACAACAACTGGGCATGTACCTGGAATTGAGTTTTAGCCTCTCAGCCGAGTTCAAAATATCTGAACAACTCATGAATGTCACTTTTAATAATAGTAAGGGAAAACATGGGATCTATTACACCATAAACAAAAACTTGGAACCTGGGCAGAGTTCACACACCAGGAACTGCAGAACACCCTCAGCCACACAAAGGATAATTAAGGCATATTTATCTCCAAGTTTGACAGCAAAGGGACACGTGCACGCATGCCTTAGAGCTATTTTTTCCAGACCCAGTAGAGGGTACGCGGTTAAGGTGAAGTATTTGGGTGGTCTAAGTGTGGCAGCTCTCAGGATGAACTCCACAGAAAAGGCTGCCCAGAGCACAGCTGCACCCACCCACCCCGTGCTCCTTCTCCCTGAGAGCGCCCAATAATCACATCCTTAACCTCCCCATCCCTGGAAGTGTCCAAGGCCAGGCTGGACGGGGCTTGGAGCAGCCTGGTCTCGTGGAAGGTATCCCTGCCCATGGCAGGGTTTGGGACTGGATGAGCTTTATGGTCCCTTCTCACCCAAACCATTCTAGGATGATTCTGTGAACATCACCTGGAGCCCTTCTAAGACTCCGGCCCGTTTCCCATCCCGGATCTGTGCTCGAACCACCCCCGACACCGACCCGGGCCCAGGGCAGGGCCGGACCCCTCGATTCCCGCCGAAGGTCTGGATGCTCCCTCATCCCTCCAGGGGCTTCCACCGCCCGCTCCCACCCGGCCTCCCGGGATGCCTCCGGCAGTGCAGGCCGCCGCCGCCCCCCGAGCCCCGGCTCCCGCACAGCCCCGCCCCGGGTGCGGGGAGCGGAGCAGGAGCAGGAGCAGGAGCAGGAGCAGGAGCAGGAGCAGGAGGAGAATCCGGCCCCCCTCAGGCCCCCCGGCCATACCTACCCCATATCTACCCCTTACCTGCCCCTTGCTCCAGCCCGAGCGCGGCCCCGCCCTGCAGACCCCGCCCCCGCCCTTCCCGCGCGCCCATTGGCTACGGAGCGTGACGCTCGGTGACAGACAACACTGCTGGCCAATCGGAGCGCAGGCAGCCCGGCCGG
>VZRS01007031.1:9644-227342 GCA_013398055.1 Ifrita kowaldi
CATTTATTATTCACATATTGCGTTACAAGTGTCTCTTATCAAACTCAGAGCATAATTTATATTATTCATGTAGAAACTCAACTTCAACACCACATGGAAAGAAAAGCTAAATACGTGTGTGACAGGGGTGCAGTGACATCCTGATCAAAGATCGAGGCTTGGGCCAACGCGCAGCCCGACGACCCAAGGGATTTAGTGCAGGAGGGACAAGCCCAGCGCCTGCTTTTGCCCAGTACAACCACTCTACTGGTGATTCTTTATTGCTGTAAAACACGACAGGGATGGTTCCACAGGTACCAGCTTGCAAAGGACTGGGGAACACGTTGGGAGGCCAGCCAGGCATGACCAAACTGGGTTTCAGGGACACTTGGAAGGAAGTGCATCTGTTCCAAAGGCAGAGTGACACAGATCTCCTCTCCCTGTGACCGTGGATATTGTGTTCATCATCTGAAAGACCAGTTTCCAGGCAGCAATGCCTCACTGGTCTGTTTCAAGAACAGACTACATCTAAGATGCAGAATGAAAGCAGCAGGAAGGACTGCTTAATGTAAATTAAAAGGTTCAGTCCTCATGCCATGCCTGGCACTCATGTGGAGAGAACCAAAATAATAAAGAAAAAAAAAAATTAAGGCAGTTTACAAAGGGGAGCTGACTTCTAACACCTCAAAGTCAGGGAATTTCTCAAAAACACAAACACAAGGGAAGGCGGCTCTCCCTCCTGTGGGTTAAGACTCCGCTTGCTTTCTCAGGTGCAAGCATTCAAACCAGCAGTTTCAAAACACACAGCCAAAGAGAAGCAGATTTCTCAGCACTCCAGGTGACCCAAACAACATGTACATTGGTGTTTCAGATAGAAGGAGAAGCAGGTAAGGAACCAAAAAAAAAAAAAATCCGTTCAGTATTAAAACTTGTGCAAAAATAGCAAGTGAAAAAAATGAAACCACATGTAAGCAAACACTTAGGCAAGATCATCAGAGCAGTGGAACTCCCTGCTTCGTACTCAGTAGTATTTTTCTTTAAAGTAAGGCAGTAATAAAATGAACATGCAGGCAATGACATGTTGGGTCTGCATGTTTGAGATGACAGATACAAAAACATGAGAGTTGTTTACAAAAGGTGTAAACGTCATCGGTAATTTCAGGAAGGTTTGTGATCCTATTAAGTAAAGTGTTAAAGCTTCTAGGAAGGGGGCTGTAGTTCAATTCTTTGGCAGTAGTGGTTTTTTTTTAGGCTAACAGAAGCATTACGAATATGCACATGTGGGTTCTCTGTTGGGAAACATCTCCTGGGACCAATGTTTAGCTGATGCTGAGCTGTGCAAATCCTATAAGTTTGCCATCATCCGGAATTTCTGAGCCGTCAACACCAGATGCCTGAAACAAGGAACAGAGATCCAAATAGCAACCCACATGCTCTACCTTTCAGCACAAACCACAAGCAGCTGTATCAGACATGGCGTGGGGAGGAAGCAGACACAGGACAGCTCTGCACTGTATTCAGCAGCTCGCACTACCCAAAGTCAAAATTGAGAGCTTTTATATTTTTGCCTTTTTTTTTGGAAGCTACAAAGGGGCTGGGACTGAAGTTTTGCCAATGTCTGCTCCAACTAGACATTTTATGTGCAATAACTGGGGCAAAACAAGTGAAAACTCCTTACAGGAAGAGTAAAAAATAAGAGCACTTACTGCTTTGCTCCCAATAATCTGGTTACACCTTCACTTTGCCACTGTAACTCCCCCTGAATTTCACCACCTCTGAAAGATTCACCTGCTCTGCTCTCAGTTTTGGCTCTCTTTTTTGGCCCACCTCTCTTATTTCCTTTTTTTTCTTCTCCATTTCCCCATTTCCTCCTCAGGGACAATGTATCTGCACCCTCCCGCATTCTCTTCCTCCACAAGAGGAGTCTGTGGCAATTCTTAGCCCATCCACCTGTCCTGAAATATTTCTGCAAGTGCACATCCCAAGCCCCAAAAATACCCCTTTGCAACATTTTTACATGTTTATTAGCACATCATCTCATGCTTATTTATCCCAGGTGCTGCTCAGAGGATACAAGCAGGGAGCCTGCAGTGCCCATGGTTATACAACCAGTAAGAAGCTTTGGGAAAGAAAGGAGGATTTAGAGTGCATACATCAGATGCCTGCAGTAGACATCTACATGCAATGCCTTCTCCTTGCAAGGGACAATTTGATCAGTTAGGGAACAGGAATAAATACCAGTCTGAAAGTGATGGATCTGTTTGCCTGGGGCTCTTCCACAATTTTCTGCAAATTAGCTGCAACTGAAATAACACAGACACAAAGAAAATGGGCAAATATTAGCACAGGCTGGATAAAACCATCCCAAACTCATTAGTCCTCTTTCTATTACTTAACAAACTTAGAATTTTTACACTGATAAGGAAAGATTTAGGTCTCAATTAGACTCAGTCTACTTAAATCTAAAGCTTTGAACTGTGAAAACAATGTTATTGTTACTACACTACTTTTTCAGAGGTAGTTATTTTTCCCAGGATGTGATGGGATCAGTAGTCATAAATGCCCAACTGCACTTAGAAATCCAGGTAATTTTGCACTAGCAGCTGTCCTGTGTACAGGGAAGAGTTTTGCTTGCTGCAGTTGGAATACACAGGCAGTGCTGACAGTTTAAAAGTCTCACCTACTGCACAGGAGGACACATTTATTTAGCAAGGTGTTGTTTGAGGCAGCTGTTCTCCCCATAAACTCGTGCTGCTGCCCCAGGGCACGTGCACCTCACACTTCCTTCCCCAGCCCAAATTAAACCCCAAAAGCCTGGCTGATTCCAGTCCCAGAGCTCTGTTGCACAGGAGCTGTGAGCAGGACAGGCTTGTGCAGCAGTTTGGTAATGCATCTCTGTCATGATTTGGCTAATGCATCAATTAGACTTCATTCTGCATTACAAGGAATATTTGTTTCACAATGTTACCAACTAAATCATCACCTTGTGAACTGGGGGTTGCCTGCATGTTGGCACAGAACTGTCACCAGAACTGACAGCAGTTGGGCAGAGCCAGTGGGGTAGAGAATCAAGGCCACAAGAAATTTTCTTATCACCCACTAATCAGATCATTTTAAACATGCAAAAAATAACTGAAATGGTTAGAGCAGAAACAATATTTTGTAATTACCTATTACCAGATCTCTGCCATCAACAAGACCTGCTGAAATGAGCTCCTGAGACACACCATCTGCAGTATCTGTTGGGGAGAAACCCAAGAACCATTACCACAGAGCAGAAGTTGTCCAGCTGGTGAAGGCACCACACAGAAACGTGAAGGAACTTGTACAAACCAAACAGCAAAAGTGTTCTTTAGAAAAGACAGCTACCAGGGTGCACACTGGGTGCTGTGAATTCACTGAAGAGCTGCACTTTGGCCATATCCATGAGTTTCACAGCAGTGCTCCAAGCCCAACCACAACAAGCCCTTTAGGAAGGCACTGTTGACAGACATTCACACAACAGCACAACACCAAACACAAAACTTCCCCTTCATGCACTGGAATTTCCCACCAGCTCACCTTTCCCTGGGGTGAATTCAAACCGAATATCATGGAGCTCTTTATTTGAATTCCTGTGGAAAGAAGAGAATTTTATATAAAAGAGACCATTTCATGGCACTGATAGGTGCTCAAAAGAAAGTGCTGTTGTTGAATAATCAGTCTGTGAAGTGAATTCACTGCATTCTACCCCCTCAAAGGCAGAAACTCATCACTTGGGTGTGCATGTGGAAGCAGCACAGCCTGCCTCCCAACCTGACAGAGCCTGCACCAGACCAGGATAGGTGAGTGCCACCTCTCTGGTACAAGGCCATGTTGTTCCACTGTCTCAGCAACTCATATCCCTCAGCAGAGATACCTCTGGAGTGCATGTTTCAGAGGAGGGAAGTGCTCACTGGCTGCAGATGCAAACACATTATGGAAGTCATGCTCAGAATCCCCACTCCCAATGCCTACCAACAACCAGGACGCCTCCAGAGATGAGAGGCAGGTTCTTTTAATAAGAAACAGCAGTTTGTGCAATGAGTGCAGAAAGATCCTTTTTTCTGCCTATTTCTAGTGACACAGACCAGAATGCACTCCCTGAACTGGGTAAAAGCTCTTCAGTCTCAGAACTGGCAGAAGTCTGAAGTTGTGCATGAAGATTAAGATCATTCAGCACAAGGCCAGAACCCCTGGATCCCTGAATCCTTTAAGGGAACCCAGCTAATATCTCCTTCCCACCCCATTAGAGTTTAGCAATGTTTACACAAATATCAAAACCTCTTTCAATACACAGGCTTTGCCAAACCGAAGTGGATAAACTGCTTTCCCAGGTCCCAGTTTCAGAAGAGTGGATGAAATCCAAGCTGACAAACAACATTTAGCTGCCACTGCATTAATTAAAAGGCACAAAAGTCTGCCAGTGTCCCTCTCTACAAAGGCTCATGTTGACAGAACTGGACAGTTTTGTGCCCTTACCTTAACCTTAATACAAGGTTGATGGGGACTCTCACATCTTCCTGTACCGGAGCTGCAGCAGGGGCTGCAGGTGGGGCCTGCAATGGGATTACATAATTTTAAAGCAGGTTAACAATTCCTTGCTCTGGCTTTAAAACTAGAGGTAACCTTGATCAGCTATAGATACAAGTAAAAGTTTAACTCATCGTTGGAATCATGGCACAACAGTGAGAAAGATGACAGACCAATGAACCAGGAAAACTTCACACTTAAACAGGAGGGTCTCTGCAATTGCCTTGAAAAGAGTAAAAGCTGCACAACTTTGAGAAATGATAAAATGGCAGGAGACTTCAGAAGTGCTAAATGTAAAAAGATTGCTTGCTTTGTATTAAAACTTAAGGTTTTTGGATATTCATGACAGCTTTAAGACCTCCTGTGTTTTAATCCATGCCCCAAACATCTGATTTCAAAACCTGATACGACTGTATCAGTAAAATACTTAATTTGCAGATTAGCATGTACTCTCAGTTATCTTTTCTTTCATGAAATCAAAGGCTTTAAGAGCATCTAGCAGCAGTTTTATAGCTGCCTATTTTCAACTCTAAATTCCTTCTGAGTAATTATTGGAACGTGTAATCAAAGCATTTTATACTGGTCAGCAGCAGATTTCCAGTAGGGAAGATCCAAGAGTTGCCCTGCACTTGTTACAGCACTCGTGACATTTCCAGTAAAGAACTATGTGTTAGCCAATCTCCACCAAAAAAACCCAAATAAAACAGCGGGGGGTCGGTCACTTGTACTGCCCATGCTGAGGCAAGGGTTTTATACCTGCAGGAATAAGACAGACACAACACCAGGCTGATAATTCAAGCATAGAATTCCTGACCAAGTGTTTTGCATCCAGACCACTTGTTTTTTCACAAGAGAAAAAAAAATAACCTTAACGAGCATTTTACTCCAAGGTGCTCTTGGCCCAGCAATGCAGCTCAGGGCTTCTGATCACAACCTGGTTTCTGTTGAAGCTGAAAACCACCAGGTCAGTGAAAACAAACAAGGGTTCATGGAGAAGCCCAGAGCTCTGCAAAACAGTAACCAGTGAGCAACAAGAACCAGAGGAGAGGCATAAAGAATAATGCACTGACACAGAGAGCTCTGAGGAAGAACATACTGACACTAAGAGCTATAGAGAAAAACACACTGACACAAGTTCATGAAGCTCAGCTTAGGACAAGCTACCAATAAATCAGGTATTGGGCACTAGTGGCAGATACTCTGCTAGTGCAAATCCAAAGTGTCACTGACACCAACACTGCTCCAGCCTTCACTGCTGCTGGTGTTCCAACTGCTGCATGAAATTCAGGGATTAAACACCAGCCTTTTTAAAAGAGATTGAAGGGGTTTGATTTAAGTATTAAAGCCATTTTAATGTTGCCAAGAATATGTCAAACTTCCATGGTTTCAGATTGTTCTAGCACATCTGGAATAGAACAGCTAAGGGAAAACCTGGAAGCTGGCAGGAGGGATGTTTGCTCTTACCTGGGCTGCTGCTGGGGCTGCTGCTGCTGGAGCTGCTGCTGCTGGGGCTGCTGGAGGAGCCTGGCTGGGTGGAGGTACAGCAGTTGGAGGTTGTGCAGGTGCTTGTCCTGCAGCCTGAGGTAGTTCAGTAGGTGCCTGTGCTGGAGCATTGAGTGAAGGACCTGGAGGCTCAGCTGATGGAAACAGCTGCAAGCAAAAAGGAGTTTTAATGAGAAAAGCAACTCATGAGTTCTAATTCAAGCACCAGCTTTTCCAGAAAGTGCTTGTCTGCCACATAAATCACTTAGAGAAGTTCAGTGCCAAGGGAATTCCCAGGCCTCCAGGACATTAACGCTGATCCCAAGATGGTGTTCAGGGGTTTAATGTGTCCTTATGTCCAGAGACCCATTCTGTCCTGGCATTTGCAAGTTTTACTCATCAGTAAACCAAGATATCAGCATGGCTGTGGATCTTGGACAAAAATTACATGCTGTGGCAGGGCTGTGTGCCTTGCTATCCTATCCAGCTGGGATGAGAGCACCCTATCCTTCAGTCTCCCTCTTTCCTGGAGTCTGAGTCCTACTTATATTTCCAAGTAGCCATGCACTCAGAGCAGAGCAACCCTGCTTTGACTTGTAGTTCCTTTCAGAGAACAAAACCCAGCAAAGCAGTGAGATAACTGTCAACGACTGAGCCTTTCACCAAGCAAATGTCAGAGTACCTTGGGTATCAATGGAAAGTGAATTCAGAGTTCTTCAAATCACACTAGAGAAGATTTAGGATTGGACTTTACTTTGGTCTCTTGCAAAAAGCAAAAACAACTAACCAAACAAAAAAAGCCACCCCCTAAAAAACCCCTATATGAAATTAATTTGAGGGTGGGGAAAAAGAGCTAAATGAAAGTTTAATCTCTTTTTTACCTCTTGTTATTCAGTACAGAGAAACCAATTTTGGCATGGGAGCCAAAGAACTGTCAGTTTGATGGCATTTCAGTGTGCCCTCCAGCTTACTCTGACAGGTTGTAGGAAATATAAATCACCTTCAATGTTGGAAACCTAGACAGGAGATTTCCAGTGGGAAAATTCACCCCAAAGGGATTCTGGTTTTCAGCTTTTTGTTTGAATTTAGAATTTATGTCAAATTACAGTGCCAGAACTGTAGTCTTTCTCGAGATCTCCCTTTATAAACACTTCTTGGAAATGAAGGAAGAACAGGACAGCCCAACTCAAGACTAATTTCTAGGAGACAGCTCTGTTTATCTTTCAACACAGGTAGGGAAAAGACAGACACAGCACAGCCTCCGGAAGATAAGCAGTCCCTATCACTGACAGATAAGATATACTAATATTCCTAATGTAAGAAACAGTTCAGAACTGAAGAAAGATGATAAATTGCAACTGAAGTTTTGTTTGCTATCAAATACTACTACAGATTTCTTTCACAGTTCTGAGCACAGGTTCCAAAGCAGAGAATTAGACAATGCAAGCCAGACATCCTAAAGTTGTGTTCTGTTGGGTTTGTGTTGTTTGGGGGTTTTTTTATGAAGAAAATGAGAAGACAGTTGTTTTGCTCAGATTATTCTTGTGACCAATTCATTACCTTAAAACAAACAGACTTTTGCCATAGCAAGCTGACAAGACATACAACAAACCTCAAGAAGAGCTCTTGGCATTACACAGCCAAGGATTCCTTTTACAGGGAGCTCTTCAAACAGAGCTCAGCTAGATACTAGCTTCTACTTCACACAGTATTGCCTACAAAGGCTAATAAAGCATGTTCCTTCAAACAGCAGCAGTAACAAGGAGTCATCTTTTCAAGAAGCCATTTGCAATTATAACTTACCTCGGAATTCTGTACAGGTTCTTTCACTCTGGGAGACTGAAAAACAGAGAAGAAGATGTCATTGCCTAGACCAAAGTGAAGCTTACTGACTAGGAGGACTTGTCAGAACCATTCTGAACACAGAAACCTACATAATTGTTTTGAGTTCCATACATGTATTAAGATGCATGACGAAAGGGACACCACACAATTTGTTGTCATATTGTACCACCCAGAAACACCGTCACCTTTCAGAACTTGCAGTCAATATTTCCACAGTGGCACACAATACCCTAAGATGCTATCACTGTTACCCATTAGCAAAATCCAGGACTCTCAAAGATTACTCAGATTGGATCAAATTACTTATGCACCACGAGGGGAAAATCCATTTTAAGCTACTCAAATCTGGCAGAAAAAGATACACACAGATCTGCCTGGCAGAATTCTGCTAGAAAACAAATTCCCTTCATTCACTTAGGGAGGTAGTTTCCAAACCAGCTTGCTTAAAACATACAGAGCCTTTGTAGGGTGGGAGGGGAGAATCATCCTAATTTGTGCTGCTTTTTAGAAGGAAATCCCTGGCCTGCTCTCCCTGCCCTTGGACCTTGCATCCTGCTGTGCTCTTTGTGAGAGAAAGCAGAGAACTGACAGGTAGGTGTACACTCAGCAGTGAAACAAAGAGACCAGTTGAACAAAGGGGAAAGTGCAGGCAAAGCAACGTGACCAACCTTTGCTTATCACTAAAACAAAGATAACACTGCACTAGCTGTTTCACATGAGCAGGGAGGAATTGCCAAGTACTCCTGGAAAGCCCTGAGCCAGTTTCTGCACTAACCAATGCCCCTACCTAAACAAGTGCAGATCAGAGCAATTTGTAACATATGACTCAGAGGCTTCTCCTGAGAAAAGGTTAAGAAGTCTTACTCTCAGAACAGCAAGTTTCAAAAAGCTCTCTGGACAGGGGGAGAAGGAACAGTTCCCTCCGGATGACTATGTGCAGGCAGTGTCAGGAAAAAAGTCACACAGCCAGAAAGTAAAGCCTGAAATCCATCTCAGCGTGCTCAGCCTTCACTTGACAGTTACCAGGTGGGATGAAAAACATGGCATTGCTCCCAGAGCCCTGCTCCACATCTGCAGGCCACAGCTGCTGCAGTGTTCTTCCAGGAACAAAGCTCACATCCAAGTGTACCTGGATGCCTCAAGGAATTACGTAAAAGGAACTTGCCTGAAGGAGCAGCGTGCTAAGCACTGTACAGATAAGTATGGAAACACTTAGCTGACAACTGATCCAGATAAATGAAACACAAGTGGGTGAGAGCCAGTTGAATATGAGCTAGGAGTGCCCAGGTAGCCAAGAAGGCCAGTGGCACCTGGCCTGTATCAGGAATAGTGTGGCAGCAGGACCAGGGCAGTGATTCTTGCCCTGTACGTCAGCATTGCTGAGGCACCTTGAGTGCTGTGTGCAGTATGGACACCTCATGGCAAGAAGGACATTGAGGGGCTGGAGCAAATCTAGAGAATGGAATGGGAGCTGGGAATGGGTCTGGAGCAGCAGGCTGACAAAGAGCAGCTGAGAGAGCTGGGGAGGCTCAGCCTGGAGAGAAGGAGGCTCAGAGGAGACCTTCACACTCTCCACAGCTCCCTGACAGGATGGTGGGGATCAGTCTCTTTTCCCAGGTAACAAGGGAAAAGAGGAAATGGCTTCAAGTTGCACCAGGGGAGGTTTAGATTCAATACTAGGAAAGATTTCTTCACTGAAAGGGTGCCCAGGGAAGTGGCAGAGTTACAATCTCTGGAGGTGTTCAGAAAACATGAAGAGGTGGCCCTTGGGAACAGGGTTTAGTGGTGAACACAGGGGTTCTGGGCTAACAGTTGGACTCAGCAATCCTGAAGGTCTTTTCCAACCTTAACAATTCTATGATTTCATGAAAAACGTGGACAGAAAGAACACAGCATAAACATTAAAAAACATTTACCTAAGGCACAAATAGGATGACTTTGGGGATTAGTTCTAACTAAGTTTTGCTTGTGTAATCAAAGATGATGTGAGTAAGCAGTGAAATGTGACCACAACTCACCACTGCACAGATTTATTGGGTAACAGAAGGTGCACTATTTAAAAGCCCCCAGAGCACAACTGCTTTAATTTGAATTCAAGGTTTTAAATGCAGAGAGGAAGGAAGTTTAGAAGGTCTTTATATCCAAAAGGTAAAGTTGACCCAGGAAGTCACCATATTCAATGAATTGAAGAGATATTTCTGGCTCTGGGTATAATAAATATTTACCTGCTCTCAGATGCAGTCCTCAGAAGAGACTTTCAAAACACATGTTTTCACATATTAAATTCACCCTATTTTTTTCTGTAAAGTGGAAACAAGTAAAAAATACCAACACTTTCCATTTATGTAGATGATTTCATGCAGGTTAATACTTCAGTATTTTGGCACATTAAGTCAATCTGCAGGACCTCCTTTTACTTTGTGGCTGACAGCAGTAAAATGCAGGTACAGATGGAATCACAGAATCACAAAATGTTTTGGGTTGGAAAGGACCTTTAAAAATCCTCTACTCCACCCCCACTGCAATGGGCAGGAAAAAAAAGGTGCCACCTAGTTAACACAAGTTATTCTATCCAACAGCTTGGTTAAAATTGCAGAGGGATTACAGGTGGAGTTTATACCCAGTGTTTGAAATATGGCCAAAAACACAGGATAAACACTAGTCCTCAGTAACACCACCATATTCATGGCAAAACCCAGCAGTTTGGATGCAAGTCTTAGGACTGTTTGAAAATGAACCAAATTCAAGTACCCAGGCAGACACATGGTGAGGCCTGAGGTGCCACGTGCTCTTCCTGACACCCTGAAACACACAGGTGCCCAAAGTGCTGTGTTACACACCCATGGGCTGCCTCCAAAATGGTCATGTACATCTGCAGGGAGGTAACTGAATTAACACCTACTGCTCCAATGTCCATCCAAAAGCTTTGCTGGATGGGAGACCTGCAAGCAAAGGCCAAACACAGCCCAAATGAGAGTGATCAGGACAGGCAGCAGCACAAGGAAAATATATCAAAGCATCAAGAAAAAACTGTCTTGGAAAGGAGCTTGTAAACATGTGTGTCCATCTGCTTTTTCCTGCCTAAGAGGAATGAAACAAGTAAGTACTGTTCAAAACACAGTAAACAGTGTGAAGTCACGGTACCCTGGGTTTTGAGACAAGATACAACAAGTTCTAAATAATCTCTGAAACAGAATTAGGGTCTTCTACAAGAACACTTCTTAAAATTTGATCATATTCTAACCTACAGAAGGAATTTAGAAGAATTCAGCTTATAAAGCATCAAAGAATTTCAGTAGTAGCCACCTGGTACCGAGAGATCTTCCTTGATCATGTATAATACAAAGCTGGACAAAATAAGCCCTTTAAGAAGTCACAAGAGTTGCTGTCACAAAGTACGGAATTACTGTATCAGGTGGTTTTTAAAAACCCAAGCATTTTCAAAGATGCTAAGAAGATGCAAAATCTTGCTTTTAATATTTAAGTGTCTATTCACAACAGCAACAGAAGCCAGACTAATGAAAGAGAAATGAGAAATGTTGTAAAGGGATGAATGCTTCAAGACAATACCGCTTTTTTCCCTTTCATATTGAAAAGCTTCCTCTAAAAATCCTTCACTGTCTCACTAATTCAAGTACAGGATGATTACAACACAGAGTCCACTTCCAGCCACCTGCTGTAGTGAAAAGGAACCAGGCAAACCATTACAGAAAAAACCCACACTGGTGATTGCTGGGGGAAGACAACCTGAAAATTCATTGTAACCTTTAGCTGATCATTATGCACTACTCCTCTGAGTTCTTGGGGGGTTTGTGTATGTGTTGGGAGAGGGGAAAGTGGTGTTTTCTTGAGTATTTTCAAGCACTACACCAATCACTCCTGTGACTTCAGGGATGCTGTGACGTTTTCTACCAGGATTAATTGATTTCAGTGTAACTGGGGGAGCAGAACCAGGCCCTGCATGTTTCAGCAACCAGCCATAAGAACGGGCCCTATTGATTGCAGCTCCATCCTGGAGAGGGCAGTAGGATAAAACCTCTCCTGACACTTCCAGAAGAAAGCATCTCAAGCAGTCAGCACCCTTAAAGGGAATCCTAGCTGCAGTGAATTAGTATGCTGAGCTGGGAGCAGGCTGTCCGAATTAACATTTCCAATTATGCTGAACATCCCTGAATGAGACCAGCTGTGCCCCACCACAACGACAGAAAGGATCAATACAATTTCTTCAACCTTCAGTCTCCTTTCTTTCCTTCAGCTCCAAACTCGAGGGAAGGGATTATAACTTGCTGTTTATCATGCTTAAGGCCACGTGCTCCCCAATTATATTTAGATGTACCACAACTGGAAAACAAAACAGAGACAGTGGAGTTGGAGGACCCACCCTGAGCTGTGAAATTGCTGCTCTGCCTTCCTCACTTTCTTCATCAAGCTCATCATCACTCCATTCCCAGCCACCATCTTCAGTCTTATGAAGACGCCCACTGGAGCCTGGGACTCTCCGGACCTGCTCAGCACAAGGACACAGTACTTACACCTCAAGCAGTTTCTAGAGTTGACTTTTTTAGAAGAAATAGCACCAGAACATCTTTAGGTTCCATCACTTACCACGGTGTCTGATTATTTTATTGAAATAAATAGCTCTATCTAGAAAAAGCTGTACTGCAGTAGTTATCATTAAAAATGTGAATACAAGCATAAAAAAAAAGTACAACTGTAACAGCAAGAGCCCAGGAGGTTTTCAGTACCTTTTTGGATCTTTCAGTGATTGTTGGTGCTCTCTGCAACATCTTCTCTTGTAAAAACTCTTTATTCTGCAAAGGAAAAAATACCAAACATTTGCATTGCTGAAAATGCCCTTTGATGCCTTCAGTGTCTCTGATAAAGTAACTGTTAAGCTGTTTCTAGCAGAAAGTTGTTTACATGTTTCATCCCTATTCCCCCAAAGATATTAACCACTCCCCTACTTTGGGCTGCAGTATATGATGTTTCATCCTAAATACCTTTTCAGTTAACAGTGGCACTCTCCCTAAGCAAAGTGACATGGAATTAACAACTGAGGAGTTGGATATTATGCTGATTTACTTGGAAATATACATATTATACTGCAGTATCTGATACCCTGCTGAGGCATTTGGCATTCTTCCACTTGCAGATACTACACCACCTGGATCCAAGCCCTTTGCTTTATCTTACTCCTAAATTTATGCCTGTCCAACTGTCAAAGGCAAACCTCAGATGTCAGACAGGTTGGGATGCAGGAATCCCTCTGTGCTGGAGTAAACAGAAATTGGGGCAGCAAGATTTCAAGTGGCTGAAAAAATGTACAGCATTTATGCTTAGAGAGGAAGCAAATGCAGTGATCACAACAGATTGAATATTGGGAAACTGCTGTGATGCTTTATTGTATTAAATTTCCCCTTCAGCAAGCTGCTCCGGACTGGCCAATGTGGGCTCCTGAGAATGTAATTTTCTGACTGCTGAACTAGAGGGCCAAACTTCTGGCAGCAGAGGAAGCAGAACAGTCCAGGCAGGCACCCTGGCATGCGGCTGGGTATTCCACACCACACCAGTGCAATTGGAAAGCTCTGCTGTCCCTGCCCACGCAGAGCTCCCAGAACTCCCCCGGATGGCTGCTT
Organism: Ifrita kowaldi; assembly: GCA_013398055.1. Taxonomy (NCBI): domain Eukaryota; kingdom Metazoa; phylum Chordata; class Aves; order Passeriformes; family Cinclosomatidae; genus Ifrita; species Ifrita kowaldi. Next base: position 23,138 of record VZRS01007031.1, read on the forward strand.
GCAGGCAGGATGGAGAGTCTCAAGACATGCTCTGTCATTCCTGGTAAGTGGCTCCCAGCATTATCAAACTGTACTTTTACATAATCTAGATGGTATTTAAATATATGACTCAATATAGATGTATAGAAGCTGCACTCTTCAGCCCTCAAGTTCCAGCTGTCAGTTTGGCAGTGGCTGATGTGTGACACTAATTTAACCCCAAGTGTGAACTGGCACACGTTTGCACTTCAGATGCCGGGTTAAGCATTGCCTCATTTACAATAATGTTAATTTTCTATCACCACCCATGCTAATATGTTACTCTCTAGCAGCTTAATGAAAGCACAAAGGAGATTTAACACACAATGAAGTGTAACGTGAACCAGAACTCGCATAACCAAACGGAGAAAGGTCAGCAATGTGTAAACCATCTTGTCACTTTGGACACCAAGTGTGCATACAGATGCAGACTAATCAGCTGCCTAAAATCCCACTATGGACAGTGAAACCCCAGTTAATACTGCCAAGAGCCCAGACATCAATTAAACTTGCCCTAAAGCAAACTGCTGCATTGCATCAACTGGATCACCCTCCAGACTTCCCTGGTTCATAGAATTATCAAATCACGCAATACCCTGAGTCAGAAGGGACCTACATGGATCATTGAGTCCAGCTCCAGGCCCTGCACAGGACACCCCAACAATCCCACCTGAGAGTGTTGTCCAAATGCTCCTGGAGCTCTGGCAGCCTTGGGGACATGACCATTTCCTGGGGAGCCTGTTCAGTGCCCAACCACCCTCTGGGGGAATAACCTTTCCCTAATATCCAAACTAAACATCCCCTGACACAGCTATAGACCATTCCCTCGGGCCCTGTCACTGGTCACCAGAGAGATCAGCACTTGCCCCTCTGCTTCTCCTCATGAGGAGGAAGTGCAGCTCCCCCAGGTTGCACCTGTTAGATTCCTGTCAGCTTTAACAGGGTATCCAGCTCCTGTACAGATACCTGATGTGGCCAATCCCACTTAAGCATCTTAATGTGGGAGCTGAAAACTGATTAATTGGTGATGCTGCTGTGCTATCCCAAGTATGCAGTCTCTTTTTGACAGTTTAATCTGTATTCTGCTATAAATCCCATGCATTTTGATCACGAAAAAAATAAGCAGAGAGAAAATATTCTCTCATGCCCATGGAAATACAAATCCTCCCCTGTGTTACTGCTGTCTGTCTCCCGCAGTAAGAGCTCGCATGCTGCATATGCACTAATCTCCAGGCAGTAATTACATAATGCTCGCTGGCAGTTCACTCCAAGGCTAGAAATGGGAGTTTCCTACTGTTTTGTATCACAGGATCTTCACTTTCCATAAGGCAACACAGGGCAAAATATCTTTAGGGAGGTCTTAGACAGTGGGCCTCATTCGGCCCCTTGCACACAGACTGATTACAGAGTTTACTAAAATACAAGTTACACTCACTGCAGCAGAGACCTTTATGGTTGGACAGGCAGCCAGAATGGCACCATTACAAGGGAAGAACAAACCCAAAAGGCACTGAAAGACAGTTAAATGCTCAAGAATTCCAAGATAATTTCTGTTAACAGCATACACAGGAGGTACAGAAAGGGGATTTTATTCTGTTCCTTCACAATGACCCATTCAACTCACTCAGCTCTGCTGGCTCCAAGTGAAAGAGCCCACACTCCTGCCAGTAAAGCTGTCACCCACACCTATCCCGTTTCTGAAAAGTCCTTTCCACAGCCTCTGCACAAATCAGTGTTTTCTTACCTTTGCTTTTGTGAAAAATTTGTGTCTTAGGAGTTCTGCTGCTGTTGGTCTGTCAATAAAAACAGATGTAGAAAAGACAATTATAAATGCTCCCTTTTCAACCCAATGGTCTTCCAGGCTGCTGCAGCTTGTTGACATCTTGTGAGGGCATCGGCTTCTCCTGTATAATTCCCCTAAAATCAATGTATTCCAAGTAAATTTTACACTAGCAATCTTGTAAATTATTCAGTGTATTCTGAACAAGGCCTATTCTGTTCAAAAGCAATGAGTGGGGACTGGTGGGGAGAATTTGCTCCTGTTTTGATGCTGAATTTGAGAATCTTAGATAACAACAGAACCACAGAAACAATTTGCTCAAAATTGAAATCACAGAATCATCACTGGAGTACAGTACTCACCCTGTGCAAGTAACAGTTATTTCAGAGATACCTGATTAAATATGTGTAATTAGTTCTATTAAACATAGGTGGGATGATCAATCTTGTTCTAATACAAAATGAACAAGTATAAACTATTTTCTCCTTCAAGTCAGACTTCAGAATAAATACTGGAAACTAAGAGACATCCCTTGGTCAGTTTAGAAGGAGTTTCCTAAAGACTCAAGCCTAAATGAGAAAGCTTATAGCACCTCCCACATTGCAAACAGTGCTTAAATAGTAACAGAGTTTAATCAGTGACCTGCAAAGGCCCTTCATCACAGGGTTTTTTCATCACAGACCACTCCAACAAAAGGCATCCAACTCATAGCAAGGGAGCCCCTAAAATAATGAAAAAGCAATTGCACTAAATCCTCTTCCCATGCAATATGCCAGTCCCCTGCTCCCAGTCAGGATGATGCCAGTGGCTGTCAGTAGTGCTTGAGGAGAGAGAAGGGGTGTGCCAGACTCAGGGTGATAACATATAATCTGATCAGCACACATCCTAACCTGCAAGGATAGGATGTGCTTTACAAAAGTGAAAAAAATTCATGCTGGAAAAAAAACCCAGCAATCAACTTTTATCAAGCACTCCACTGGATTCATTAAGCATTTCAAGTGTAATGCTTGTTAGAAGAGAGAGACTCATTGCACAGTGCGTGAGAAGCCTGTGTTCCTGGATCTGACACAAGAGGGAACTGAAAAATGTCTTCATTATTATTATTATTATTTTATGAAAGCACTTTTTCCTTTCCAGAATTAAGTTTGCTTACTGAGGAGGAAAAAAAAAAAAAACAAACCAACCTAAGAAGTATTAAAAAATGGCACAGCACACAGACCATCCCCTTGGTAATATTTTCTATGTCACTGAGTAGTCAAGATTCTGTTCAAGGAAGGCTCAAAGTGTCATCAGGTCACTTAAGCAATCTGTATTGATGAAAACATGTTGGTAACATTTGCCAGTGTTTTTCCTGATTTCCCATCCAAACCAAATATTACATATAATTAAACAAGTCAAAACTACACTGAAAGCCTTCTCTGCAGTGGCAGATTTTAAAAAGTTTATTTATGTAGTTTTGCCAGTAAACACATATTGCCCAACCTGTAATTTCTGATTTGTAAACACAAAGCAGTTCTGACTGGGAACAAAACATGAACTGAAGTCACCTGCTGGAGGTGGCCAAGGGAGAATGGCCCTACCCAGGCAGTGGACTGGGATGCACTCTCATTAACCCAAATGGAAGATGTGTGCCCTGGCCAGGCACAGTGCCAGACATTTATCCACAAAAATAAGGACAGCCAAGAGAATTTGTTGCCACACAGCAAGATTGCTGTCTTCCTTGTGACTGAAAGGTTGGAGGGGCAGAGAGTTTACCAGCTCCAAAAAATAGGGAACACAATGATGCTTGTGAGTTTGTGGGGTTTTTTTGTTTGCTTGTTTGTTTTAATTTATTTTGGTGTGATCCATTCTTACCTTTTTTCAGGGTCTTTTTGTAGGCATGATGAAATCATCTTCCTAAATGATTTCCCATATTTCTTCAGCATCTCCTTATCTTGCACACCAGTTTCCAAAGATGGAGGATCGTTTTGTAGCGTCAGCATTAAAACCTGAAATAATTATTTCTATTGACAAAGAGATTTTCTTTGGCCTTTTTAGAGACAGATCTTGGGGAAAAATGTATTTTAGACAAGCACTTTCATTAAGCATCTAAGTCAACAAGGACATGTTGACAACAAACACCCAGAATTTAAGTTACTGCTTTCCATCCCATCTCCTGGCCCACCCTGCAGTCTGTGGGCCAAACACAAGGTTGGAATGTGTTTTCAGGTTTGTTGTGTGGGATTAAAAGTGCAAGCAGAGCAGAACTTCTACGAGCTTTCCTCATTTGAGATGAGCAGTTGTGCAAGGCTTTTGATTCAATATACCTCCCTGAGGTATTTCTCAGCTAGAAATCAAATTAAAGACAGAAGGGCAACATAAAATACAAGAGTTCACTTTCATGTACCAATGTGACAGTAGGTGAAGACATTCCTCACATAAGCACCCATCAAGCCAAACTGATTTTCCTCACATCACTTAAATATTCTGAAGGAAAGGAAGAAAATTACTCATTTCCATTTCCACTTGTCACCTACATACAGATGAATATCTATTTTTAGAAAAGGAAACAGCACATAGCACATTTAAATAGCTTTCAACAGCTATATTGCTTAGGGCAGCAAAAGCCCATCAATCTAGCTGAAATTATACAGCCCATGACAGAATTCTCTGCTTTCTTCCCCACTCCTTGAAGGGTCACTTAATGCATGAGGAATTTTGCAGTATAACAAAATTAATCTGCAGTGCAATACAATTACATTCAATAAATAAAATAGAGAAGTCTTCTTGCAGGCTGCATGACTGGAACCCAAACCTCACAGAACTGGGGACTCAATTCTATCTAGCATATGACAGCACTAAGTAGGTGCTGTTGATACTAAATAGGTGATGTTGGTATTCAAAGCTTCATCCCATGCATTCAAACCACAATAAACAGAAGTACAACTTGCAGAAGCTGCTGCAAAATGCTACCAATAATCACAGCCCAGAAGAAAATACCAATGAAACCAGCAGCACCAAAATCAGCAACACATTCCCCTGAACTGCTCGCTGCTCTGTCACAGCCACTGATATTGTAGGAAATTTAATGGCATTTCTGAACTACTCAGCCTCTCAACAGTCCCTGCATGTAGATGACAAGTCTTGAAAGTAATTCTGTTCTCCAAGAGTTAAATCTGTGCAAAGTCCTGGCATTTAAAGGGATACATGGATGTGCCTGTTCTGAGTTAGGAGTTGCTGGATTTCCAAATGCTATTGTAATCGTGGTGTGGGAGAGGATGCACCCAGGTCCTGAAGAAGTGACACCCAACTCCCACAGCACTCCAGCAGTTAAGACTCAGGAAACAGTTTACCCACAGTGTCATTGAGTGGTTTGGGTTGGAAGGGACCTTAAAGATCACTTAATTCCAATCCCCCTGCCATGGGCAGGGACACCTTCCACTATCCCAGGTTTCTCCCAGCCCCTTGGACATCCAACCTGGCCTTGAACACCTCCAGGGATGGGGCAGCCACAGCTTCTCCAGGTAACCTGTGCCAGGGCCTCGCCACCCTCACAGTAAAGAATTCCTTATTCACATCTAATCTAAATCTCTCCTCTTTTGTCCTATCCCTATCTGCCTGTGTAAAACATCGCTCTCCCAGTGCCAAAAACTGAGGGACTTGACACCCACAGGCCTCATATCCCAGGTCACTGCTCTAACCATCAGCTCTGGGGGTAAAACAGGCTCTCCACCCCCTTGTGTTTGATCCAAAGAACCACACACCCCAGGAGGAGAACCACAGTGACCTTCAAGAGGGTGGGCCAAAGGGGTTTAAAGTCTTGTGATTGAGACAAGGCCTCATCAGATATTACAAAGGAGGTAAGGAAAAAATCTCAAAGCTCAGTAGGACAGGATGCTTCAGACCTCAACTGATGGGTGTCAGCTCTTTACTTTAAAATGTACCCTCCCCCTGAAAGAGCAGCAAGTTAGAAGCAGCTCCTGGTTCAAGCATCAGGAAACAGGGAAAGTTAGCCAAACTCATAAGGCGATCTAAGGTTCAAGACATTTGAAAAAGAATTTTGAAGTGTCAGGGTTTAAACAATAACATTTCTTTCACTTCATCCTTAATAAAATACTATTGTTCCCAATACCACAGTTTCCTACTGATGTGGTACTTTGAACTGGATCAGTGATTGACAGGACTGTGTCAGTGTTAAACAAAATTAAACATTCTTCTGGATAACTGGTAACACGAGAGGTATCAAGAGAATTTCTGAAAGGTATCAAGAAAGATTATCAGTGCAGGAGAAAGAATGACTCGCCATCTCAGTGTCACTGGGTGCCCACAAGGCATTCTGGATCATTATTTATAACCCTAAAAACATCTGCTGACTTCAGAGGTTTAAAACACACAGCACTTTCCTTAAGAACGATGAGACTCAGGATCTAAATAAAAACTGCAGTTCAGATAATGCTGATGAAGTGGCGTATTTTTAAAAGGTGACTCAAGATACATCCAAGAACATCATGATCCACAAGTGCAGGTTGAAAGGACAAACTCTTCTATGCAATGTGCTAAGTTGAGAGGACAAACTCTTCTGTGCAACATGCTAGCCAAATTCTTGGAAACATCCACAGAACACACTGATCCCTTATCTTGCACAACTATCTGGAGACCTGCTCACCTTCATCGGCGGATATTTATGGTAAGGAGCTGCTCCTGTGGCCAGTTCAATAGCAGTGATCCCAAAGCTCCAGATGTCTGCCTTGAAATCATATCCTCTGACCTGAAAAACATTAGAGGATGTTATTGTGTGCCCCTTACTGTCCTACACTACCATCCCTTTCACACACCCTTCCCCTAGAATTTGGAAAGACCAGCACTATAGAGATGGAAAAAACACTTTCCCCCTCCTATAGAGATGGAAAGAACACTTTCCCCCTCCTCTTCCCCCAGCTCCTTATACCTTCAAGGAGGTTTTAGAAGTCACAGTCTGATGAAAATCATGGTTGTGCACCGTACAATCAGGACTGCTCTGCCATAAACTCTGCTGCAGAACATAAAGGGGCACTGGGCTAACGCAGGCTCTGACTTCTACACACAGACACAGAGAGTCATTACACAGTGTAATAAAACTCTCATCGTTAATAGATGGGCTGCTACCCCTTGGGACATCCGCCTCACTACACTTTTAGTCAACCACTTAATCAATCTGACTGCAAACATGCTCCATCCTGGAACTTCACAACACACCAGCCCAGTAAAAGCCCCTCATTCCTGCCTGCAGACTAATGTTTCCCTCCACTAATTAACAGTAGCTTCTGCACTTGACATTAAACACAGGCTTGTTCAGGAAAATTTATAGCATTTACTTCCTCTCCTGCGCAGGAAAAAATATTTCATATGCCAAAGCGGTTACTTCCTCATTATCATTAGGTAATATTTTGGCACTTGCTTTCTCCGCTGCAGGGGAGAGACATTATGTACTAACTTCAAGAGCAGCTCCAAAAATCAAAGCATTTTGGTTGCTTAGGATGGTTTGTGTTTCTTCTCACTACACTATGGAAAAATGAAAATTGAATCAGAGCAGAGCTAACAGGGGTATTGTGCTCAGCTAACCTAATAAGCTTTAGAAAGACAATAGTGATGAAGCCAAAAAGCATTCCCCCAACTACCTTAAAGATAATCTTGAATCTTGGCAAACTAACAAAAACCCCTCCTGCACTATTTGTCATGTAATACTAGAGTTGGACTGTAACTTGTCATAGAGACAGCAATTTATGTCTTGCACTGATTTCTTTCACCCTGTAAGCATAATTTTCATGAGCTCTAAAAGTCTGAACTGTTTCTTGAAGTGCCTCAGTTTATGGATGCCATGATTTGAACAGAATTCAAGTCAGTTAAAGAAACAAGCACAGATATCTAATGAAATTTAAAAGAGCACAGGGCACGAAGAAATACACTGTAAGGGTGGTTTTTAGTCCTCTCACACTATTTTTAGGTTTTAAGACTAACTTTTGGGCATTTCTTAGCTCCATCTTTTAGTTACTCTAGCAGCACACCAACACACTGTACAACTCTCCATTCCCCGACAAGATTTTAACTATTTAGTGTGGGGGGTTTTTTGAAATTATTTCGCATAACCCTGCTTGCAAATGAAAGCTGTAAAGCTCAAAACTGTCTGCAGCAGTTCATTTTGACATCTGTCCAATACATTAGTCATCACCCTGCAGTTAGTTTATATCAACAACATTTATTTTTCTCATCAACTTCTTTCTTCTGCCATAAATCAAGTGACCATACATTAAAAAACAACGTTGAGCAATCAAATATTAACATTCTAAAGGGATTTGATGGTGCTGAAGTAAACCAGATGGAATTGGGTCGATAATATCTAGATGGGAAAGGCCAACCTAGAGCAAGCCCTCTGTCCCTCTTCCCGGCTGGATCCAGTGGCTCAGAGTGACACCTGCTGGAAGGCAGCAAGATGACCTAATGGACATTGAAGGATTTCACATCAACATCGTCAGCATCCCAAATACTGCTTTAACAAGGTATTTGCAACTGGTTAGATAGATGTGCACAGCCTTGGTGGAGGTACTGCACTCCCTAGAAAACTTACCTCCTCTGGAAACACATTTGTGGGGAACCACCCCCACTTTGTCACTGCAACCGTTATTTCCCTTTTTTAGCTCCCTCCTTAAGATATTTTTCCCTTTTGTCCTGAGGATTGCAGCTGCAAAGAGCCTGGTGCAGCACCATTAGGTCCTGGCCAGGCTGCTGTGCCCTGGGCACGACACACAGGACAGAAAAGCGAGGGACAGCTCTGATCTAGCTTTGGAAACACTAAACACTCTATTTTTGTTTATTTTAAATCAGCATGAAATAAAAAAATCCAGAAGAATATGACAGCAAAGCAGTTCAGAATCAAGTTTGCAAAGACAATCCTGACTCGGGCAGTGTGGCTTTATTCTGCACTGTTAGACCTGCACTCTGAGGAGGCTGCAGCAGTGCTGGAATGCACCAGCCCCTCGGTGCCACCACGGGGAGCCACTGAAAAGGGCAAACATGGAACAAGCCCTTCATCAATAATATATTTAAGCTACTCCAAAATTATCTCCATTCCTCAGGAAGTTTTAGATATTGGAAAAAAAATGCATTAAAATGCACTTTAATGCACTCATGTTTAGCTACACTTAATTTTAGATAAAGATATACATGGGAGTCTTATTCAAGTCCCTTCCAAGCTTCAGAATATTTTATTGTGAACCATAGCAAAGAGAAATGTATCAAGGTGGATTTACTGCAACAAAACAATGTTTTCCTTACATATTTTTGTTTCAAAAAATTTGGAAAGAAAAATGGAAACCCATTTATAGCCAGTTATATTTCTGCTTAGCACACCCATCAGAAACCCAGCCCTCTATCAAACTGACTTTAAGGGGATGAGAGATAATTTTTGGAATGCTCATGGCACTGAACATCAATGTCATTGACAGCTACTGCAAATGTCTTGGTAAGACTGTGATGTGATTTTCTCTGTGGATCTTGCTCAGAAATGGGCAGCAGTTTTACATTAAACAAAGTTTCCAGGTGTCCATCATCAGAAGTCACACAGACAAAGCTTCTGTAGTTCAGTCTAGAAGCAGTGGAGGACAAAAAATTACATTTCTCCATGCAAGGGGGGAAGAAGCATGACATCTTTTAGTGAGCCAAAAGAGCAGAGGAAGAAGGGGGAAATGCAAGCATTCCTTAGCATTTAGAGCCTGGATACTAACAAGCCAAGAGAAGTTAAAAACCTGAATGAAGTCAAAGGAATGCTATTTTACTGAATTAACTCCCCACTCTGACATGTCACAACTAACTACCCCAAATTGTTATGTCTGCAGAAGAGCACGTTACTGAGCTGTGTATGTGCATATTTACCACGTGTGAAACTATTTATACTCTATCTCACATTTATGCAAAAGGGAGGGGCAGGTTAATCTTCTTTATGCAACAGCTGAGCTGCCCCATCCTCACCTTAGGCAGGAGCCTGAAGAGAAGCAACAGGGCAAAAATCTACTGAACACAACATTCCCCAGTACTAGTCTGGCTGTAATAGGCAAGTCAAAGAAAATCCTGTGGTTTTAAGAAAACCCTTCAGGATATCATCTCAGTTTGAAATAAATATAGTCATTGCTGATAACAGGGAATTCCAGGTGCAGATCATGTCAGAGGACACTGGAAAAAAACAATTCACCTGCTCCATAACTTCTGGTGCCATCCAGCAAGGTGTGCCCACAAAAGTTTTTCTGACTTTATTCCTGGTAATGTCACCACCAGTGGCCAGGAACGCACTAACACCAAAGTCTGTAAAGAAAACAAAAGCAGAATTTATTAAGAACACACATCCTGAGCAAACTGAAGGGCTGTCCCTTCTCTCCCCTCATATTCCCAGCCACCTATTAAGTACCAGACCATGCAGTCACGCATGAGGGGTTTCCTAATAAAGGAGGAATGATCAACAGTTAGCTAAGAGTGCTGCTACATGAACTGCCATTCAGCAGTTCGCCATTCAGTTCCTGGGGACAGCAGAGCTTTCAGCCCTGGCCGGCAGAGAGGAAAATTCCACTTTCCATTACAGCCCACTGGTCACATTAGAGGCTGCCCACACTCCCCCAGCAGCCCTGCTGCTGTACAAACCTGCCCTGCCAGCCAGAGCTTTATTTACATTTGCATACACACATAACTGCACTGACCCTCAAGCAGCATCCGGTAACGTCCACAGCAATCAAGCTGGGTGCAGAGAAAGTCCCTTGAGAACATTTCCCTGTCCTAACTGAGCTATCAGCCCCTTATTCTGGATATTGTATTACCAGAATAGGGTTTATTTGATAATCCTCCATGGCCCAAATGCTCAGTGCTTTAACAGGACCTCAGACCGGTTCCTGATGCTACTGAACGTGCCACAATCCAGCCCGACCATCCCAGGGAAGCCTCACAGCCAGTGATTCACACCCTGCACAGCATCACCCCACCTGAAACATCTTTCACAAACCAGGATGCTCAAGGATGTCCTTTGCACTCACTGGTAATTGCATTTCTGGGAACAAATCACTCTTTTAGGTGAAAACTACACCGTTACCTCATGTTTTATGCAATTAAGAATGACATGGAGAACAGAATCTGTCACCAGCAGCAGCATACAGGGATACCAACGGGATAAAGTATGCTTGTTCAGAGAAAAGCATTACAAAAGATCTGGCAACCAAGTTATTCAAGAGAGGATGGCACTTTGTTTGGAGGGAAAAAAAAAAATCAAGTGACAGGAAAACTGTTAACACAGAATTGTGTATGTATTTCTTCCCACTCTGCTCCAAACTACACTATTTATGTACTGCTGAATTACAGGCCTGCAACAGGCCTATAACTCAATATATAACTCAATTCCCCATAACTTTATCCACACAGATACTTTTTTTTTTAAAACACACGATAAGCAATCAAAATCTCAAATGCCATTTTTGAGATTGATGACAAGCTTGGAGGGCAAATCTCTGAAATCCCAGGGCTATTTAACACAAAACCAGAACATTATTGATCACAACTGGTTTGAAAATTCTTGATACTCTGCTGACAGTTAACTGTAAATGTAAGAGCTTTTGGCTCTGTGGCCAGAGGAGCCAGAGTTACTGCATGGCTTAAGGATGTTATATTGAAGAATTAACTGCAACATAAGATCCCTCCTTACAATTTGCAAGTCATGGCATTATTATGAGGACTGTCGCAAGTTTCCCTCTCCATCACACCAGCAGTGCAATGAGTCACTTCTCATTAGTATTTCAATATTTGAGAAACAACTCTGAAGTTATCACTCAGAAGAAGATGCTGAAAGCCTCCAACTCACTTCAGTTAGAGACTTCCAGGACAGGAACTTAGTGCTTACTCAAGTACTAGACATGGGTAACTGCAAGGTGACATTAAAGAAAGTTGCATAGAAATCAGGGGGTTAAAACCAGCACTAACAAAAGCCTATCATTAGGATTCAGCTCTCCAGATGTGCTGTCCTGTTCTTTTCCTGTTCCCAAAGGTATCTTGGCTTCCTGCTACCCTTTAAGTTTTAGCACACCTAGACAGATCACTGTCCCCCATCAGCACTGCAATTTGTATTTTTCTGGAAACCCACTTTTTGCAACAGTGATTTTTGCTTTGAGATCTTCCATGTGATCCTTGCTTTTCTCAGAAACTGAAGGAGCTTCCTAAAAGACTCAGAGTAAAGTTGCCTTTTACTGCTCATTACAGGAAGTCTCGCAAGATCTATTGTTCTAAACACAAGAGCAATTAGAAGTTCTTTCAAATAAGATAATACTAATAGAAACTTGTCCAAGTGCCATCAGCATTTTATTGTGATGTGCTGTATTTGAACTTGTACAGATTATCTTACCTCAAGTTTCCATGCAGTCATTTTGAGGGGAAAGGAAATGCCATTCAAAGCAAAAGCATTCCAGCAGTAAAAACACAAGTCCTTTACACAGTATTCACCACATCTCACATCAAACATGGGTTTATAAATTCCAGATGGAAATCTGGCCCCTACATCTGCCATCTGAAGAAAGCTTAAACGGAATTAAAGTTTATTTCATTACATGGTTGATTTATTTAATGTTTTCCCAATTAATTTCCCTCATTTCCAGTGGGCTAAAACAGGCTCAAACAGCCTGTGCTAGTCTGCTGTAAGGAATGACTTTGAGACCATCTTCTCAAATGTCATCTTACTAACTTTATCCAAGCCCCAGCTATTCAGATAAGAATGTGCCTGCTCTCAGGAAATATCTGCAAAGCAATAAAACACAACCCCAACCACAAGTGCAGGTTCATTTCCTACTTCAGAGCACTTGGTACCATCTGCGCCTCAGCCTCTCTGCCCCCAGAAAGGTTAAAACAGAACTAGGTTATTGCAAATGAATTTAACTCTAGAAAATGGGAAAATCCATGAAATTCAGGATAGCTCTGAAGTGTTTACACGTTCATACTCTTCCCTGGCAGCTCGTAGTTTATACCAGCTCACTACAGTGATAACTGGAAAGGACTGAATCACCAGAGACAGCGAGGAATTGGAAACGGTTGGACCTGGCTTGCAATACCAGTAACTACCACTGCTGGGGATCCACCGACTGTCAGATATCCTGAAGGAGCCCAAAACTCGCAGACTTCCAGCAATCTGATAGCAAATAACAGTCTCCAGGGTGTCTGGATGGAAGTAGTAGGATCTTTTTTTTTTTTTCTTTTTCTGAAGCAATGTAGAAAAGATTCATCTGTTGGAGCTGTTTCAGTCATTTAAACCAAAGACTGCTAAAAAAAAAAAAAAACCATAAAGATGTATATCTGCAGACTCTCCTATCACAGCAAAACCAATCCAGGATGGGAATGTCAATTCTGCTGATGCAGGCTCTGCACAAAATATGGCCAATTTTGTCTCTTCCAGCAGAAACGTGTGTTGCAAACCACATACCCTACAGGACATTCTACAGTGGCAATGAAATTGCAGAGTAGTGTTTGAAAAAGCATGGCATGAGGCAACAATTGCTGATAATAAGGTATCAAAATTGTCAAACTTAAAACTAATCTGGCCACTCAGGAAATGTAGAAGATTAAAAGAAAGACCCAGTACAAACAACTCAGCAACACAAGAATGCTGTGGCAGGACCACATCCCAACAGGTGCCACTGCAGGTGTGTCTCTCAGGAAGATACATTTCTACCATATTCTAGACTGTTTTATCCAAATCTAGAAGTCAGCTGTTAAAAATCAGCTCTCCTTGGCCATCTCATATTGTAACATTACCTTAATCCTAAAAAGCCCAAGTACCTGCTACTGCACGTAGCTACCTACAGGTACATAGAAGAGAAATAAAGGAAGAATGTGGACTAAGAGCCAGGACCAAAGCTTGCTGATATCTGGGCTTGGATCAGACCCAAAAGCATTTTTCAACCAACAGGGGCAGAAAAACATAATAATTCAATCTTGACTTCAAAATCATTCAGAGTTGTCTTTAAACAAAAAGTATTTCAGAAGACAGCACTAAGTGGTTTTTTCACTGGTCACCTTCCTTCTTGTTCAGTTGTTCACCACCAGAAAATATCTGCAGTTGTACTTAGTGCTTTCCTGCAAATCTTAAAAGCTTTTAGAGCACTGAAGATGAATAAAACTGACAGCAAGAAGAGGAATGCAGTGATAAATAGCAATTTTGTGCTGAGAACGAAGCAGGTGGCAGGACACCAGATAAAAGGAAGATTAGTGGAGAACAAGAATCAAAGGCTTCTTTCCTTTTAAAGTCTAGATGGATACACAGTGGTATTGGATCTGTAAATGCACACTTGTCCTCCTACTTCACAAAGTAACTTAAGGATGACAAAGCCCAGGCTGGGTGACGCCACCCATCGCCTTCCGAGACATTCACAAGTGGTTTCAACAATCAAATAGTGCAACATCTCTTCAGGAAACACAGGTAGTACAAGTGACACAAAGAAGAAGTTATTTCACAACATGCTTCTGCAGGAGAGGCCCTAAAACTCTCCACCAATCATAGAGAAAAATACTTTTGGCCGTTTTTTTTGAAAGGGAGAAGAGGCTCTGTGGTGTTCATGATACAACACAGGCTCCTCGAGTGAGCCCTGCAATCGGAACTCCCCTCCCACGTTAGATTTGTGCCTTGCCCCTTGTTCAGGCAATTTAATCTCCCAAAGTTAGAGTTTCCTAAGGGAAAGTGGGGAATGACACTGCCTGCATCATAGCTCGATGTTTATATAGAGCTCTATTTTAGTACAATGAATTAAGAGCAGTCAGGAACACAACGAACCGGTGACAAGCTGGCATGGATTTGTGGAAAGTTACACAAATTCAGTTACACAAGTTTTGCCTGGCCTTAACTATCCCCGTTTTATAAATAGATAAAGAGAGAGGGGTTAGGCAATTTGCCCAGGATCAATTAGCAAGTCCTGAACAACTTAGTGAAATCTCAATCTACTTCAACTGCTTGGCAACACGGCCTGCCCGGGCCATGGCTGACACTCCAGGCACCTCTCGGGAGTGCACGTTAAGAATTCACTGGTTTTAAATCCTGAAGAGATTGTGTTATTGTCTCCACACCCAAAAAATCCACACATGGAGGGATGCTGCCCCTCAGCCTTCAGCAGACACTTCTATCGTCACATTCAATCTCACGGGGTGGGTGACAGCATTGTTTAATATCCCAGTGGATAACATCACGGGGGAAAAAAGACTTAGTCTGCGTTCAGTCTCAGTAGGATGCTCACATCATGCCACAGCTGGAGCATGGCTCTTACTGAGCAAGTCTCACACACCCTGGGAGAGATTCCCCTCAACCTGTCCCATCCTTTCCCAGTCTATCAAGACGTTCAATTCATTTCACAGTAATTTGTAGGTCCTGCATAATTAAATAAACTGACAAATGCAAAGCCTTGCTTACTGTGAGAAGCCATCTCCTGGTTTATGCAGCAATATTGGTGCCAATGCAGTTTTATGTTGACAGAGTGTTTTTATCCGTGCACTTTTAGACTCCAGGGAGCCGATAAATGCCAGGGCAAAGAGGTTTTATGCTCTGATTAAAAGAAATGAAGTAATTGCCATGGAGAGACTGGAACACAAAAGAACGTGGCTATCTCCATTTACATTGCAACCACTGTCAGCACAGGCCAGAACAATGGTATCTGGGAAAGAGTCCTGCTCTCTCCAGAAGACAGATTAATCCAGTGTGCAGGAAAACACTTCAAACTGAGAAAGCGACACTCTGAATTGCAACAGGCTCCAAAAACTTGGTGCCAAGCCACAAGCCCAAGCCAGTGCCCTTGGGGAAAAAAAGAGAAATGTTAAGATAGAAGCAAACTGCCTCACTTTAGGTCTCGCTGGTCGGCAGGATCTGTTAAAGGCAATTTTCTCCTTGGTTCAGTGGATGCACTTTTTGAAAGTCAAAGGAGCAACAGAGTTAAAAATAGAGCCATGAGTAAAAAATAAGACTTGGGGAGGAGTTCCAAGCTGGGAATTTGTGCAAGCCATTAGAGGAATTTTTAGAATTCCCACTTCCAGCAGATGCCCCCAAGCTCACAGATTTCTCCTCCATCTCTTTACCTGCAGCCACCTCAGCTCACAGTGCTCCCACAGTGGCTTTCCCCATATGCACAACCACCAATTCAGGGTTACAAACAGAACCTGAGAAAAGCCTGACACACCTTCATCGAACTGCTTTTTCTGTTCAGCCTTAACGGAATTGCACAGCCAAAAATTCACAAAATAGGCTTTAATTTTCACTGGTTAGAATGGTGTAACACTGCAGCAAAATTACTGCCATGAATTCCATACAGTGAAAGTTTCAAGCAATTATATTCACTGACACACTGTGCAGGTACGGTCCTGCAGCGAGGTTTCCACCACTCAATCTCAAATGCACCTTTGCTTTTTCCCCTCAAAGGGTTTCCAGATTGAGATGTACATTCCTCATTTACATTTAAGAATTACATTTCATCTGGGACAAGAAACAGGAATTGTGTCAAGCAGTAGGAAACACACAGGAACATAAGGTCACAAAAGCCAAAGATTGAATAAGACCTTCTTAACAACTGTTCACAGGCAGTTTGGATAGAGGAATGGCAGATAGGAAGGAGTCATTATAAAAGAATGGAAGTCTTTCTTCCCTGCTACATGATTTAAATTTTTCATGTATACCAAACCAGCTCCTTGCAGGGAGGTGCCCCATTCACTCCAACCCTCAGGCTACATTCCACAGCTGATCAATCTTTTGTTTTTTATCTCGTGGTGTAACTTTCCAGCCAAACATAAGAGCATTTGTTTCATGGGAACACAGTGATGTCATCTAGCTCATAATTGAAGCACTCAACAATCAACAGAATTATTCATAATATGCATTAATATTATTGTCAAAGGCAAGTGCTTTGATCTCGCTGAAACAAATCTCATTTTATTGGGCTTGTTTTGCTTCCAGCATTTTCTCCTCCTCAAAAAATTCCTGAGAAATTTTGCTACTTCATCCAGGGTCAGGAGGCAACGACATTTAAGTGTCAGAAATTCCCACAGAAACAAAATCTCACGTTACGACCAGGTCAGGCTCTTCTCTATTATTCATTCATTTACTTTCATTTCTTTCAAGTCATCAGCTGCCTCCACAGAAATGAAAGTGCTTCCTGCCACTGCGGTGAACCCTCTGACCTTGGTTTAGTGACCCTGCTGTGGCTGATGAAAGGTGGCAGGGTTGGTTCTTCTGCATGTTCAGAGAAAGAATTTAAGAGGGAACTTTGTACATCTCACAGTGCTGCTTTCGCAGGATATGCAGAGGGGTGGATTTCATCATTTAAATATTGCACATATAAACCACGAGTAGTTCAGTCTAGGGGAACGTGCACAATCACAGACAAAATAAATCCTCTGGAATTCATAGACCAGTCAACCTTAAATCTATTTATCAACTAAAAACTGCTCAGCAGAAAAATACACGAACAGGTACCTATTGCCAGTGAGCCTTGATACAAAAAAGCCAAGCCCTGACACCCTTGTGGGACAGAAACACAAGCAGCTCTCTCTAGGCTGGCAGAAACACTTGGAGTTACAGCTATTTGCAGCCTCTCCCAGAACAGCATCAAAAGCTCTATGCAATTACAAATCCTACGTGTTATCTTGGCCCCATTCTGGAAAAAACTGTAGGATTTCACTGTATAAAGTTTGCCCCTTTGAGCGTTTTAGGAGCCACTCCCTACCTCCCATCAGCTGCCACATAATTGAATTATTTACACCGCATTTGAAATATAACAGCAGGCATTAACAGTACCAGGAGACTTAAAAAAGAAAGCAAGGCAGCTTCAGGTTTTAAACAGAAATAGGTGTTATGTCCTGTAAAAGGGCTTATTGTCCTCTGCAGAGAGGAGAGCTACCTACGAAAAACTGTGTTGCAACATGTTCTACCTCCTGGTGGAAAACTTACACCTTTCATTCCAAGATGCAACGCCAGGCATAGATATTCCAAAGGAATAAACAATGCTACAGGCAATTCTCCCTCACACAACAGTCACTGCCTTGTCCCTAAACTCCCAGCACACTGGCTGGACCCACTGCTGTGCCTCTACCAGCAGGACAGGGCACTAAAGAAGAGACCTCATCACACACAGATACGGCTCTTCCCAATTAAATATGGGATTGAAAATGTTACACGTGTGTAGGGATGTTTGCCAAGCTGGACATGAGCTCTGCCCCCAGCTAGAGGTGGCACAAAGGACTGGAAAGGCCCTACAAGATCCACGGGAAGAACACAATACTGAGGGAAAGGAGAATTGGAGAAAAATTGTACTCAGGATAGGAAAACAGCACACTGGGAAAAGAAGAAAAAACAAATACCACAGGTTCAAAATGTACTCTCCAAAATCTTGGCTTACTTAATAATCTGCAATAATTATAATCAAAAACTCAGAATAGTTTGGGTTGGAAGGGACCTTTAATGGTCATCTTGTCCAACCCCCTGCCATGGGCAGGGACACATTCAATCAGAACAGGGTGCTCAGAGCCCCATTAAACCCTGAATGGTTTCAGAGATGGGGCATAATTCTTGATTTGTGGAAAGAAGAGTGAACTCTGCAGGAACATGTATGAAATAAAATACCAGAAGAGCATCAGGGGGGAAAACACACCACACAATACCCTTTTCCCTGTGGTCTATCCCCACGCAGGACTGTTTCCAGCACACCTCTGTTGCTGCAGCTCGTGTCAGCAGTGACTGCAGCACACATCTCCAGGCAGATCTGTATTATCTGTCTTAACAGCTTTTCTTTGCATGACTGCTTCCAAGACTTCCAGCTCAGCCCAGTTTGGGCTGGGCCAGGGCAGCCACTTAAACACCCTCTCTGCCATCCAGCTCAACTGAAGCAGAGCAGGGAGCATCCTCAGGAGCAGTTTGACCGGCTGATCTTTCCTTAAATGACTTTTACCATCAGATATGCCCATTTCCTTCTGATGGATCTGTCCACCCTTCACCAGAGGCCTTTGGAAAACCACCTCACACGTCAGTGATAAATCAGCGAGCTCTGTGCACTCCACTTCCAAGCCTATAAACTTGCTGATACAAAAATCTGACTAGCTTATGCCAAGAACTTTATCTGATCTATTGATTCTGAGGATTTCACAGGCAAATGATTTGTATCTGCTGATTGTCATTATTCCAAGTAATAGTGTTTTAAGATAACAAGACATAATAAACTCTGGGTTGGTTTTTCATTTTGGTTTGTGGCTTGTTTATTGTTGGGGTTTTTTGTTTGTTTTATGAACTGTGGAGCTTTTTGAAGCTAACATTTTTATGTAGGTTTCTCCTTGATCATTAAACTATTTCTTTGGATATGCAGTTATGCCTAAAGTTTACTCAAAGCTACCAGGAAAGTTACCTGCAATTTGCACTGAGCCATCTTCTCCAAGAAGAATATTTCCTGCTTTCACATCCCTGCAGAAAGATAAAGCAACAGTAAGTCATTAAATCTTTCCTTCAACCAACAGAAATACATTAAAAGGTTATTATTTCTTATACTTTGTTTCTTACATTAGTACTTCTTGCCTCAAATAATGCAGAAATAGCAGGGACTTAACATCAATTGCAACTTCAGTAGACAGGCACTAAGTAGTATTGTATGATTTATACTTTAGGTACTACACACAGAAAAAAAAATTAAAACTTTGCAGAAGGTATCCTTAAAAATTCAAGGAAAGTGGTTTGTCCCAGGTTCTTAGAGTTAGCTAAAAAGGTGAAAAGTGAACCTAGCACTGGTTGGATACTCATGTACCCCTTTAGGAGGACAGACTTCAAGAGACAGTGAATTGATCTTATCCCACGTCCACTGAATGCATCCTGTTCTCCCCTAGCCCCACATCTCACTGCTCCCCAGCCCTGGAGAAGTTCCCGTGCTTCCTCAGGAAATCAGTTTAGCCCCATACACTGGTGAAAATCCAGAGAGCAGAAAAATGTTGTTTGCTTCTGGCTTAATGAGCAGAACAACATTATCCTGGTCAGTGAAAAAAGTCTCCACGTTACTATTTTTTTTATGAACAAGCACACAAGAGCACCCAGTATGTGCTGTGAATGTTTTGTACTATCTTCTTTCTAGCTCTGGTTGTCAGGTTAACAGTAACACTTCTCCATCCTTGAGGGGAATGCTACTGTCACTGCAAACACTTTCAAGTTTTCCAGTTTGTTTTCACAGGCTGCTCCCCACACCAAGCCAAGAGAAGCGCTTCATAGTTGACACTCCTGTTCATCAGCATGGCTGCTAAGCTTGCACTGCCCAGGAACCCACGTGAAACAGGAGCAAAAAGAGGAAAACAACCCCAAAACAAGCAGATTTTCCCTCCACTGCCTTTGGCAAATATTTCAAATCCTTTCACATACAGAAAGAAGTCCAAAGCTATTTTTTCCTCTCCTCCCTAGTGCATCATGAGAACAGAACTGGTGTGATGGCCTGGCCAAAGAGCCCCAGTCAGGCCCTGGAAATCTCCTCCTTCCTGGCTTTGCTATTCTGAAGAGGAGGCTGGGCCACTGCCAGTTCCAGGCCAGGATAATTTTAAACACATCCTCTGCAGCACTAGCATTAGTCAGACTCTTCCCAATACTCAGTCTAGGACAATGGCATGGCAAGGCTTTTCCCCAGCACGCAGCAGAACAAAAACTGTCCATAAGACAGTCCCACCAAAGATGAATGGCAAACTGCAGCTGACAGCACCTTTATACTTAGGTATTTCAAATCCTGCCAAATGTACACCTCTTGCTAGCAGTGCCCATCCTGGAGCTTAATCCCAGTTTGAAGCACAGGTGTGAGAGCAAGTACAGGAAAAATTCTAATTCGCTTTAATAATGAAGATGTGTCATATAACTTCACAGTTTCATACAGATCTGGTAGCCTCAAGAAGCTGACTTCCCCTTCCAGAAGCATGATTTTTGTTTTCTTCCTGCAACCAGCACCTGCAGCTGTTGCAGACAACACAGCATCCATGGATGGAGGCTCTTACGCACATGAAGGACCTAAAGGGATTAAATGCAGAAGTCAGCAGGTGGCTACACCACCCCCTTAGCATCCATTGGTCAAATCCAATATAATTGGTGCTGTTGAGCTAATTGTCATGAGAGACACAGACCTGACTGAGCCCTGCACTCCCACAAAGTGCTCCTGGTCCATAACAAGGAGGAATGGAAAATCTCTCTGCCAATATTTAGGTAGAAGATGCCTTTGGGATCCAGCTCCAGGAGCACATGGAGCCACAAGAGCGCAGTGCCAAGGTCTGCTGTGTCCTAGGCAAGGAGCTGGCTCCCACGGTGTGAAATGTGCTTGGCACAGGCACAGCCACCTCCAGGAATCCCCCAAACACCAGTCCTAATTCAGAGGGAACACAGGGTGTTCAGGAAACTCTCCAATCCTACTGGAAATGTTTACCCACAGCTGAGTCTCCTGTGACAGCCAGGATGCACGAGGCCCTGCCAGTTCCAGGTTACAGGGAAAGGAATAACATGCATGAGGTTGCCTGTTGAAGTTATTAATTGTCTTACTGGAGTAAGAGTAATTTCCTCTTCCATCTGTACTCCAAGGCAGCCCAGGATGCTGGAGCATTTCCCCATTAAGCTGGGCCATGCAGTATTGTGCAGCCTTTCCAAACTTCCCCTCTGGCAGAACTGCATGTGTGGCTCACCAAGCCCCCACAACAGACCACATTCAGCCACGAAGGAAGTGCCAGGGAAGATTTTAAGCAAAACTAAGGATGAAGTCTCAACTATCATGCACTTCACAGTCCAAAACAACTCAGGCAGGTCTCCCTGGTGCAGCAACAGCTGCCAGAAACCAGCAGGCATTCCCTATCAACAAACCATCCCACCACAACAGAGCAAGCCGGACAGGCTTGGAATGCAAGAAGTAGTGAAACAAGCACTCAAATTGAATTCCATAGAGAAAATGAGCCCAAGGATGCCAGGCCTTAACCCCCTCAAATCAAGAGGCTTGTTTTCTTTTTAATTTCAGCTTAGATCAATTAAAATTTACAAATTTTCTCATTGGAAACAAAAGTCAGTAAATATGATGCTTAAAGCCAGTTCAAGAAATTAAAACAAGTCATGGCAACAATATGAAATCCAGGAGACCAAAACAGGCTCTGCCAAAAAACCAAGTCAAACTGCAGAATTAAATCACCACTTCATGTGGCATTTCCTCCCAGTGACCAGCCCTCTGCAAAGGTCCCATTACTGACCCCAGCCTGGCACACCCCACCCCAGAGCAGCAAAACTCATGGGGCAGCAAGATGTTTGGGGACACTGACTCCATTGAGAAGTCACTGTACCATAGAAGCAATTTCCAGCTTTCCCATTCCCCACTCCAGTGTAACAGGGGGTTACAAAGGCACAAATCCCTTTCCTTTAGCAAATACTGGTGCATTGGCAGCATCTTTGAAGTAGGTTCCCCTCTAAAATCATACTTAAGATTAATTAATTGCACTTAAAGCAATGGGGCAGGGGAAAGAGGATCAGTGCTTTCCTGTTTATTTTCATCAGGAGATGCTTATAAACTTTTGAGGTGAATGGTGAGAAGTTTGTTACTCCAGGATATAGTTATTGCCAAGTGTAACAATTTAAAGGCATTTCCCATTAATGTGGTAATGGCCATATCCTGGGCTGATACACTGGGAATAAATGGTCTGCCTCTGGCATAATTACTATAGTGGAAACAGGAAGCAGCTTTAGGCTTTAGCATAAACAATAATTATATCACACTTTAAATGAAGTTACAGAAAGCTGGAGCAAATTTTCTTGTCAATAGCTTAATAAATGCTACAGTAGTTCTGGACACTCCTGCTCCACAGCTGTCATCTTCCTCACTTCTAAAGCCTCCAAGAGCCCTTCCACAAAATAACAATTATGTTTTCATTTACCTTGTACTCCACAACCAGAGTGGGAAGAGCGGTTTGGACTCGCTCCAGTGCAGAGCTGGATTCTCCACATCAGCCTTGAAAGGTTTCACAGCAGGGCAGAAACCCTTCTTCATCTGCATTCCAAACTGGTTTAGCTTCCCAGTTTGACCAGACACGAGCTACATCACATTAATGCCTCCAGGCTGGGGCTGGGCCACAGGCATGAGGTGTTGTGTGACCAAATCTCATCCCAACAACAAAATTACAGCCCAGCTCCAGCTACAGGAGACTTGGGAGCACAGGAAGGCAATGAGATGATGCTCCCCAGTTTTAAGTGCCATGTTCCCACATTCCCCATGATAAATTTTTCAGTGGGGCACAGGGAAACTACATGAACCGTATCCTGGTGGCTTGTTCCCACTATAAAAAGAGTCCTTAAAATCCTGCTAAGTGATCAGATCTGCCCTCATCTGTAGCCCTCAATCCTTGGCCCCACCCCATAGTGGTTATTACAGCCACTGCAAACACAACAGAAGGGACCTGAGCAAAGAGTGTCACCCCAGGAGCTCTGCAGCCCAGCAGTGAGAAGAAAACTGTCCCAGGAGAGGGAAAACAGATAAGCCGTTTACTCTGCCTCTGCTTCCAACCTGCTGGCATGTGCCTTTAGAACACAAAGCTGGCTGTAAGCACAGCCGTGAGTCATTTGCCCATTAGATGCAATTTACATCAACTGCAACAATAAATTTTCATGGACTGAACTCTATAGTGCATAATTTGGCATGGGGAAGGAGTGGTTGGTCCTGCCAAGTTTCATTTAAAAAAACAGAAGGTGAAAGATGCAACAATTACTATTTTCTGTTAACGGTAATGAATAACGCAAAATATTTATGCTGAATGCCACCAGTTGCTGGAGTTGACATTGTTCTGAGTAATTTGTAAAATACTTCCAGGACAATATCTCTACATACAGTTAAATATGAGGCAATCTGTGACATTTTAAACCAAATGAGTGCTATTGTCTCTCTACCAGCAAACATTCCTCTCCCTTCAATAATATGCTGTACCTGTGTCACTTCTTCCCTCCGCCTTATAAGCAAAGATATAAAAAGCTGGTGACAGGCAAGAGCTTTACCATTTAGAGCTGCAAAATGTAAACTAGGCTTGGAGTGTGCAGGCAGATCAGTATTTTTACACCCTCAAACGTCAGCATGTTCAGTACAACACAGGAGAAGGCATTCAAGACAATTGTATTGGAAGTGCATGTCCTTGTTCCTGCTCAGAAAAGCTGTGTGCACCAACATTTTCATGCCACAGTGTTGAACCTGGAGTCCCAAACTCTTGGGTGAGGTGCAATTACTGCCTGTTACAGTGCTGTACCTTAACTGCAGAGCCGGACTCGGAAACATCTCCCAGAGCTTGAAGGTTTTCCAATGGCAGAGAGCTGGCAGAGCAGCTTCCATACTCCCTGCTGAGCCAGGCATAAGTAGAGGGAAGAGAGGGCCAAGTCCACAGCTTGCTTCATCCCTGCTCATCCACAGCCCTCTCAGCAGGTCCTCGTGGCCACTGGCAGCTGGGCCCAGCGGCAGCAGCCAGGCTGCCATCAATTCCAGCAGGGACCAGCCCAGTGACATGCTTTATTGCCCAGGATCAGGGAAGCACAGTGACTGCTTCTTCTCTCTTCTCTGAGCTGCTCTGTCAGCTGCTGGGCTGTGGTAAAAGACCAGGGCCTCGACACAGGAGCTGAGCCAGCAGCACAAGGCAACTCATAATTAACTTCAAGGCTCAAACGGTAGAAGCATTTTTGAAGCTACAACTTCATGAGGGCTACATAGGTGGGAATAATTAAAGGCTTTTGAACTATCATTTTAAGGGCTGGAGAAAGTTAGAAGAATAATCCAATGTTACTGGGAATTTTAAAAGTTTTTTGGTTTTTTTTTTTAAGCAGTCTGAAGCAAGGCTTTGAAAGGCAGAAGTGACAGACAGACAGACTGTGGCTTTGCAAACAGAGCCATGCATAGACAAAGCCCACTGGAAAGCACTGTCAGCTTCTGTCACAGAGAGCTTTAAGAGCACAGCAAGTACTTGTTTTCTCCCTGCCCTACCCATAAGATCCAGGCAGATCACTCTGAGTGCAGCAAAGAAACCTCTTGGGAGACATAACTCCATCCTGTCACCTGGCATAGGCAAACAGAAACCCCAGTAAGGGCTGCATGAGAAATTAATCTCCCATTGCACTTCTTTGTAAAAACATAAAACATCTTTCAGAGGTTCCACAATGTGCTTACTAGGTACAAACCCTCTCAATTTTCTGCCCTTTAGTGCTGCAGAAGTGGACTGCTGCTTTAAGTAGAGGGTTTGGGGCCCAAGAAACCATGACTCAAATTTGATTTCCTTTAGGTTAACTCACTGTGTCAGCTCAGACAAGGGACAACTCACTAAAGAAAGCTGCAGGAGATCTGCCTGAAATTCACTGTCATCTTGGTTGTCTGAGTAGCTACGGGGGCTGGGAAGATGCTGAGGCAGTACAGAAAGAGTTGCAGACCTTGGGCTAACTCGGTGCAAGCCTCTGTTATGAAGGGAGACAGGCAGCAGTGTGTCACATCCCTCACTGGGTCCCTGTCTGTCACACAGCCACCGTTATCGCAGCGCCTGCCATTTTCCTTTATCTCAGCAAATTATGTCCAGCTCACACTTCTCGTTCCTGTGCCAACTTTATCTCTGATGCTTTGGCGCTCTCATTAATTCCTTCTCTTCCCACGTGGTTCAAGACTAACAGAGGATTAAAGAGAGGTGTGGTTCAAGGACAGATCCTGCCTGCCTTGGACGCCACCTCCTATCCATGGCCAAGCCTCCAGCCCAGCAGCAGTGCTCAAGTAACCTCAACTGCACATCAACGCGGGGCAAGTTGCTCCAGCTAAATCCAAACCCTCAAAAAACAGTTTTCAGACACATCAGCTACTTCAGCCAGAAAATAGTGCTACAAGCACTGGACCTAGCCCTGCCTCCAAACATGGAGATGATCTAATCACACCAATCCTCACAGCCCCACTCCTTCCTCCGGCAAAAGAGGCCTTTGCTTCATCCATCCACCCCAAAGCACATCACTGCTGTAACATCAGCTCATGGCAAGGAGGATTTGCCACACAGCCCATGCTTCTGATAACCTTCAGCAGTTAAAGCAAGAGAGCAGCTACATCTCCAACTTCATACACCACGTTTAAAGTTTCCCCTTTTTCTGTCAGAACTTCAGGTTTTTTCTCTTGTATAAGGAAAGGTCTCTGCCCAGCAGGCTTTAAAATCAAGCTTTCATACACTGAACAGCAGCTAAAAATGTACCAGGATTTCTTCCACAAATTCATCTATTCAGCCCTTCTATTTCCTGATCCTACTTCCTAAGAACTGCAGTGGGGACAAGGCACAAAGACCCTTTAACAGCTGCTGCCTGAAAAGCAACACACAGAGCAAGCTGTGGAGTCACAAGATCTCTTCCTACCCCTGGAGGCCCAGATATTTTTGGGATACCCTGCCTTAGTCATTGGTAACAGAGGGCAATAGTCAAGTTATAACATGGTCTTATTTCAGTATTTCATGTCAAATTCTTTCATGTGGAAGGAGGTGGGTTTGCTTCATGTGGTAATACCAGTGATACCACCATGCTGCAGTAGGTCCTGCATGTCATAACACGTTCCTAGTGCACTCAGAAATAGCAATTTCCAAAAAATTACCACGTGCACATCACCCCAGTTTGAGTACAAGCTGCATCAGGTGGCAGAAGAAACAGGAATGTCAGTGATTCACACATCTCCCTGCCATGATGGAAAGATGAAAGGTCATTCTGGTAAATACAGAACCAACTTGGATCAAATTAGACCCCAAAAAAATTGACTTAGGGGAGCTCAAGAAGGTCTCCATTCCCAAAGGCAATAAGCACCCTGTTCTGGAGAAGCAGTAAGTATATCTCTATACACACAAGGTCCAAGGCATTCCCCATGCAGCCAAGAGCTGTCCCTATCTACAAAGCCACCCACAGCTCCTGCTCAGCCATGTCTGCAACGTGACACAGGAAGAGAAAGTCAAGACAGCCAGGGCTCACAAGAGACCTGTCACCAAGACTTCCTTCTCCAAAACCTGTAAGATGACAGTTTTAAGCACGACCAGCATAGGAAGAAAGATCTCTATTTCATCCAGTTATTTCCATAAAAGGGAGAAAGCAGTTATAAAATCAGGTATCTGTATAATGGAAACAAGTCCTCTCTGCACTCCCAGTCTCCCTTGGTGATGCTTTCCAGACTACCCATGAAGAGATAGATTTCTCTGTGGCAGTTCTTCATTTGTTGCCCTAAGTATGCGTAGATTTTGTCTCACTTCTGTTTTTGAAAGTATTCACTTTACTTTTTAATATCAAAATTTTATTAGAACTCTGCAAGGCAGGATATAATTCGATTTAGTAAACATACAACAATAATTTCTGATGCAGCCTTGCAAAGTTTTCAAGTGTTTAATATGTTACTACACAAATATAGCAAGTGGCTCTTTTCTCCTGCTTTAGCATAAGACATGAATGAAAAGACTGCAGTGGTCTGAAGAAATGTTTAAAGCATCTCCACATACGCAGCTTTTAGGATCTATGAAGGCCAGAAATCCTGGTGCACCAAAACAGGGAACACTATCCAAAGCCATCTTTTTGAAGCAAGTTATATTCAAACAATGAATTTTTCACAGTAGAACAGATGAACAAGACAATTTAAACAATTACTTTGCTACTGGAGAGATGCTGCAAGAGCCTGTACTGGGTGACCCAGTCTCAGCAATCTACACCAGATGAAGGCATTGACACGAGGAAGATGTCACAAACAGTGTTGCACAGGTGTGAATGGCACTTGGTTTCTTCAGAGTAAAAGCTAAGAGTCTGTTACATTTTCACTTGATACAGTTAAAATGCTGCAGAACAGCGAATGATTATTCCCCCAGGAAACACATCAAATTCAAATACTCCTGACAATTTGAGAATTGCTAGAAACCACCATTATTTGAGTATACAGCTCAGTTATGGATCACTGACCAAAACCTGTCACTGCTGTTGAACCTTTAGGAGATCACCCAACCTCTATTTTCCCACTCTTCACTGCATTTTTCCTGCTTCTCATCTCCATGAAGCAAAGCAGAGAGAAAAACCTAAAAACTCCCCTCCCTTTTATAAAAGGCTAGAGTAGTTCCACCAAACAGTTGATTTTCCTTTGGACTAAACCAAACTTACTTTGATTAACTGCAGGACACCCAGTGATAAAGTTCAGAGGTAGCACCTGGGTGCAAGGGAAATGACAGTGGGGGGAACACCTGATGGCAACAGCCACACCTTCAGGCAGCCCCCTGGAGCCCACCTGGACCCTTGTACTGCAGGGAGTTGCCAAGAGTTGGGGCATAACCTGGAGCTGTTGCAGGCCCCCAGCATCCCTGTGATTTCAGCAGCCACATTTACCATCAGAGGTTGAAATCCCAGGTTTTCAGACTTCAGAGTAAAGACTGTCTTTGTCCACTTGGAGGAAAACTGTCTCCACAGGAGTTATTGTTTCTGGCTGTCTGCAGATTTGGGATTTACATCTGGTTCATATTATCTCTCTGCAACCACAGGGAATTTTCTTTTTTTTAAACAATGAATTTCTGGATGATGCAGTGGAAGAAACAGCCACCAGGAAAACGTGCTGGTCTGCCAAACCACCACAATACACCCCAGTCTGACTGTACAGAGTGGGGGTTCAGTGATCCTTGGGCCCTTGCCACTGCACAGCAAGGTGTTTATTTGGGAGAACAAATCACCCAGCAGAGTCCAGAGCAGCATCTTGTCCTCCTTCCCACAGAGACACACAACAGTAACATTTCTATTCTTCTGGCTTCTGAATTGTTTACAAATTAAAGCTCTAAAATTCATATTAACTACCAGCTCTAAAGGTTACTTCTACCCATCCCATACTATAGAAGAGACTAAAGTACCTCTCTGAATAAAAAAATCCACTTCCCACAGCTAAGCAATAGCCAACTTTCAAATTACTGGTGTCCTGACTTAAAACCAAACTGGCAATTAGAGGTGGAAAGGCTCCACATCCTGTTATCCATTCCTCAATCCTCTCCTACCAAACTTCACTTCCAAAACACACTCCCCAAAGCAAGATCACAGCATTGTGGAGAGGAGAGGCTGAAGTTCTCCCACAATATTCCTACAGAAACATGAAAGTACAGTATTTCAGAGGCACACTGCAATCCAGTTTAACCACAATACCTGCCAGCATGGCTATCAATGCATTAATCAGCTACATGAAAATTAAGCTTGAATCCTGTAGGACAGCCAAGTTCTGCCAACATATATCCATCAGCTCCTTCATCTTAAATCCAAAACCTGCTGCTGGAGGTGAGCTCCTCCAAAATCCCACATGCAAGTATTGGTGATGAGTATGTACTCACATATAGATACCCATTTTTCAGAAGTTATTTACTCTTAGTATAGGTAAAGAGGCAAAGAATTAAACTTTTGATTCTCTGTCAAAATCATGCTAAGGTCCAAAAAAAAAAAAAAAAGTGAATCTATTTGGCATAAAAGCACAGCAAGAATATTGTTTCCAGGGTCTCTTCAAAGCCACATTCAAACAGCTATCCCAGCACCCTGCTGCCCACACTGTGATTTTGAAAAGACACCAAAAGCCCCCCAAACATTGTGTATGGAAGCACAAGCTGATCTAACTCAGCATATCAAACACGCTGATGCTCCTCTCACCCTGTAAGAAGTAGAGCAGCAAACAAACTAATAGCTGGATTGCTGCCATGCCAATAGTTCAAGTGCATGCAACTCCAAACCACTTCCAAGGCTTTTTTGTTTTTACAAAAAAAACAGGCCAGTATCACTTTTATTGTCCCGCAATAGAAGAATCTGGTTATATTTGAGCAGTGTATTATTTCACCTGGACTAACTAAAATATTCAGTTACACAACAGCTAATCATGAACAGAAGATAAGCTCAGAGATAAAAATAGGGAGAAAGACAGAGAGACCTTGTAACAGTTAATCAGCATGATTCATTTGTCAGCCTGCCATACGCAGCACCACCTGAAAAAGAAAGCCTCGAACTTCCCTCCAATAAATCTTTTTAAGCAATAAAACCTCTTGGGTTGGTTTTGCTTTAGTTTTATTTCTAAGCCATTCATCAAACTGCTGCTAATCCCCAAATACACAGAGGAATCAGAGTCCAAATGGGGAAGAGGTACAACATATTCTGAGTGTCACCCAGCCCATATTAGCCCAGCAGCGACCCCTCATAGCATGTCAGCCTTGCTTGACTTCCATAAAGAAATGTGCCTGAGCAGATTCCTGCAGGACAGATTCATCCAAAGGCTTCCGAGCCTGGCCCTCTGTCCTCAGCGCTCTGGCTGCTGCCCAGGTACTTAACTCACTTAACATGAGCCGGATCACTGGGATTTCAAAGCCTCATTGGGATCACCGTGCTACACAGGAAACCACAACAGGGACAGTAGCAGCTGGCACCAGAGAGGCAGCCAGGGACAGGCACAGGGCAGTGAAGGCAGGGAGCTTCCAACTCCCACATAACGGAGGCACGGGTGATTTTGGAGGAAGATGGGGACCACTTGTAATCAATAGTTACTGTGGTATAGAGTGTTTCATGAAAATAAAACTGATTTTGCCTTGTTCTTTGTCTTTGCCATAAGGCCTCAGACACTTCCCAACAGCCCTTGCAAGATGAAAGCAAAAAAACCATCACTTTGGGCAATGTGGGAGACTTCAGCATTTGTTCCTGAACAATGGCGTCTATTCGAGTCTCAGACTCACTCTGGCTGTTAATTAGGAAAGTAAACAAGCAAAAAATTATAATTTAAGCCTTCACTAGATATTTGGCTTTCTAATCTCCTCTAGAGAATACTGTCAAACTCCTCTCCTGTCCAAAGCAGGGATTTACACTTCCACGCCAAGCCAGCTCCCCAAACCTTAATTGGAAGTGGCATTAAGTTCAAGGCGGGCATAGGCAGAGAAATATTCAGCAACAGCAAAATTTCATTAAGCCAGTTTTTCACGTGTTAACTTCATTTACCCATTTAAGATGATGCATAATTTAGAAGTATTGAGCACCTCCGCTGACAGAAATACGTTCTCTGATCTCACCAATGATTTACAGCCCCACTTCTGGTCTACAGTGCCCACAAAATTACATTTGGGACCCAATATTCATCCTTTGGGCTGTGCCACTGGCCTGGCTGTCTAATTTCAGATGTGCTAATTACAGTCATTCACTCATACTGTGTCTCTAATTTTATCAAGTTGTTTTCTCTAAGGTGTAACATGAGCGGAGTTGGGATATTTAGCGTAACCAGCTGAACATTTTTTCTGCTGGATGGCTGCTTGCTTTGGGCTGGCTGTTCCAGGTCTTAACTAAAGCCCTTCAATTTTGACCCTTCACAGCTGATCTTGCTCTGGCCTGAAGTTCACCCCAAGCACAGCTGCCCCACACTACAGACACAGCATCTGCAGTTCAGCCATCACCTGATGTGCTTTCCTTTAGAGCCAGAAACTTTAAGCTGACCCATGGGACCAAAGTTCAGTTATTTTAAACACTTCCTCTCAGAGCATCTCAGGCACGGCTGCAAGATTTCCACCTGCCTTTCCCATCAGGCATGACCAGTATTATGACCCCTAGCATTAGGCAAAATGGGAAAACCATACAGATATTCCTACGGATGAGGAAAGGTCCCAGCTGCACTACAACTTTAAACTGTTTTCCTCAGCAGCACACACACATCTGGATAAAATGGAACACAGCAAAGGAACTCTATTAAGGAAACATGTTTCATCCCTCAAAGGCATGTCAGCTTGCCTTCTGCCAACACCCAAAACAGCTTTGCATCACAGGTAGGAAACCACACAACTTTCCTTCTGTATCCCAGTTCTCCAGATTTCCCAAACCGCTGTGCCCAACACAATGAGATAATCCAAACCCTTTTCTATGCTAAAATTATACACAATTTTTGGAGCAGCCCCAAAATACAGGGATGAAACACATGCAAAGGACCTGATGCACAACCACAACCTTAAGCTGCAGCAATGACACATCTTTGATTTCTTTGCTGAAGTATGGGCAAAATGCTTCAATGAGCAGGATGAGAATGGTGACAGCACGTTTGATCCAGTTTACTTCCAAAGGATTCAATATGAATCATATTTTCTTCAGACCAAGTAGTTTGGATTTTGTGAACACAGTATTTTTGCTGAGTGCAGTAAAAAAAAAAAACCCCACACCATACACATAAATATTCTCTCTAATCTTTACCACATTTACTAGTGCTGCTTTTCCACTTCAGCCAGCCAAATGGAGAACCACCTCTCTTCAATGCATAAAACATTATGCAGTATCTTCCGAGAAACTCAGATTTAACAGGTTTCTGCTGCTCTAACATATACATTTCAATTTCACTGGACCAGAAGACAACTAAATCAGCCAAGCAAACCAACTGCAGGTTACAGATGAACACAGTTCTGTCAATTACTTACGGCAAAGTGAAAAGTTACCACATAATTGGCAAGTAAGTTGGTTTATTACTTTACTCTAAATTCCCAGAGCTACCTCAAGTCTTATCTCAAAAAACAAAGTTAAGCAACCAGCTATGAAATCAAAACTGTCTCCAATGAAGACAATGATTCTTGTTAAATCAGAATTTTAATTGAGACTGGAAACCGAAATTTGAGACTTCTTTAAGGGAGAAGAATTCCACCTGAATTATTTCCAACTGCTTCTTTCCTTTTAATCCAAAATAACCTACAAAAGCCAGTCAGTTTGATTGAAAATATGAAATAAATACCTCTTGTGTTTTCTAATTAAAATAATGTTTTGGCAAAAAAATTACCTCTTCTTGTGCAGCTATAAGAGGACAGAAACTTACTCCAGCACAGCAGCAGCAATGCTTATAATGGCATTGTACCAAAAGAGAGCCAAGCTCACAAATTTCCCAAGAAAGAAGAGGCTGTTCCAGCAGCAGTCTGTGGCTGGGATTGTGTATATTAACCACAAGCGGTATATTCTATTTTCAGCACATATTTAAGATTGCAAATCTCAGTCTTTTTAACACAGAACAGACCAACTTAGGATCTTCTCGTACTGAACTACACCACACCTTGACACCAGGAGAGAGGAAAATATGATTTAAAAACATATCCCAAACAAGACAGCAGCACAGAAACACATGAATTTCAGTGATCTGTCAAATCACAGGCCATTAGTTAACTGGGCTTTGCCTACAGAAGTTTTTCCATTATTTTTATTTCCTTTTTTTTTTAAATGAAATTACTCAAATTCGAGTTTCATGATGTTGATCTTGCAGTTAAACCTCAAAAAAAAAAAAAATCAGAGCTGGAAGGACTTTTTATTAAATTGCTCAACTCTGCCTATGCAGTGCTCTTGGTAATTTGTAGCTCAGCAAGAAACAAAACCATTTGAAGTTTTCCAGCTTTCCATCAACTACACTTTGCAGCTGAATGTTGACATTTAGAAAGAGATTTTCTATATTAGAACTTTCAACACCCCAAAGTTTACCCAACTTTGGCCTAGTCATAGAACATAGACATAGCTTATAGAATATAAACATTTGAATTCCGCATTTTGATTAAGCTCCTGCCTTTACTTTCCTCTCTTTATGTCCTCACAACAAGTTGTGGGATGAGACTGTGTGTGCTCAGCTACTCTGTTTCAGTAACATTTTATGACAAAGTGAGAAAAACATAAAATACCTGTGGATTTGCCCGTTTTTATGCAGGTAGTCCAGTCCCTCCAGCACCTCCTTTAGGATTGTGGCTATACAGGCTTCATCCAGGACACCAGTCTTGTGTTCTCCTTTGGCCACGATGTGCTTGATAATATCCAAAACAGAGCCTAGAGAAGAGTTAAACATCTTAGTTTAAA
Source organism: Ifrita kowaldi (assembly GCA_013398055.1). NCBI lineage: Eukaryota > Metazoa > Chordata > Aves > Passeriformes > Cinclosomatidae > Ifrita > Ifrita kowaldi. The sequence goes on from VZRS01007031.1 coordinate 56,788, forward strand.
CTAGAAGAACTGATTCAAAGTTAAGTGTAATTTATCATCATTTAATATACAAGGAATTCACTGATGATGGCCAGGATCAGAGTCAGAAGTTGAAGCCTTTGCTGCAGGAAAGCAGAGGCAACAATGCACCCCTGGGTGCAGATCCTGAAGGTGGGCTGTAAAACCCCTGTGATCACAAGTAACTGAGGAGTTATTTGAACAAGCCAAAATGTAAAATACACACACACAGGACTCTTGGAAGGTTTTTAAGTAGATAGTGATGCTACAGCTGGTTTAGTGCTGAGTACTGGAGAAGCTGAAGGGGGAAATGGAAAAAGCAGGGGGCTGCCAGGACTCACAAGCTGAAGGCAACAAGCTTGATAAAATTAAGCACACTTTTTCAACTCCTACAAATTCTGTGCAGAGGAACAGCACGAAAAATCTAATCTGTTAAGGGGTGGTACAACCCTAACAGGGAAAAAAGTGAAAATCATTTAATAGAGAACAAATGAGGCTGAATTCTGACAGTAAGTCACTTCTTCACTATGTACAAAACTGGAATAGCTTAGATCCTTCCCTAGAAGCATGTTTAGTCTCTCTCCCAAGCATGGTGTGAATTACATCATCTTCCACGACAAACCCTGCTTTACAGAGCAAACCACTTCTTCAAACTGCACCCAGGAATAAACAGAACCAGTGACTCGCACCAGGCCTCTTGTGCAAGGCCCTGCTTTTCACAGGCACGGGGTACTGCCCTCTTTGTATTTGCATCTGGACTGAAGACACTTCTCAGAACTTTTATTGCTCCAGCATGGGACAGCTAAGCCTCTTTCCAAAGCCTGTGCCATTTAGCCCCTTCAAACCTGGGTTTCTATGGTTTAATGACTGGATAGGGACTAGTAGGGTTTTTACAGTTACAGGCACAAAGCAATGTCAGCGGTACTGGGAAGTTCTTAATGAGAAAAGCAGGCACAACTGCACAGCACAAATTGCAGCTTCGCCTGTCTTTGAACAGGAAACTTACAGGAAAAGAACATCCCAGTATTAACTCAGCTAGCTTGGAAAAGCTGGGTTCAATTTTAGAAAAGCTTAGGGAACTTCATTCTTCCTAACTCACAATGAAAAAAGTAAGAGAAAATTATTTTTGGATCTGAAGAACAGAAACTTCTTCTCATGAATTTGACCTGGGGGAATTAAAAGTTTTACCTTGTAAATTCTTGAAGCAAGTAGAAAATACAGTGGAGGTTTTTAGTTCGATTTTCTTCTCACTCTTCAGGTTCAGGTAGACAAAAAAACCCCTTTCCTCTTTAACATTTATTTTATTAACTATTCCACTTGAATTTCTAGGCCAAAACAATTGTGCAGATCAGTTTTCACTTAGAAAAGTATCTTCCTTTTGGACTCTCCTACAAAAGCAGAGACTGCAAGGTTTGAATACAAACACCATGTGGAAAGGCTCATTTTGCACAATTCAAACTGCACAGGAAACAATTACATGGGTGCACCGTGTCCCTTAGTTTGTGTAAAGCAGTATATGCTGAGCTCATCTGAAAGCTTGCTGCAGCCAGCAGAGCCACTATTTCTGACTTTCCATCTCCTCTGGCCCACTGGCACCAGCCTCACCTGGACATCAAGACATCCAGTAAACCCAGTGGAAATAAATTGAGGGATAAATTGGTTGGCCTGAATGGCAACTTCAGCATCCTCTTACTAAAAAAATCTTTGCTTGGTTCAAGATATTTGCAGAGGACACAACATTAACACAGCAGATTCTTAACAAAAATAAAAACCACAGAGGAAAATGAAAAAAACCAGAAATGAAGTTACATAACACCCCCCCAACATTTTATGCAAGAATACTCAGTGTTCAACCTTCCTTTACCCGACCCAAGCAGAGAAACACACTCATGTTTAGTGAATTTTGACATGGGTCTTAGCCAAAGGTTTCACCCAGAGGTAACTCAGGTTGTTCTGACATACACTGGACTTCCTGTATCAGAGCAAGGGTATCTTTGCTGAAGAAAACTAAAATTTGAGACGTTGGAGATGAACCCCTTCACTGAAATCTCACCTTTATGTTCTGAGAGAAGTATCGTCTGCTGTATTTCATGAGGACTCACCTGGCCTTCATCCTATCACATTTTCACATTTAAAGAGTACATGCTTACAAACTTTGAGGGTTCTTATTCTGGACAAGAATTTTTGTGATATCAAAATAAAAACCCACTAAAAAAGCCCCTCCACTTCTACTGTTCAGGTCTTTCCTCTCAAATGTGCCTTAATCTGAAGAACAAACCATCACTTGTTTTAGAAGTCCAGTGAAAATATGTGATTCTTCACGTACTCATTTTGTCCTCTTTCCACCCACGACTCCGTTAGCAGACTTTGTTCACAAACATTTCCCTTCTCCTGCAAAGGACTCAGGGAACATGAGGAGGCAGATCATATGGTGCTCAAATTCATTTGGTCAAAATTCCTCTATTTAGCCAAGTTAGAGGTTCCATTTAACCCTGAAAAGGGGGTGGAGGGTAGACAGAGGAGAGCGCACGCACAGAGCCAGCCCTGGTTGTGAAAAGGCTGATTCACACCCAGGCTATATCTGCTCCCAGTCCTGCCTGCCACTTCTTAAGCACATTTATTTTAAAACCACTTTCACGTTGAGATGTTCATAGAAGTGGGGGAATTTGCCAGTCCTCTGCAGAAAGGAGAACAGCAAAAAGGGATCAGCAAATGCCCAATGCAGGAAACAGCAGAAAAGCAACCCAAGAGCCACTTTTCTGTTGGAGAAAGTGTTCTTAGGATCATCCCCCTTTGTCTGCTCAGGGCTTGACTACTGGCACCACAGCACCATGAAGCTGTGATTTTTCCACCTCACAAATCAGTAAGTTTGGGAGTTGGTTCTGACTCACAACTCAACTGCAACTTCATTAAGCACAGCACCATGGAATACAAAGAACAAAGCCAAGCTCCATTTCCAAGCATTGCTCCGTGCCATGTCCCAGCATTCTGGCTCAGGAAGCCTGGCATGGAGCAACAGAATAACCAAATCCCCAGAGAGAAACCCACAGCCAAGGTAGAAGCTACTTTGAAAGCAGAAGTCATGGGAATTTCACTATTAAGGAAAACACCTCCTGCTAGAAGGCCAGGATTGGATTTCAGCATTAGGCTGATAAATTCAAGGCAAAGTTGATCCCAGGGATCTCAGTTAAGTGTGTGACACACTCACTAGGGTAAGACCTCCACTGCCTCAGGGCATAGCCAAATTCCCACACCAACTCCATTATTCTGGATCAAGAGATCAGGGAATCAGAATCTAAAGAGGAAAATGACTGTTTTGCACAGTGGCCTGTTCCCAATCCAGCAATACAATAACTGCTAAAATGAACTGGAAACAAATTCAGCTGAACTGGAACCAGGGCCTAAACCACACCAGAGCATGTGCTTTACAAACTGACCACTCTGCTGGGAAACACCAGCATGACTGCAGATACTGCCAGCTTCTGAGCCAGCCTCAAACCAGTTTAGGAGTAACTGGGGAAGAGAGAGCACATCCAAACACAGCTGGATCTCTGCTCAAACACAGGTTCACTATGGATTTGTGCTCCATGTGCAAACTGCTCGATCTCACTGTAAGACGGAATCTAGTGGCCAGAGGATGATGTTCACACTGGAAATAAGGCACCCAGCTCTGTATTAAAGAAGTTACAAGATTTTCAAGGAGAAAACAAATCCACTACAATGTCTCCAGAAAAGAAAAAAATATCTTTGACTCCTCTCTAAAATAAAACATCTATTTTAGATAATGCTGTGAAGCACTCTGGTGTGTATTATACATGGCATTAGGCTTGATTACAACAATTCCCTCATGATTTTTCTCATTAAAAATGCACATGTAGCAAGTACAGACTCACAGTACAGGAAGGTGAGCCATAAGTCAGAGAAGGAAAAAAAAAAGAAATTAAGTTTGGCTGAGGCTGACTGGAAGGCTCTTCCAAGCCCAGAAGGGGCCACATACCAAGAAAAGACAAAACAAGACACAGAGAAAAGGCTCAGAACTGGAGTCTAACCATAAATATAAACAATGCTGTCATTAACAAGGATGTTCAAGGAAAGCTGGTGATGAGCAACTGATCTCAAAGCCCAACAGAAGACAAAGGAAAGGAGACAACATTCAGTGATTGATACAGAAAAAATGCAGCTAAAACAAATTCTTGCCCATCAAATATACACTGTGCAGCACATCAACAGGAAGCCTACGAGATACTGTGCAATCTGATAAAGCATTTAGCATGAGTTGTCATTCATCATCCAAGTGTCTCAGTGTACTCTGACACCAGTGGCCATGGAAATGCACCTACTTAGTAAAGAGCAATCTCTCAGTGCAGCACTCGAGAGGGAAGTGGTTTTCTGCTCAAAGTCACAAGCTTCCCAATCTGCTCCAAAAGCTGATAATGCAGTAGCACCTAAGGACAGCACAAGTCAGCAGGAACTACCTGTACACAGACTTACCCTCAGCTGAGAGAGCCCAACCTGTAACTACTTGTAAGAGAAGGACATTGAGTTTTTTGATATTGACATCAGGCAGACCACTTGCAAGGGATAGTCTTGGATCCCAGCAACAGCAGTCCTGTCTTGCACCCCAGTAAAACTGACTCTTTCAACACCATGAACTATGTGTTTCTCCAAAGATACTGGGTTACCTATGGCAACAAATTGAGATTAGAGTCCACGGTCCACCACCTCGCTGTTGTGCCCCTGCACCCACTTATGAAGCCATACTGTAAACGGGATCACTGCAGTAACTGGAAATCCAGTTTTCCAGGCAGGGTGGAGACCAAACAGCCAGAAACTCCTTAAACCAGCTTTGCTGCTGAGGAAAACTTCCGTGTAATCACACCCTCGGGGCAAGGAGTCCTAATTGTTCCATTGATTCACTTTCAGCAGCAAACCACCACAAACACTGAGGCTTCCTGTTCCAAATCCAGAGCACGATTCCTTGACCTCACCTACACCAGCAAGCCTGTGGAATGGCATTTAGGAAGCCTGTTTCTGACGTTTCTCCTCAGCAGAGGAAGAAAACATCCACAGTCATCAGTGACACTGCTTAGTGCTTCAGCACACTTGGGCTGAAGCAGAGAAGGGTATGAAAACCTGAGCAGAAAGGAAAGCTTGTTTGGATCAAGATTACAGATAAATGCAGCAGTATTCCAGCTGGAATTTTACATGCCCCCAGAGGCAGAAAAAATGTACAGCAGAGCTGGTTGCTGTGGGAACCATATCTTGCATGTTATATTATAACTTAAGTGACAGAACCAAGATACACTCTGAGTTAAATGCAAAAAATCCTCCTCCTTTAACTTTGCCTGGGAAGCAGAAGAGCAAAATTTAATACTCTACTTTCCAACCTAACAAAAAAAAAAAAAAAAAAAAAAAAAAAAAAAAAAAAGGCAGGTAACAGTACCTGCATTGATAGGCTGGAAAACAGTGCTGGGGATCACTACTCAACTTTGTGAGAACCAAAATCTGCCCCAGACCTGACAAATACTGATGCTGAACAGGCTGAACCTTTGAGATGGGGGAGTTGGCAGATTCACTGCTGCTTCTTTCAAGACATCTCAGCATTAGCCCGTGGCTTCGGTGAATCTGACTCTCATCAGAGCCAAGAATTAAATCTGCACCTTGTCAGTCTCTGGCAAACAGATGAAGAAAATGCAAAAGAAGGAAGAGCTGCTTGGATTCAGTACTTCTGGGACTGAGGAATACAGATACAGCAGGAGAATAGCAAAGTAAAGGAAACAACAAGTTATACAAAACAAAGGAAAAGACATTAACCCTGGTTAAACCTCAGAGGGAAGGCTAAGGAAACTTCCACTTCTTGCCTCCTTCCCTCTAGGGCATGTGCACGGATGCATAAGAAATATGAAAAGATTAAGGCAGAAAACAAGATAATACAATAAAGGGAGCAAAACAGCCTATTGCTCTTGTAATCAAGACATTTATAGGAGAAAATCTGAAGGACAAACTAATTTTTCATGCTTTTCCTATTACAGTTAGGAGTGGCAATGTATCTACACACTCTGCAATCACGTGCAGCCCCTGCCATCTCCTGCTTCTGACTTATCCCATCCTTAATTGTTTGAAATTGTGTTTCTACAAATAAAATTAAAACTCTCTCAGATGAATTAAAAATAGCATATCTGTCTCCTAAGAAAATAATTCAACATAAACATGAGGATTTCTAAGAACCTGTGGTTCATGCTTTGATCATAACTCTCTGTTGGAATTAGGAGGGGCCAGATCAGAGATTAACACAGCAGAAGCAGAACAAGATGTCCTAACTCCCTGGTAGAGAACTAAGACTTGCCTACCTCTTTTGGTCTGGCTTTCTGAACTTCAGATCAAAGGTTGAAGTTAGAAGTTGATTAGATAATCTGAAAAACTTTTGGAAAATAAAAGGTTTAACTATTTCAATACAGCAATCTCCTTAGCAGATTTCATTAGGAGCCTTCAAGAGGGCAGAATATCCAAGAGCCCTGTCTGGAAATGTTTCAGTATTTAAAGGATTTGCACAGTTTAAAAATACTTTGGAGGTTTCATCTGGTGTAGGCTAGGACAGGAAAAATTGTTGTGTGATGTAGCAAGTCACCAGAGCTGGCTGTTTCATGGGAGCAACTGTTTTATAGAGTTATCTACAGCCTTGGGTCACCTGTGAAATGAGAGCTCTTGTTAAAAGCAGGGAGAATTTAGAAGAGCAAGCAGGTCACAATCAGTAAAAGCACAAGAACGAAAGCACAGCTGCTCCTCTGCCTACTAAAAAGCCACAGGAGCTTGAGAGCAGGACTGGGCTTCAGCAGGCTTTAAAAAGGCACGAGTAAAATTCATGACAGGAGAATGCCAGGGAGGCAAAGAGCAGGTCAGCAGTTGTCTAGAAATAGCCATTGGAGTTTAGTTTGGAGTAACACTGGACCCAAAGGCTGGGGTGTAGAGTTCACATTGCTAAGCTTAGAACACCACAAAACTTCCATCATTAGAGAAAAGGGTCTGCAATTTCTACTGAAGGGAACAGAAACAGCAGACACTTCACAAACCTGACACAGACACACGTCACCAGACCTGCAAAAGGGTGTCAGTAACTGGACACACCAGCACCCCTTGTCTCTACCAGATGCATCTCATCACAGCCACGTTTCTGCCATCAGCAACTCCACACCTGTTTGGGGTCAGTGCTGCCAGTTCAGACTGCTCTGAGCAGTGACTCCCACCAGCCTGGCTGAGCTCTGATGCACATCAGAGCCCCACCATTACCTCCTGGCTGCTGACAACTTTCAAAATGCAAAATATCAACAGAGTACTTGTAGAGACAAATAGTTCCCTTTCAGTGACAATGTCAGTCAGGTAATTAAAGCACCTTTGAGTGCACCCTCTGGCTGTTGAGAAGCAAGGTACTGTTAGACAACAGCAATTCATGGATTTAGAGTATTTTCCCTTACAGACAATCCTAAAACTCTTGCATGTACGACCAGATGAGGATTTCATAAAAAGACTGCAGCCTGAAAATAAATTAAATTGCACTTACAACAACAACAAAAAAGGCTTGCATTACAGATTGGGCTGTCTTGTGGGCTGTTTATCAAATTAATAAGGTCAGTGTTTGTAGGCTGAAATTAAAACCAGTTTCAGCCTGAAATCACACACCAGCATACACTGACAGAAAAGAGGCAATAAAATTCTGAACTTTTACCCAGAATAAATTCTCAAGTACAAACGCCATGATCAAGATACAGAATGGACATCAGAATGTATTTCATATGTACTCATTGAGATGTACAAATCTCTTTGAACATCTAAACAAAATGAAAGTGTTAGGCTGTACTCTGTTTCGGGTCTGTTTTGGTGGAGGAGTTTTTGTTTGCTTGTTTGTTTCTGGTTTTGTTTTGGGGGTGTTTTCCTTTGCTTTTGTTTTGTTTTGTTTTGTTTTCAGGTTTAAAAACCAGCTCAAAGGTTTTTCCTGTTGAGAAACCCAGATCATTATTTTTCCCACTGAATGACAGATGACCACAAAATGAGCCACTTTATTACTGATAAGAACTAAGCTCAGAGGAATGAGAGGCAGTTTTAGAAGTGTCTCTTGTTACATAAATCGCTCAGCCTAAGACCAACTGAAAATAGTCTCATGAAAAGTGAATGAAAAAGCTCTTCAGTCAGAAAGCTCCAATCACAAGTTTCTTCCCCCATCCTTAAGACTGTGCTGTAGAATTTGCCTATGAGATACCAGATTCCTGAAGCACAGATAGAAAAAAAAGTATGAAGTAAAAAGTATATAAAAGAAAACAGCTGAAAAATACCTCACAAAGTACCCTCCTGCTTAGAAAGTGACAGGTCATTCTCAAAGTCTTTCTATTCACTTTAGCAATTCCTCCAGCCTTCAAATGATTCCTTTTAAGTGAGAAAACATAACACTGACTCACAGAAATGTTGGGGAGAGGGAAGAATTACACTCTTACTAGTCTGTCTTCTACTGTATGACCCTACTCCTCAACATATGCAACAGAATAAGAAGCAGTGAGATTTTCTAACACTGCTTTACTGCAAGTCCCCCACTAAATGCCAGAGCTGCACAAGGGTCAATTATCAGGCTGAAGAACATAAAAGCCCATTCAAAGGGAATATTAAATGAGAAGCAGGTCATCACTCACACCAGCAAGAAGCTGCTTTTGAAGCAATGATTATTTTTCCAGAAATTTTCCAGTGTAGTCTTTACATCTGTGATGCCTTGATAATGATGGTCTGACTTTTTCCCAGCTTTACACGAAAACCTCCCCCCCCCAAAAAAAACCCACCACCTCCACACAAAATTGAGAACAAACAGAGACAACATTTGGAGGTTCAAGGATGAGCCTCATCGTGACTTGATTCTGACAGAAAACTGCTGTGAAGTGACCGAGGCAGCTGTGCATTTTCTTCAAAGAGGTTGTGTCCTCTCCTGAAAAAGGCCAAACCCCTTGCTGCTGCCTCTCCAGCCCCCCTGAAATGCCATTTCCTCGTGTTGTGGAAACTTTCCCATAGATACACCTTTTATACACACAGCAACACTGCTTGCTCTAAGCTGTCAGGGGATTCTTTTCCACACACAGTCATCATATCTTTAACGACCTGTTACATGTCCCTCTAAGAAAACTGAGGGTATTGCTTAACGACACATGAGCACATGAGACATTAAAAACCCTTTAAGACAGACTTATGGCTGGCATGGAATTTGATTTCCCCCAAGAGGACTGCTAAAATTCTCTAAAGAACACCTTCAAAGAGACATGTTTTATGGTCATTGTTGAGCTCTTGTGTAAAAAGCAAACAGGTTTAGCCAGATTTTTCCACATCATCTTTTGGCATTTTACAGTCCTCAAAATTAAGCCAAGAACAGAGAAGCCAAGTTGGGTTTTTTTTTTAAAGCAAGAAAATAGGGATTTTTTTTTTTTTCCAGTTTTCAATTCCTTTTCACTGCAGTGCCAGGAAAATGAAGTCTTCCTAAGGACAGGCCCAGGATTTAGCAACAGCCTTTTGTGTTATCATCCAGAACTTGATTCTATTTCTTGTCTCAACTGTAACTTACACAGCGTTCCTGGAAAATATTATGACATCAAATAAAACACTACTGATACAAAAGTTTCAAACTCTCTCAAAAAAAAGCTGTTTCTCCAGCATCTGAGAGAATAAATCCAGAAAAGGGAAGTTTCCCCAGCTCTATGTTAACCAGGCAGTGATTTTAAAAAGCTAGTCAGGTGTTAATACCGATGGACATAACTTGAGAAGTTATTTCTGACCTGAATGGGTTGAAATCAAATACTACTATTCATACAGAATGGCTGGAAAGATGCTTGGTGGGAAAGGACCTGGGCTGCTGGTTGACCGTGGCAGAACATGAGCCAAAGTGTGGTCAGATGGGCAAGAAGGCCAACGGCACCTGGCCTGTGTCAGCAGGACCAGGACAGTGACTGCCCCCTGTACTCAGCACTGCTGAGGCACCTCAGGTGCTGTGTGCAGTTCTGGGCCCCCACTACAAGGAAGAGTTTAAGGGGCTGGAGCAAGTCCAGAGAAGGGAACAGAGCTGGGGAAGGGGCTGGAGCACCAGGAGCAGCTGAGGGAGCTGGGGAAGCTCAGCCTGGAGAAAAGGAGGCTCTGTGGGGACCTTCTCATTTGCCACAACTCTCTGAAAGAAGGGAGCAGCCAGGTGGGGGTCAGGCTCTGCTCCCACGGAACAAGGAGTAGCACAAGAGGAAGCTGCCTCAAGTTGCACCAGGGGAGGTTTAGATTGGACATTAGGAAACATACCTTCATGGAAAGGGTTGTTCAGCATTGGAACAGGCTGCCTGGGGAGGTGGTGGTGTTTAAAAGACGTGTGGATGTGACACTTGGGGACAGGGTTTTAGTGGTGAACTTGGCAGTGCTGGGGTAATGGCTGGACTTTCTGATCCTAAAGGTCTTTTCCAACCTAAACAACTCTACAATTCCATGAAATTTCTTAATTCACAGGTGGGATGCTTAAGAGGTAAACAAGGGAGAGAGGAAGGAGGTAAGACAGGTCTTTATGCTGCCTTTTAGGGTAAAGAAATTGGACCACTCACCTCCACTAAGTAACTTCATCACCAGCCAAAGCTCATCTTTCACCACAAACGATGTGTAGTAAGATACAATGTTGGGGTGATGGCACTGACTCATGGCTTGAATTTCTTTCTGTAGAGAAAAATAAAACATTAGCAGTTGGACACACACAGTGATTATTACTCCTCAGGCACAGAGGTTATCTTCCTCAAGACACAAAGAGAGTGCAAAGAAAAAGAATACCTAGAAGGTAAATGTAGAAAATCCAGAAATACTCCAAAGCACTCAGGCTGCATCATACTAGAACCAAAAGGTATTTTAGGGTGTTATTCCTGTCTGTCTAGAGGAAGAAAAAGTTACCCAAAAAACCCTTGGTAACACCATCAAAGTGGTGGCAACTGAAATACCTGCATGCAGCTATAACAGAATATTCCCAAAGATTCACTCCAGTTTCAAAAAACAGAAGTTGATGCCAACTTCTCCTTTCAGTAAGACACGATGCAACAGATGCTTAATCTGTTGAAGACTATCATTTGGATGAGAAAGGGAAATACTGGCCTCTGGGAAAAAAAGGCCTCTTATTCCTAATGTTTCTTCCCAGCAGCAAAGCAGATGGCTTAGCTCAATCAGGTTGAAGGCACAAAGGACAGCTGTATCCTTTGTCACACTGGAAGAAGAGGGAGATCACTTTGAGATGAGAAAGTCAGGAGCTACTACTGATGGAGGACAACACGAAATATGTAGAGATATATAAATTGTTTTGAGTTTTGACTGTGCTTAGTCTTAGTTTTGGTTATGGGTTCAGGTTATGGGTTGAGGCTTCCCAGGTTATGGAGGGAACAACACCACAGAAAGCATTGACTGATTTCATTATGCAAGCACAAATCACCAGTTTGGACAGAAAGACTCGCAGTTTCTTGGCTGTCCATAGACAAAAGCCACCTGCTGAGCCAAGCCTGGCACCCTGCACTGCACCCAGCTGAGCCTTTGTGTTCAGCCAAGTCCCCCAACCTGTCAAGTTGTACCCTCCAGCAGACACTCATCCCCTCATACCCTGAACTTCTGCTCTCAACTACAACATTCCTTCACTGGACACATGGAAGGAGGAGAGCACGGGCCCTTCACCCCCTGATCCTTCCCTCCCTCTAAGCACAAGACTTCCCTGGTACTGAAGTACAAGAGGGAGCTCTGAGAAGAATTCACTCGTGCCTAGGACACCCCACAAACGCAGCACATTTTCCTCCTACTCCTGTACAAAGCTCTGCTTGTGACCGAGTTCAGAGTAAAGCCACTGCTTCCCCTTGGCAAGGCCTGAGCTGGCAATCACAGCTCCAAAGGAACAGGCTCATGTTGATTTATCCACTTAGCACTGCTTTTCAGGGAGTAGGTGCATTTGAGGAATCCAAAGCAATTGGTTCCTCTTTCTGCTTCCCCAGGAGAGGCACCAACTTTCCAGGAAACTTAACAAGCACATTAAAGAAGAATCCTTCTAAACAGGAAAGCATATTTGAAGAGTGGGGAATAGGCCATTCATCTCCATGTAGCATACTCTGACTAAAAAACACTCTGTGAAAATAAATACAGCCTAAAACAATATATTCTGCTTACTCTGACAGCTCCAGCTCCCTTCCTTGCAAACTTTCACTTGTGTCAAGTCATTTTTCAAAAAGGAAATAAATCAGCAACTCTGGAGTTTTCTGCGGCTCTCTGTAGTTCTCTCTCTGACAATTAAAATATACTACATGAGCACAAGTGGCACCAGAGGAAACCAAGGTGGAAAGCAGCGAGCAGAACTGGTAATCCATCTCATCAGCCAGACCTGCCCCAAATCCACCACTCTCAGAAATTATCTAGAGGAGCTGGTTTTATATTTTCTCAGCTAGACTGCTCAAAATATTTTCAAGCAGTTCCTTGGGAGATCAAGAGAGTAATATGAGAAATATATACAAACACTGCATATTTTATATATATTTGTGTATCCTACTGGAGTACAGGAGGCAACAAGACAAAGCCTGGACTAAGTTTACTTAAGAGCCTAGACCTGGATCAGATAGACCTTTGTCATTTAAGCAGCCCTGTACTTCAGAATTGTGCAGGCATTCCGTGACACTTAGTTACCATTTTATTATTTTTGAAGAACTTCTTCTCTCATTCACTGCCACAATCTGCTCCCTGGGCTGGGAAGCACAGCTGAAAAAAAGTAGTTCAAGTCTGTCATGTGCACCAAAGCATAAAGAGGGAAAATAAAAATCACAAACCTGATCTGTGCAATTAAACACCTCTGTCAGCCAGTGGATGTATAACACAGGCAGATTAATCCATTTCTCACACAGTGTAGCACAGCTCTGAATAATTAATTGCATCACAGCCCACAATTTTCAGTGTTTTTACATTATTACCAATCAGAAGGAGCAGCAGCCAGGCAGACTTTCCCTCCCACCCACAAACCCCCACTTCATTTTCAGCAGTTTTCTAGGCTAATCTCACACTGGCTGCATCAAAGCTTGGCTCTTCTTCTCCCTCAAAGAGGGTACCAACATCCTGAAAGCTCAACCCATACAATTGTTCTAAGTGATAGTGGCAAATCACAGGGGCTTTGTGGTTAAAATGCTTCCTGGCATAACTGAAACCAAGCCAATTCTGTCATACATCCACAGTCTGCTCCAGCAGTACAAACGCAGGGGCTGAAGGGCTGTAGCTAAAGCAGGAATCCCACTCAAGGATCACTGCTCAAAAGCATACTTTCAGAAGGAGGGGATAAAACACAGCAACAGCCATTCTGGGTGTAGTAAACTCAGCTTTAATACTATTCCCAAAACCTTTGGGTGAGCTTGCTGCTCTTCAAACACAACAAAGTCATAGCTAGCAAAGGTTTCCTCTTCCTACCTCCCTAATAAGACCGCTATCCCCAGATCACCGAGCTACAACTGTGCTTCCCATATCTTCCCCAGCATGAAAACTATACTGGAAGACTGCTAATAAAAATCTCAGTGATTTCCACACCTCTGTAATAATTTATTTGGGCTGCTCTATACAAGTTTTATGGTGGAAAGGTTGCTTTATTCCCTCTCTGCCAACAGCCATGGGTCATTTGATACAGACCTCCACGCCATCCACAGATGCAGTGGGTGATAAGCAGCTCCTCCACCCAACACCCCTCACACTCCACGGCTTCAGTGATGAGAGACAGCCTTCCTGCCAATTCCCATAAATTGCTCTGCTTTTTGTTTAGCTATGGAGAATGAATTCCCAACAACAACATGTCTAGACACAGGCAATGGTTTGGAAATGGTTACATGCTCACCCTGGGCGAGATATTAAAAATATCTGTATTGTCAAAAACCAAAAGCAAATAGACTGGGATTAGCTCTAAATGCCTCCATGGCTTCCATTAAGGGTTCTGACAAATGTTTTCAGTACTCCTACAGGCAATAAAAGAAACATTTCAAGGCTTACAAAACAGCAATAAGACTGCAGTGAAGTATAATCTAGAATCACAAGCAACCTATTAGTCACCTGTAAGTCGGACATACTTCTGGAGATCTGCTATTTCGGATGAGAGTTTATTTGCCCACTGACACACAACTGAAGTTTGAATTAATAGGAGCAGGTAAGGTTGTGTTTTAGCTACCTGCTCAAGTTTCTTAATAGCATTTTCTTTTCACATCATCACCTTTTACTCTGTTTATCTGCCCCTGAGGCTTGCTTCAGAGGCACTTGCTCTCAAATACAGGGACAAAAACTGTGCTTTATTTAATTTTACTTCCTACATGTTGACATGAACTCAAGAGATACAGCACAGCAGCAGAGCGCTTTCATGTGGCTACCTGCAACTTCAGAGGAGTCCAGAAAGCTGTCGGAGTGGCTACCCTGTTTGAAGGCAATCACAACCATGAGAGAACTGGAGAGGGAAAGCATGGCTGGGGCAGAAATCAAAGCGGGTCAGATGTGATCACCCCTTGAAAACACCAATGCTTCAAGTATGGCTGGTAAAGATCTTACTCCATGAGATTTCAGCTGAGAGATAAGGCATTAAAGCTGCTCTTCATCCTTTTAAAGCAGGATTTAGAGCTCCAGTCCTATAGGCAGCCATAACCCTTCATATTTTGCTCCAAGTGGAATTTTAACCATTTAGCTAAAAGGTTGTAAAATTGACAATAGTAATTCATTTTCCTTTTGAGGTGGCAACATAACTAAAAATAAAAAACAAAACCAAACATGTTATTCTACCAAAACTAACTCGAGAGACGTTAAGAAGGTGGGGGAAAAGCACAAAATCAGAGATTCTGATTCAACTCCCACTCTTTGGATTATCCAGTTCAACTCCTTGCCTCAAGTGGCTACAGGAGCTAAACACGCATGAGTAAAGAGGGGTTAGATTAGCCCTAGAACAACAGTGGAAAAGAAACAATTCTGAAAGGGATAAACACACTTCATCCATTAAGTTATCTTCAGTGATGGGAACAAAACAGTCCCATGGCAAGTCATTCAGCAGTTGCCCATTTTAATGGCTACTCTTCAGCCTCAGTCAGTGGTCGTTCCCTCTTTCAAAGCCTTCAGCATCAGTGCAAATGTACTGAAGGAAGCAGGTGTTTATAAATTGTTGTGGTGTAGCAATTCCTACATGGCCATTTTTTGGTTTTTATTGGTTTCAGCCAAAAAGCAAATGGGCAAGTGACTGCCTCCTCTCACAGACACAAGCAAGCCCGCTTTACCCACGTTACCAACTAACCTACTACTGACCCTTACAGTTGTTCAGATCAATAGCCAGTGCTTACAGCTCAACAATGCTTGCAGTGTGATTAGAGCCCACAGACAGCTGCAAACTCTCTAAAGTTCTTTACATGCACCATCTCGTGCTCATCCAGTCCAAGTGAAGGAAGACATTCTATGTTCAGGATTTCACCTACCATTAATCCTGATGTTCATAGCGAACTCTACACAAAAAAAAAAAACAAAAAACAAAAAAACAACAAACCAAAACAAAACCAAATCAAAACCTAAACCAGTCCAGTAATTAAGACTTCTGTTGTTGCTGCTTTGATAAACAATACAACCAAGGTGTATCCAGCATAGGTTTAGGTCTTAAGCTGCAATCCCAACATGTAACACAGTGGATCAAGTAACTATGCAGAAACCATATATCATACATAAGACTCCCTGGCAATGGGGACTTTTTTCCCCTGGAGTAAGTGCAAAGGTCGTCAGGCCTGGAAATGGAATTATAATGGCAATTCCCATCAGATGACAGGCATGGATGAAACATCTGTACTACTTCCACAGCAATCTGCTGCTTTGTTCCCGACAACCTTATAGTCTGGTTAATCCACTTGTAGGAAGTGCTCTGTCAGATCAAAGGCAGTTCAATATCCTGTCCAGGTCTTCAAAAGAAGGTGTAAAAACCCTATAAAAAGCAGTTACAAAATCATCTGCCCAGAGGGTAGGCTTCTGACTAAGCCTGGGCAGTTAACAGTTGGCTTATGCTTTAAACCAGGGGAGTTCATAATCCTTTTTTCAAATCCTATCTAATTTAACCTTCTCAACTATAGGTTGATTTATTTAATCTCACGCAATGTTTGATCTCCATATTATTGGCAGCAAGTTCCCCAGGTTATTTCCATGAAATTCTAGAGGACATTTCTGTTTAACTGCAGTTCAGCTTGTTCCCTCAGCCTCCTTAACTGCCCTCTGGCCATAGTAGTACAAGAGTAGTACCTTCACTTCTTGAGTGCAGACCTGTCAGGCCCAGTCCTAATCAGTCTCTGGAGTGGGAAGAATTTGGAATCTCTTTCTAGGAACAGCAACACCACATCTCCCATGCTCCTTCCTGAGCCTGTCTCCTGTTGAATCATCTTTGGGAATAAACAGGCAGCATTTCACCCTAGCTGGGAAAGCCTAATGTGAAACATCCCATAGCTTATGTTTCCCTCTCTGCTGTTCAACATTCCTGGTAACTGCTAAGCTGACAACCCACGTCATCTGCTACTCATGGAGAAAAAAGTCTCTATCTGGATGAAAGAAAACTCAGCTTTAATTGCATGAAAATGAAGCAGAGTTTGTGGGACAGAGGAGGGATTTAAGGCCTTTTAGATTAGTAATTCCTTAAAACAAGAAAACACTTATACAAGAAAAAAGGCTGGAGGCATGGTTATTTTGAGGCAGATGTTACACCACTGTTTCAAGGATTGGCAACAGCAGCAAAGCAACCAGCATCCCACCATGGAAAAGAGTAAGAGCAAAACACAGCACTGCATGGTGTGCAGCTGTGACATACAACACACGAGCAAGCAGACTGTTTGCAAACCCACACCAGTGTGGCTCTTAACTACCACGGGTTGCAAGACAAACAAAAAGTGGAATTGAATAAATTCCACTTCAGTAATAAATCAAAAAGTCCAAGATCACTTACAGGAAACACTGTATTTGACCACCTCTCCTTACACTCCACTCCCAGTCACACCCCTGAGCAAGAATCATTATAAACTACACTGTACTTCCCTCTCAGCTGAATCCCACAGGCAGTCTAGGAAAGATCCGGGAGCATTCAAAACTGCACAGGGAAAAAGATAAAAATGAAGAATGGAAATAAATTCCTGACAAACATCACCTAATTCAGCAGCTGGGTTAGAAAGAGGCACATCTCTGCACAGCATTACTCCTGCTGTCTACGTTCTTTACAGCAATTGGCACTTCAGCTGAAGAGCTGAATGCCCTTGACTTGGCTTGCTCATGATACAACAAAACTGGGCCTTCCTGCATTTTCCATACCCCACAGAAGCAATAAATAAATCCAGTGCACTAACCTAGAATGTCATACAGTATATGCAAAGTGTGCAATTTATTCCTGATCACTCACACGGCTCAAATGTATATTGAGCTAAAAGGATCAAGATCAATAGCTTTAATGATCCAAGTCATAGCACTTACGGTGCTTAGAGTGAGTACCTCCAAAGCAAGGACATGGTCCCAGATTTCTTGGCCTCTGGACACCTGCTAGGCTTAAAGGAAGCTCAAGGCCACTCATCCGTCCAGCAGGTGATAGAGTCACTTACTCTGCATTTCCCACTCCAAATTAACCTTCCTCTTCTCCTCCATCCCAAGCAGTACAAATGCCAGCCACTAAGCAGCACAGACATCAAAAGAGGTGTACAAGAACCAAATCATCTTTTTAAGGATGGCAGAACTGTTAGCTGTCTCCCTATCCTCTCATGAGCAATGTGACACTGTTCTACCCTCTTAGCTAGGCAGATTCTGGGATGAAGGAAGCTTGCTTCAACAGAGAAATCTACGGGTCTGAGGCACTGCAGAAAAATAATTATAAAATAATTTAAGCACAATTTCCCCTTTGCTATCACACTGCCCAATGAGTGGGCAGTGCTGAAACCCAAGAGCACTCTCCTGACCCCAGGCAGGAAAGCAGAGCTCACCGTAAGCTGACTGGTGTGCTCAAATGCCTTCAGAGCAACAGAAGGATAACGGAGCTCATGAAAGCCCCAGTTTGTGATTTTAACTGCACTGGGGGAGAGGAGAAGGCAAGGAGGGGGCGTAACATACCCCAATGTGAATTCATCATATTTGTCTTTGCCTTTGCTTCTTAAAGCAACTGTAACCTGCAACCATCTACAGTCACTTTTTTTTGGTGGAAAGGGAACACCACAGTCCTGCAATAAGAAGTAGTTGCTCAAATAAGTTAAACTAATTGGGAAAACTGCCATGAAGGGACACTACAAGAAATTTGAGAATATTTACTTTAGGGTAGAAGCAGATATGGAAACAAGATAAAAAGAAGTGAAGGTAAGAGTACATAAAAGCACACAGAGCTGGGAAATCAGGAACTTCCATTCTTTTGGCTCTTGCACTGAGAAACAACACTGGTGATCCAATAGACTGACAAATTCAGAACAAACCCAAGGAAAACACTTTTTACACAACACATCTACCTCAGCAACCCCTGCCCCAGGAAGCTGCTACAGCTCAGAACCCTCTTTGTGCCCCTCCACCCCTCTTGACTTTTAACTTCAAGGATATTTACAGCTGCATACCCAAGCCCAGCGAAGGACCCACACCAGATCTGGTCACAAAACTGGAAGCTCTGGAGAGCTGACAACAGCAATACATTGCAGGCCTACCCATAACAGAAAAAATCATTGTGAGGAACAGGTCAGCCAGAGACCCAAAATATGCAATTAGAAGTACTTATCTAAAATTGCACATCATATCTCTGCAGTGTCTCTTTCTGAACCTAACCCTTTTTAGCCAGAACTGGCAATTACTCACAGGCTCAGTCTCAATTACTACATCCTTACAATGCAGGCAGGAATACCACTGAGGCAGGGTAGTATGGGCAAGCCACATAAAAGGCTCGAAAAGGATACCAAGGGCTGGTATAAGGACAAAAAGACCAACTGTGAGAAGAGATCTTGAACTCCTACACTAGCATGGACCATAAGAGGATTTGAACACAGGCCATCTTGAGTCCTACATGCAACCCTCCACAGGAGCACTAAAATGTGACAGACTGAATGGAGTCTTTACCTCTTTACCAGGACAGATTTGCAGATGCCCATAATGACAAAAATAGCATTAGACATTAGACGGAAACTGGAACTGTGGTTCAGGTGATTTGCTGAAGATTGTACAAATGTAGAGGTAGCAGGACTCCCAAATTCTGTCTCTGTTCTACCTTCTAATTGTGAACACCAAAACAAGTGCCTGAGGTAAACTACAGAAGCTGTCAAGATGCAAGTGGACAGACAGACAAGGTAGGATTATAAAAATCCTAGGGAGTTGCTTTAGAAGAAAAGATGGTACCAAGCGTCATCTCCATAATGCCAATATTTACTGGGGAAAGCTTTCTCATTTTAGTGGAGACAACTCAGTGGTCACAGAAATGTCTATTTCTACCTGGTTTAAATTCAGGGACCTTCCAGATGTGAGGTGAATGTAACAACCACTGCACTGCAGAGGCACCAGCTCACACACACTCGAAGAAAACCAAGCCCATCAACACAGGAGCCAGATGAGGAAAGGGAAATTTCAGTTACCACAGCTACTGCAAAAATCTGGTTTTCATTGAGATAACCTTGAGAAAAGAGGCACAGAGCAGCAGAAAATTACAGAGCTATAGCTCCAAAGGATTCTGTCTCCTGTCCTGAATTCAGAATTACGGGGATTTCCATACGGCAGCCCGCAATATGTCAGTGATCCCTTTAGCTGGCATCAGTACCAGAAAGAGATTAGGAACAACAGCTAATTCATTCAGTTTTTCTCTTTACAGGTGAAGGGAAAAAAATTTAAAGAACTGAAGGAAAGGAAAAGAAAGCGAAGCCATTCCCTTAAATTTGAAATGTTCTGAAAGCATGTAGTTCTGGATCCCCCTCAAACTTCAGAGCTCTTGTGGGTACAGCTGAGCTTCACACTTGCACATTAACTCAGTTCAAAACAGAGGGATTATACAAAGTGCTGAGCTCTAAACAAACAGTCTGAAGTTTTGCAACAGTTGATCTTTTTAATATTTTAAGTACCATGTCCCACAACCAGGACAACTGAGCTGCCTCTAACGAAATCAGTCAAGTTCCCTCATCTTCATCCCACCTCAAGAAAGGTTTTGAGGCACGTGGCAAAGAGATATTTCAGAAATAACTGAAATACAACTCCCCAGACAATTCTGATTGCATACCAGGAGTTCATCCATGCTCGTCTGACACTTCTCAAGATTGATCCGTTTAATCGCCACCTTCTCCTTCTTCGGAGTGCAGAAGGCTGCCTGGACCACCGCAGTCGCTCCACTCCCTGGGGGGAAAAAAGAGAGATTTACCAACACCTTACGGACTTCAGCAGGAAGGGAGGGAGACCAGACAACAAAATTCTGAGTGCCAGATAGTAAAGACAGCAGAGCCAGGTAAAAACCCAGTGAAAGCCCTCTAGGCACTCCCCACTGTGCAGCTCCATGGGTTGGCTCAGCCGCCACATCCAAGTGCTGGGCAAACTGAAGGAAAACAAGTGGATCTTTATGATCCCTTCCAGGGATCATTACAGCTCTGCAGACCAAAAACCCTCTCCAGACTCCAGCTTCCTTATGAAAGAGTGATTCTGCTCATGTATTTTTAAAAGATATGCCACTGAGGTCACACAGACTTTTAACCTGATGTGTTCACCCAAAGTGTCAAAACAAGCCACTCTTTGCTACCGACACTAACGAGATTTTTCAAATATTTTCATGCACTAATTGCTGTTCTCATCTCTCCTCATTTTATGCAAAGACACGAGGTAGGTTTCATTCAAGCAGGTTCAGCTCCAGCTCTCACACTGCCTCAGTTTCTGGGTTGAAAACCACAGCCAGAGAACATTTAAATTCCAATAGGGAAAAAAATACCATACTTTAACATACAGTCCTTCAAACTGCCACAGGTAGGGAGTTCTGGATTTAATGTGCTCAGCAACATCATATCCTTTGACACGAGAAGGAGTTTGCAATACTGAGACTTAAAAATCTATTTGACGTTAAGTTCATTTTTGTTGGCCTCCAGAAGCTGTTGCAACATTCACCTCTCATCAATAGGACACCTTGTTGCTTTACTTTCTACCTTCTTGGTTCCCCACATTTACACACTTCACTGGAAAGGAGTAAATCCAAATTAATAAAAAAAGGGTATGATATGTGGAAAACAGCTCAAAAGTTCCTATTGCCAATACCTAAAAAATGCTAATAAAAATAAACTCACAGCTATTTTGTTTATTATCCCAGGCATAACTCTTGAGCCCATTTGGGCTGAGAGAAATGAGAACAACTATTCTGCATTTTGGAGTAACACACCTATTTTAGCAGATTCTCCTATTTTTAACGCTATAAAAACTACTTCCAGAATCTGCAATTCAGGTAAAGCACATTTTGAAAATTTTGTGATTTTTTTTCTAGTACATTCACATAAACTGGGGGCTAAAAGTTCATCTTTAAACAAAAGCTACTGAAACTCCCTACAATCACCATCAAAAATCTTCTCACATCAAGTTGTACCAACTCGAAGTTCCAGGTGGGAGAAAGAGCTTGAAACCCAGCCCTGAAAGACACAGGAAAAATGCTCCATTCCAAGTCACACTGAAATAAATTGAAAAGCCCTGAACTGTGGGACTCTGCTCCTCTAATCTTCAACCAGTACTTGCTACAGTGGAGCTACAGGACTTTGACTTCACTTTATATGGCATGGCCAGTGCACCCTGGACAACAGCATCAGCTTGCCAGGACTCCTTGTACTCAGAAGTTTATATTTTAATGGCAGAAGGCGAAAGTGTGCAGAACACAAAATGCTAAGGTTGCTCAAGCTTTATTATTTTACAAAGCAAATGGGTTTTTAAGAAGTTCAAGACAAAGGCCATTTATTACTTGCACACATATTGTTTTTCAGAGACTATTCACAGCACAAGGCAAAACAAAGTTATGAGGAAAAGGACAGCAATAACAGCAGGAATATTTACAAGGGGCTTTGAAAACAAAGTTGAGTGCTGTAAGCAGGTTCTTAAGCAAATGAAAGATGATGGAGAGGTCTACGCAGATATTTAAAAGAAAGTGCTCAGAAAGAGCAAAGGAGGGAGGTTTTGACAGCAGTTTGGTTAGACTGCCAGGAGCAGGGCCGAAATACACAACGTTAAGAACAGGACAAACATCCCAAAAGCAAACCTCCACATACACTCCCTGTAGTCACCCTGCCCAGCAGGTGCAGGAATCCAGCATGAAAGCAGCAGTCCCAGTACAAATGAATTCCTTACTCACTGGGAATCCTGGGTGGCACTGACCTACTCTCTCCACCCAGTACCTATTTCTCGTTTTGTTTTTGCTGCTTCTTTGGTGGGGGAAAAAAGTAAAAACACAAAGGCTCAAGACAAAGAGCAGAGCACACAGAAGTGGTGACAAAAGGCAGAAGTGAGTTTGCACTTCCTAGCACTACAGCAATAGCCTTTTGGAAGTCAGAACAAAAAACAAACACTGTATCATTTCTTTGGAAAGAGTTAGATCCCAGAAGAAATGTTGCTGCTGACACATTCAAAGCACCAGTATTATGATTTCTTTCTTTGGATGTCTTGGTGCATAGTAATAGAGGCTGAAAACACAAGCCAGATGCTGGAAGAATATATGACTCTGCACCTCAGAGGACTGTCTTGCACAGAACCCTTTTCACTCCCCAGTTAGTTTTTCAGTGTGTATTTTTACCTCTAAAGCTACCTCTCCTCATCAGCACAGGTATCTGTGTTCAAAGACTCTGGATATTTCAGACACTCAATAGTGTCAGCATACTCCTGCTTCCCCCCACTGCATGACACCCCAGGATTTCTGTGCCAGTTAAACCCAGTTTGTGTAAGCACAACTGGCAGAGGTGCTTCTTACAATCCAGACACATCACTGCTGTGAACCAAATCCTTCACAAGATGAAGTCCAGGGCTTTATAGAAGTCACCACACAAAGAATAGCTTTGTGTTTTATTCTTTCAGGATGTTACTACCAGAAACAATAGATACAGCCTAATTAAAAGCAGGACCACTCATGCTACAGCTCCTTTCCAGTCCTCAAGTCTGCAGGATCAATGCTCACTAGGACTTCAGGGCAAAAACTGCTTTTCACTTAAGTGCTGGACAATGCCCCAGCCTATAGGGACCCGATCTGTTAGGAGTGTATGGCATTATTTGAACAGTAATGAAATCCCAAACTAAATCCTTCTGGGCACATGGCAGGGAATCATCTGAACTCGAGACTCCTCCCATTTAATTCCCTGCTGCTCCTACTTTTCTGGCAGCTCTCTTTAGTTCGATCACCACCTGCTCTCCCCACTACCCCCTCTCCCGCTAATTCGTCATTTCTTTCAGCTCCTCCGTAGCACTAATTATAGAGAAACAATGAAATCTCAAAAGCGTATCAAGCGAGGATTAAGCCAAGCTGAAGCACGATGTGCCACAAGCAAGCTGCTCTTTGGTGGCAGCAGTGGCGTGCCGTGCTTCTGGGACCAAACAAAGACAGGTTTTCATGCTTCTTTGGAGAGTTCAGAAAACATGGCAACACGGGCACTTCAGGCTTTGCAGCCACACAGTTTGTTTATTAAATGCCAGGGTGGCAAGAGAAAGAAAGGAGGGAAGCTGCAGCGAGGATGCTGAACACACTGCTAAGTGAAAACAAGCATAGGAAGAGATGACACCAACAGACAGAAGAAGAAAAAGCTCATCAAGGAAGTTTTGTAAAGTTTAAGAGCAGGTAACAAATATATGGGGAACAGTGCCAAGAGATTTCCTGGGCTGCTATGAACAGCCTTCAATGAGGAAAAACCCCAAGGGCAGTTTGTGCCAGGGTAGCACAACTTGGACAAACCAACTCTCCCAGCAGCCACAGAACTGCTGCGATCAGAGCCAACTGCAGTCCCGACGAGGTGGGCAGCACGGGGTGAGTGTTCCTGTGCTGGGTTCCTGCTCACTCCCCACCTCAACACACTCTGATCAAGGTCAGTGCTGAGGCTCTTCCCCCTGCCTCTCTCAAGATCAGCTTTCGGAGAAAATTTGCTCCCTGGTTAATCTCTTCCAACATAACGGCTTAGCAAAACAATGAAAACCAGGCACAGCCAAATGCTTGCTGCTCTATTCCTGAAAAGCAGGAGATCATTTTGTTGAAGGGTGATGGGGAGGAAAGAGACCCCAAATGGGTATTAGGATCTGCTTAATACCCTCTGCTTTTGCCTCTGTAGGCTCTCAGATATAGTTCCAACCCCTAAGATAGCAGCTGCAAAATTCCTGCATAAGAGGGTCATGACCTACTTTAGAAAACACGGCCTTAAGAGGAAAACATACCCTTTCTAACCCCTGCTTCTTTCATGTTTCTACGATTAAATGGCTCTTTCTGAAATAAAACCAACCTCTGAAAGGATTAAAATCACCCAAGTAAAAAAGTCCCCAAGCACTCACTTACTGAAGCCTGATTTTTCAGGTTATCTCCTCTATACCCCTGGATCCACGCTCCCTGTACCTTCAGCATCCACAGCTGCAGCCTGAACTTCTCCTTAAGTTGAGACAAACTCCCCATGAAAGCCCAGCATCAGCCTTTAAGGCATGCTGGACACCATCTCTTCTACAGCTGCACAGCTTACATGAAGCTTCCATTTTTGAAAATATAGACAAACCCTCTGAGATCTCTGTTGAAGTTAATGGAAACCAATTATTTCAAGGCTAATTGAAGGATTGGAAAGACAGGGGACTGACCAGAGGACACAGCATGTTCCTATACGCTTTGTCTCCAATTTAACTGAATCTCTGCAGCCATATCAGGACATTGCAGCTCTACCAGTAAGACTGGGATGAATTGCACTGATGCCTCTTCCCAGGCAAATGCAATTGAAGCCAGAGATTCCCTTGGCAAAGAGATCCACTTAAGCAAGGGAACAGTCATGCCAAACAGTCACAAGACAAGCATCAAATCCTGGCTCTAGGACAGTATTCTCCTACCACGTGCAATAGCGATTTGAAGTAGTTACATGGAAGGAGGATTCACAAAACAGTGTTGCCCGAGCTTTACATTTACTTCAGGCGCCCTGGGAGATGTGACAGTTTCCCTTCACTGTAACTCAGTTGCTCACAAAGCTGTTACAATCAAGAGGGGACATGTTCCATACTAGTCTTGGAGCATCAGTCCTTATCCTACTGCAGTATCAAATACCCTCTGTAGAGGAAATACTCTTTCCCAGGGTCAAATGAACATTACAAATCATTTACATTTGAAGGAACCTCCAGTCCATCCTCCTGCTGAAAGCGGGATCAAATCCCAACCTAGAAAAGGCTCCTCAGCATCAAATTCAGCCTAGTTTGAATTTTTGTAACAAGAGGTATTTCTACAACCTTTTTGGCTGTTTCTGTGTTTGACCACCCATGTGGTACAGCTTTTTCTCCCCCGTCAACTAATTCGATCTCCCAGCTTTGCTTCCAGCCTTGGTCTTTCACCATGCACCTCTGTAGAATCCAGCTTCATCTCCTCTAGAACTTCCCACTTGACAGCTGAGGACAGCAACAACTCTGCCAAGGCTGGAGAAATCCAGCTCTCCACACCTGCCCCCATAAGTTATATTCCCAAGTCTCCTTCAGCATCAGGCCACGCTCAGCCGAACACCTCTGCACAACCCTGCCCTGTGCTTCCACCCTTCCCTGCATACACACGACCTCTCTATTTTTAAGCGAGATCTGGAATCCGTCCTCCACTATCTGGAGTGTGGTGCCAGAAAGCTGCTCATGACGCAGGCTGTGTTTATAATTGTGCCCCCGGGTTTTCCTCTTATGAACAATGCACACAAAACATTTCCCTGCAAGGCTGCTCTGGACCAAGCAATGACTTTCAGGTTCCAGGTACCCCAAAGCCCAGGAGACCTTTAATGCTTTACAGCCAAGGCTCAGTATTTGCGTCTCTGCAGGCTTGCTCCATCTCTGGATGCCTCAACTCTTTGACAGCCTCATGCCAAAGAGCTGTGGGAGCCCTGCTCTGATTACTCATTCCAAGGACAATACAGCAGTAAAACAAGAAGCTACAAGACTGGGAATAGAACTTCTTATGCGTTCTTACAGAGTACAGGGCAAATACAGATCTAATTAAACCAGAAATTAAATATCAGATTGCAAATTCAGACTGATCTTGCATTGTTTGGTCCATGTGCTATGAAGGCAAAGTGATGCCTCTGTTTTCTGCACCTCGTTTGAGGCTTCTGGTGAGAAGAGTCCTCTTGCAAAGAATGAACTGCTTCTAAAAGCACGCTAGCAAAAAAAAAAAAAAAAAAAAACCCTACTCTCAAATTTCCAGCCAACTCAGCATGGGGTGGGAATACTCCTTTCCCCAAGCAGGACTTGGAAACAAGAGACCACTGGATGTCAAAGTCTTGCTGGCATAAGCCCCACGATTCAGGAAGAGTGAAGTAATGAAATGTTAATGGTCCTTGTGTATGTTTTTCAAGCTGTCTCCCCACTACATGTCACATTCTTACTACAAAATGGAAGATGCAATCTACAACAACAGCTACAAACAGCATTAGTAAAACCAAAGGGAATTCATAACAGGACTCGGACATACTCCTAGTACTGCCACAGAGGGGGCAAAAAGTCTTCTTACCTGTGGAGAGGAAAAAGCTTTCACAGCAAAGTATCATCTACTCAGCATGAGACTGCAGGAACAGTGATAACAGTTCTAGAAGTGGAATTACAGCCCCGAATCAGCAGGAAGATCACCTGGGTGCTTCTAGCACTGCTCAGAGTGAGCCCAACCAGCAAACTGGCTCTGAGTACTGCTGTTAAGAGACACTGGGAGCAGCAGCAAAACCAGTCAGGGAGAATTCAGTTGGGTTTGTCTGTGCCTGGTTGGGGGACCTGTGGGAAACTGAAGCAACAGCAATCCACAGAGAAGACACAAAAAAAGTTACAAAACCACAGGAGTGAGCACAGCTCCCCTCCCACAGCAACACAGGAGCGCAGACATGCACCTACCCCCAGGAAACTCCCAGAGCTGTGCCAGCACAGCCACACTCACTCCCAGACACCTTTCCACCACTCATTCCCAATACAAATTTACTATGAACAGTATTTCCTATTGAGAGAAGAACTAGGGCTTTACATCTATTTCTTTGCAAGCTGAAGGATGACACATCCACAGCACAAGCATCTATTTAAAACCCTGGTAGAGGTAGTAAGAGGCCAGGTTTAACTTGGCGCACCTTCTCCCAGCTCCAATCGTGCAGTGTTTGATCTCCAGCAGAGATGGAAAGATACTGTGTAGAGAAGAGGGAAAGAAACACTTGCTAATGCAGTGCAGGGAAGAAATAAATCAGAGAAGCATAAGCAAAGGCAGAAAGTCAAAGCAGATTTAACTGCAAAGTTGTGAGGGAGCCAAATGTAAAGCCTGTATGGGGGGGTGGAGGGAAACCAGCAATCCCCATGGACTACAAATCACAGCATAAGTACACACTACATATGAAGACACCTGCACTATGTGCATGCAACAGTCCTGCAGGCAGCATAACAGCTGACCTCTCACATTTACAAGACAGTGGCTACCCTCATATTTCTGATGAAAAGGCTTTAGGAACAACAGCACAACCCTGGTTTAAATAAATAATTTTAAAACTTTGCATTTCTGTGTGGTCAATGTCAAAATGTCACCCCACCCTTCAGTCCAGCCTAATTCACATCACTGCATGCAGCAGGTTCATTCCTCGTTCAGGCTCACCTTGAGCACAGCCCAGCACTGGGAACATTCAGCTGGGTTCAAGCCAAAGGCGGCTGGAGGTACAGCAAGACACAGAGCATGTGCTGGACAACACCCTGAGAAAGGGCAAGGATAGGGAGGTAACAAGTCCAGGCAGAGAACTGAGACTTAAATACAAGTGACTTCTACTTCACACCAGGACATCTGATGACTACAGTCTAGACCTTTTACTGAAGAATTGGAAGGAGGAATGGGATAAAGCAGAGTTTTCACTCGTGAATTCCTGTTTGTTTCATTTAAATTGCAGGTGTATCACTTGGCAATGCTCTCTGATCATTTATTCCAGTACAGCCAGAGTTCAAGTAGTTTGAGATTCTGTGCAAGTTGTGAGGCCAAAGATTTCCAACAGTGCTCACAACACAAGGGATTTCTGTTATTACGACACTATTATGTGTCTTTCCCAAAGCCTGAGAGTCTTTGCTCAATTTATGTCAGCACCTGCAGTGTCCAACAGATAACTGATATTCCAGCATTAATCAAGCATGCTCAAAGAATTTCAGAAAATAAGGAGAAACATATTTTGAAAGTCTGCTGTCCAATTAGAAATAGAGCCAAAACATTTGAACAGCACAAACTTGCTGACAGTGAGTTGATGAGAGCTCTTGCAGTTGACAATACCACTGAAAACCACACGTCGTGTCCAGAGCTCAGAGGTTTCTGCCCATGTAAGACAATGTATTTCTCAAGATTCCTAGTGCTCCATGTACAGTGGAGAAGGATGATAAGCCAGCAAAGATCACACAGCGCTGCCAGCACTTGTTTATACACGCTTCCCCTCCAGTGGTCCATCAATACAAAACCACTTAATGCTGCGGACCTATTGCCCAAGTCTTTAATTCACATCTCAGACTCAGAGGAAGTAATATAAACCCAAATCCAATCACTTGTAAGAAGTCCAGTATTATTTCCAGGGCCATCAGCAACTGATGGGCAATACCCACAGATAGGTACATCTTCTCATGGCCCCACTGAACTCCACACTATAAATAAATAAATGACATTGATTTCTAAGCTGGAGAGAGGTTAGCTACTGTAATCTAAATGACTCAATGCCAAGGTTTCTGCAGAAAGGAAGGGGAGTCTTATGGAAATTTTCACCCCGCCCCACACCGCATTGTTCTCTCAAAAATCTTTCAATATCTCATAGGCCCTGAACACAGAAAAATGGCATCTGTCTTCCACCTTCAGCAAATATTTAGGTTGAGAATCCTCACAGATTAAGCAGAGAAGTGACAGGCTTGGAGAGAAAATGGTTAGCCTGTCAATATAAAACAGGCCAGGACTGGAACAGAGAGCGAGGAATAGGGTTGGCCATGCAAAGCATGTCAGCAAGATATGTGACAAAGTTGTCACCGGGTCACTTTGCTGTTTGACTTCATCTGCAGGCACCAGCCCACAGCACAGGCAGCCAAGGCAAGCTTTCCACTGCCTCCCTATGGCAGAGCTGCAGCCCCCCAGCATCAGACTCCCCACCAGAGCAAGGGATGCAAGAAAAAAAAAAAGACCGGGGAAAAGCCACTGGCCACAGAAGGTATCAGCAGGGAGAATGACCAGGGAGGAGTATCAGCCCATCTGATATTCCTCCAACATTTCCACTGCAAACACCAAAGCATGGAAGAGAGGGTGCCAGAGGCTGCTGCTCTTGGCTGTATGCCTAACCTCCCGCAGCCCTCACATACCCCAAATCAGTCCAGACTAGCAGACATTCTCATCATGCTTTAAGAAAACACCCTCCAGCTGTCCAAGGTACCCAGGTGATTTGGGGAACACCTCTGAGACCATTTTCCCCATGGCAGTAACTACAGTAAGCTCCAAGGGCCAGTTACACAACTGCGTGACCTGCCACATTTACTTAAGATGCTATTAGCATGCCTAAATTAGATTTTCAGTTTGAAACCAATTGTATTCATTTGATTTTGTGCCAACATTTCTGGCTAATTTAAAGGGCACTGCAGCTATGCAGTGTTAATTCTACACGATGGAAAGCAGGCTCAAACATCTCCAAACACAGCAATTTTAGTGGAGAAGGTTCATCCTTCCCTTTTAATCGCTGTCAGTTGCCTTTATGGTATATGCAGCAATGTCAATATCATGCTGGCTGTCATCAGGTATTACCAAGGCTCAAAACACAGCACTGGCACAGTAGCCAAGCCAGTGTTCTCCTTTCTTCCCTCCCAATCTTTATCTCTGAACTCTGTCTCTCAAATGTAATTGTCAACTGCAGAGGATATTTTATTTGGCCGGGGTTCCACTTAACAGAACAATCTGTCTGCTTACAGTGCAGATGTTTGATAGTACCGTGGTTATTTTAGGTAAATAAGCTTTTAAGTATCAGATATATCCTCTCTCAGAGGCTATTATCCTTTCTTTCCAGCAAGTATCTTGATCTAGTAAATATTTTCTGCATCTATTAGTCCGTTCAGCACACAAGATTAGCCCATTGGTTAAAAATTACATTCTTTAACCAAGACTAATGAGAACCATCCTGAGCCTTAGGATCTGGACAAATAACTGAGCTGAGGTTGCCAGTTCATCAGGCTTCTCAGCTGTTCAAATAAGATTTGCATTGGTGAGTCGTTCAACAGGAAAAATGTTCATGCTCAAGATGCTTTTTCCAGTGAAATACAGTTTGCTGCAAGTCAATACCAAGGTATTTTGTAGCTGCTAATACCAAGCTATTTATTAGACAGCAATTGGCATCCTCAATGACTATTTTTACTTTAGTGAAAGGATGGAACTTAGGGCTTCACCTTTCAGCTTGCTTGGTGCTCCTGGGGGGGACCTTATTGCCCTCTACAACTCCCTGAAAGGACGCTGTAGCAAGGTGGGAGTCAGTCTCTTCTCCCAGGTAACAAGTGACAGGATGAGAGGAAATGGCCTCAAGTTGCACCAGGGGAGGCTGATATTGGATATGAGAAAAACCTTCACTGAAAGAGTGGTCAGGCATTGGAACAAGCTGCCCAGGAAAGTGGTGGAATCACCACTGAAAAAGTGTTCAAAAAACACTGGATGTGGCACTTGGGGACAGGGTTTAGTGGTGAACACAGTGCTGCAGGCTTAATGACTGGACTTGATGATCTTAAAGGTCTTTTCCAATCTTCATGATCCCATGACTCTATGATTTTATAACTACCTCACATGGTGAGAGACAGAAAAGTTCACAAAGAAGTGGCCTAGGATGTAAAGACATGTAACACACCAAGTTTCCAAATAATTCCATTTCCATTGGTAGATCTTGAGGAATCACAAACCAGAGACATTTGTATCAATGCCTTTAAGGTTTGGAGATGGCACAAATGTCAAGGTTCAGTTTTCCTGTGCCTCCCCAGGGAATTGTCCTTGCAGATACAGTCTGAACATAAAGCAAGTGGTGTAAGAAAACCAGCAAGCCTCAGCCACATGCTATGAAAGACAAGGCATTGTTACTTCCCACTGTCGTGGGGAATCCATTAAGCAGCTGTTTCATCCAGCAATGACAGGGTCACAGGGAGGTTTGAGTGTTTAATAGAACGTGTGTCGGTAATTCCCCCATGTGCCATTTCCAGCACAAGCATTCATTAATTCGGTATAGGGATTATACAATTTGGCATCAGCCAGAGCAGGGAACTGAACTCCACGGCCCTGGGAGTCCTCACTAGCTCTGTGTCTCAGCAAAAAAAGTGACAGGAGCTTTCTGGTTTTGTCCTGAAAATTGACATCATGAAATCCATCCCCGTGGATTTTGCAGGAAAGGTGTTTACTCCACAACAAGAAGTGCTGTCTTTAACTGACGAGTTTTCAAGTCATCAAGATAACTCAATATTGTGTTGCCTGCCTGAAATTCCCAACTGCAGTTTCAGCTGCCCCACTGACCTCAACAGGTATCAGCTCAGAGCACAGCCAAGCCCATAACTTTGTTAAGAAAAATATTCTGTAGGTGCTCTCATCCCACAGCCATGAATGTGCTCTCTCACTTTTCAAATACCATCATTTTCCAATACCCTCTGCACTGTTTTCATGGCTTCCTTTTCAGAAGAGCTGGAATGAACCCCAGAACCTAAGGAAATGGACTTAAAATCCCCCGAACACTGAAAATGAGCAAGGGCCTAACTCGGCCTGAACCAAAATTGAAAATGCACAACCTGTCCAACAATAACTATGGAGGTTTCATCCAATGTTTAGTAAACCATCAGTTTTACAAAGCATGTGTTGAACTGCCCCAAGATGCAATAATCTCACATCCTGCCACAAGTACCTCAACACAGTTCCACATTCACAAACAGTTTTTTAGACATTTTCCTACTTGACAACACCCTCCCCTCTAATGAACTGCAAAATTCGTCAATTAACTCTGCAATAAGACAAAAGCCAACTTCAATTCTTCCACACAATAAGCCACCAGAGGATACAACTGGACAAGCCACAAGCTCAGTCAGATCCCACCAGAAATGAGATGGGTACTCAAGGTCAAATTTTCCTTCTGCTGTTTTAACTTAATTCAACTCTGTGGATAGATGAAATGGGAACAGCATCCTCCCACACAGCTTTATTAATAGCAAGGTGCTAGCAATAAAAGTAAAGTTTGTCCTTAAATTACCATTCATGACTATAAAACAGTAAAACTCTGGCAAAACCCAAGGAGAATTTACTACAGTAAGAGATGATCACTGAAGTATTTCAATTCACACTATTCTTTAACAGCTGCTTGTACCTTTTCTTTACAGAATGGATTTACATAGGCTCATTTCCTGCCCGAAGGAAATATCCACTGGGGAGAATGCTATAAAGTCAGTTTAGCATGGAACAGTGAAAGGAAAGAAAAGAGTATTTTCTCTCCCCCGCCCCAAACTCTCAAGACAAAGCGGTTGGAGCAGAAAATTGAAATCTGGCAAAAAATTAAAACCTCATTCAGAAAAGCTTTTCTGTATTCACTCACAAATGCATTTTAATTTGACTGAGTTATCAGACTTTGAAGGTGTCGTTCCACAAGCATGCAGTACAAACTGTATAAAACTGTAAGGGATGGGAGGTGGAAGGAAGATTTGCCTAATATGGTAACTTGGCGAGAAAGTGAATCAGTGCTCTGAATTTACTCTGTACTTCATTTATAGATGGGATCTGTGAAGCCTTTAAGAGTAGAAGACAGTCATCCCCTGCAGACTTCCCAGTCTGTAGAACCAAAGAGGTCTCAGAAATCCTGGCAAGGCACATTAGACTCTAGTTTGATGGAGGCTGATACATAACCAGTATTTTTTCCAGGATGGAATTTCTCTTAATTACAAGAAAATTTACATTAAGCAAAAATTCTGTGTGCAGTGGTGCACACCAGGAAACAACAATCTTTAAGAACCTTGGGGAGTGGTGAGAGAAAGGACTTGGAAAAAAGCTTTGCAGGTTGTTGTAGTTGTTGAGTAGTTGTGAAAAGAAGTACTTGATTTTTCGTTTGTGCACTTGTATCACCACAAATCCCTACCTCCTTGTACAATGTGACAGGACCACCTAATATGGTTAAAACCAAGGGATATGCAGGCTGTGATGATTAACATGAAAACCCCACTCATGAGCAGTGTTTCAAGATAAACAACATGCTCAGACAAGTTAAGGGATCAAACTTAGGGCTGACAGAATCCCACACGAAGTCAGTCCCTTCATTTATGTTCATGCACACAAGGGACATGAGAAATTCTGACTCAGTACCATGGACCCAGTCAGGCATCTGTATCCCTGCTGCCATTCAGCTGTAGTTACACCATTTACTAAAGTGATCTTGTCTTACTCAAGCCACACAAGTTGGATTTTGTTCTTAGCCTATCTCCCTTCATTAGTATATGCATTATTCTGCCTACCAGAGGTACCCCATCTCTTCTCACACACCAAGAGCTAAGACCTTCTGATTAAGAGCCTGGACTGCCTGTCAGCCAGGGACCTAACCCTGCCTCCAAGACTTTCCCGTGTGGCTGCCAGGAAGAGAGACGGAGTTTCACATGTGTTTTAGAAATGTCAAGGCTGAACTCCCTTAGATGAAGTCACAGGAAACTGCAGCAACTTTGAGAGCCAAGTCCTTCATATCTGCATCTCAGTTGTTTGATTCTAAAGGGAGCGCAGGATAATAGCTCAACTTGTGTGGAAAGCCCCAGCATCCTGATATTTCAAAGATTTTGCAATGCCAAATTCCACTGCTCCAACAGCTATTCTTCTACACCCACAAAGCCCTCAAGTCTGTCTCTCGCTATTAAGAAAGTTTAATAACACCAAGTTTACAAGCACTCCATTATCATGTCCACAGCTAAATTTACTGCTGCAGAGATTTACGATGGATATTGTCCATTTTTGGGGAAATCTTCCAAGAAAATTTGACCAAGACACAGTTTGTTGCTACGCACTAATACTATTAGCAATAAGTGTTATTGCCATCATTTTAAAGAGCTCCAGCTTTTATTAAAAGATTACATCTCTAGACTCTGGCTTAGTGGGCAAGTTGCTAACACTCACAAAGAAAAGAGATGTTGCCAAGTTTAAATAGACAAACATTCTGGGGAAGAGCTGATTCTCTTCACGATTTCATCAGCTGCAGAAGCAAGAAGCCTCCCAGGCATGCATTTGTCAGGCAGCACGTACACCCCTCAGGTGTGCTCAGGAGCACAGCACAGACACACTTCCCAGCACCAGCCAAGATATCTGCATTAAACTGAAACTATTTAAATGGGATCTTGAGAAATGGAAGTGTTAAACATTAATCGGCCCAGGTACCTAACAGTACTGGAAGCAACTGCTACATAGAAACCAATCCCAGGAAAGTGTGAAGTACTTCCACATGAAACACCCTGCGTGTTGGTTTTTCCCTTAACACCCCAGAACAGCTGAAAGCAGTGGGATCTGTCTCTGCTCTCCCCTCAAACCAGCAGGCAAGGCTAACAGCCACATATTCTTCCCAGCCAGCCTCCTTCATCACTGCTTGGCTTTGTAAGTCCTCATTCTGCTGCCTTGTGCATTTTATCCTCCTTCCTATCAGGATACAGACAACAGAAGCACTAAGCAAAGGCACAAGCACAACCAAACACCTTTTGCTTTCACCTCCCCAGGGGTGAAAAGCGACTCAGTTCAGCTCTAATTCTAGCAGGGCAATGGTATCAAAGGTCTTAAAGAAACGAGATGTGTCAAGTGTCCAAAGGAAAAGTAGCTTGGATGCAGGAGTAGCTTGGCTATTCTGTTGCACTCAGGATCACACAAGATATATTTGTCTACATCCAAGCAGCTGAGAAACTGGTACTGAGCATCTCCCACTTCAATGCCCAAGCAGACCAAGTACTATGAACGACCACTCACATTTTTTTAACTTCTATTAAATCGACTTTGGCCAAATGTAGATAAGTTTTAACATAACATAAAACAACTAAGGCTTTTCCACTAACTTTATGTGGAAAAAATGAGCACACAAAGCCAGTCTTCAAATGAATTAACCAGCCTGAATACTGGGAATACAGTGTAGGAATCAATTTTGCTCAGCAAAGCTGGGGGGGGGAGGAGTGGGAATCCACAAGGAAATGCTAAAACAAAACATATGGCACAAGACTGAATCCTAAACACTCCATTTAGAGCTCAGGCAGTTATATTTTGTACAGTGTAACATTTTTCTTGAATGGGTTTT
Organism: Ifrita kowaldi; assembly: GCA_013398055.1. Taxonomy (NCBI): domain Eukaryota; kingdom Metazoa; phylum Chordata; class Aves; order Passeriformes; family Cinclosomatidae; genus Ifrita; species Ifrita kowaldi. The sequence continues at coordinate 92,265 of VZRS01007031.1, forward strand.
AAATAATCAGGCGTGTGAAACTGGCTGCAGCCAGCACACAGGCACCACAGCTAGCAATGACCACCATGCTCCAAAGGAAAAAAAACAATTCCAAAAGTTATCATTGGACAAGAACCTCCCATTCCAGCCTGGTTTTTACATCCAAAGACCCCAATCGCTCCTGGTCAGCACCCCCAGGCTGCTTTTTTTCAATGGCAGTGATTTCTCAGCACGAGACTTCTACAGAAGCACCAGACAGATGACCACGGACATTTTGATAAAATTTGGGAGAGCAGAAATCTTAATTCTAAGAAGTTCCTCTGTACCTGTGAAAAAAAATTTCTCCCACACAGGGCTGGATAGAAACCTAAATACTCAGCCCCAAAAGATCAACATGTTCACAGGCAAAGCCCAACTCCAAAGCTACTCGAACCGCAGTCATTAAAAAATCTAATCATTCCTTAAATGGTGACTTCAATTTTCAATTTAGGCTTGATTTCTGATGGGATAAGAAACTCCCACCACATCTGTTCATGCAGCCTGCACTGTCCTCATCGCTGCGAAGGAATCTGTCAGGGGAGAGAGGGCACAGGAACAGAGCATGGGAGCATTCCCACCACTAATTTATCTCCTGTTTCTGGCACGGGCTGTTTGCAGCAAAGGGGATGCTCCTAAATCAAACAGCCACAGTCAGCACTGCTCTCATCTTTCCAAAAAAGTAGCAAAATAAGAATGACCCAATTCCAACCAACTTCACTCCCGCTACCAGCATTTCCAAGAGGAATTGTGAGATCCAGGGGAACCCGCCTGTGTGAGTATCTGATCAGCACAAGCAGCATGAGGTCGAATTTTTTTCAGGCTTCAAAAAGAAGACTGCAGTAATTTATATGCAATCCACGCTTGGAAGACCAACCACCTTCACAACCACCACCACGGCACAGACTATATTCTGCTTTTTAGATAAAAATTGCAGTGTCTCCAAAGGCCTTATTCACCTGCAGAACTCTCACTACTCTGGGGGTACATTTCACTGAAATGCTTTATAAATTGCTTCCTCTACCCCACTTGCATTTTATCCTTTTTTAAAATGAAATCAGGTTCTCATCTGATCAAAGTTCCTTGATTCAGCATACTGGAAGTTATTTAAGCCTAAGGAGGCTACTCAGCAGTTATTAACACTAACCAAGCATAATCAACATGGATATTAATCCATACCTTTATAATGAGTCATCCCCGGTGCCGAGTAATCCTTTTTTATTTATATATAGTATTAGCCAGAATCAGGGGGGCAGTTTTACAGTACAGGTTCTCTTTGCAGGTAGGAAACTTGCTTTTTCTATTCCTGCACTCGAGTGGTATGGAACCATCCACATCCAATAAAAGCCATATATGGCTGTTTTCACGCAAAATCAGTACAAATTAAAGAATTAGACTACAAGTGGATTTCTGTTATTCCACATGAAAAAACAGCTGAGCTAGTAACCTCAAAATTTACTCTAAATTTTAAGAGTAATGTTTTTTTCACCAGAAAACAAGTTAAATCCTTTCAAAGCACCGGTGCAAGGTTCATCTCCTTCCACACCAGAACGTCTCTTTGTTCTGTGCTGAAGGACCTTTACAGCTCCTCAGTTAAAAAGAGAGCTAAAAAAAAAAAAAAAACACCAAAAAAAAACCAAGAAAAAAAAACCAACCAAAAACCCTTGAGGTTTACAGGAGACATGAAGCAGGAGGCAAGGCAGACCAGCTCAGTTAACACAGTGACATTTTGTCCCACAAATCATATACGTGCTAGGAAACTTGCGTCACATCTCCATCCAGGCCGCTGGCAGACACACCAGTGTTTGAAATGAGTAAAGGGGGGGCGGGGGACAGGAAAGTTAAAAAGAGAAACCATATGTTTGCAATATACACATCTCAGTGTACACTCCATCACATGCCAAAATGCCAACACAACCATTCGCTGAGCAGGCGACATCCAGAAACTCAGTTTGCAGAGGGACAGGGAAAAGATACAGAAGAAATTAAACACTTTTTCCAGATTTCTCCCCAAGTTCTGTCAGTTAACATGAGACTACACATGTCTGTGCTCCTCCTCACACTCTGAGGCTGTGGGATGTTCGTCTCCAGCAGCAAGTTCTCCCAAGAGCAGAAGTGTATTTACATTCCCTTTTGTTCCCATCCCACCCTGCTCCCCAGCTACAAAGAGGCATTCACTCCTATCCTTGATTACTCAGGTCCAAATCCTTGCTTTGTGCCACCACAAAGCACCCCTTTGCAGGCTCTCGAAAGAAAAGGAAGTATTTCCTACACAGAGAAATGCAGTTCTCTTTCCCCAGGAAATGGGTGGCATGTTCTCCCCCTCCCACCCCACACCTGTATCTCCTGCTCCTCAGGGAGGATGAACATCCTCCTCCCCAGGGCACATTTTCCAGGAGATTTAAAGGGTTGGTCCGTAGGATTACATCTTCCCCGCCTTTACAGGCAGTTGGTCTCCTTCCTAAAGCACTGCTGCTCCCTCTGAGCAGAGGGAGAGGACAAAGCCTGATCTCACAGAGCTACAGGGATTTCCAGAAGGATTTCCCCCACTCCACAGCTTTAGTTCCTTCCTACTTTTAAACAATGCTAAGAATTTAATCTCTTAAAACAGCATTTTCACAGACTCTCCCGCCCTCAACAGAAAACAAGCCTCCCGACGATGCAGAGATGGAAAACCTGGGCATGACAGTGCTACGTCATTTAGAAACTTCAAATGAAAGCACTCCACAAAGATTACTCAAAGAATTAACCTCCTTCCTAAAACCCTTTGGCCAGGAGCCACCTCCTGCTTCATTCCGTGCCTCCGGAGGGTGAGACGGGAGGTACTGACCTTAGAGTCACCTGTGGCACCACCTCTGATGTGTCACACACTCACCCTAGAGCAATATATCCCTCAAACACACCCCAACAAAATGGTCGAGACAGCCAATAAATCAGTACAGCGGGAGGCCTTTGGTAACCGGGCAGTTTAAAGGCAAGAGAGAGTGAAGAAGGAAAAAAAAAATCGTTTAATGGAGAGAGCAAGGGCTGGGGCCTCGAGCTAAGGACAATGAATGAAAATGCACGGTAGCAGCAAAATTCCAGGATAAAAGGCTCGTTCGGCGGCTCTACCAAACCCTCCGTGCAGGGACCAAAGCAGCGCGGGGCTCCGAAACTGCTGAGAGGTGTGACGGCCCCAAAACGAACCGGGGTGCCCCAGAATGAGAGAGCCCACGCAAGCTCTGGAGTTCACTCCCGCTGACCACCTCACATCCCAGCACATCCCAGACCACACCGTGATGGGAAGAAAAGGCCCCCGAAAGCGGACCCCGTCCCACTCACCCCGACACGAGGAGACACAGACCCTGCCCAGAGGTGCGGGCAGAGGCCAGGGACGAGCCCCCTGCCAGGGAGGTGTCCCCGCGACCAACGCAATCCTCTCCTGGAATGGGGCAGACCCACATCCCCTTCCCTGGGCCCTACACACAGATGAGGAGGGGCAGCAGCCTCAGCAGGGGGGGTCACACAGACCCTCACGCCCCTCAGAGTTCCCCGCAAGGCAGGGGGACAGATCCTGTCACATCCTTCCTACATACGTGGCTGGAGAAAGGAAGGCGGGGGGGAGGTGGTCACACAGTACCAGTCCGCGACGGGGTGTGTGCGACGGGACCCCTCCCAGCTGAGGGGTACCCCAGACCCTCACACCCACCAGAGCGGGGGGAAAGACCCCCCTCAGCTCAGGCGTCCCCCAGACCCTCACACAGCTCAGTGTGGGGGAATGGATCCTCTCACACCCTCACATGGCTGAGGACGGGGGCAGCCTCACAGTCCCACTGCTTTGCGGGGTGTGTGACAGGATCCCCCTCAGCTGAGCGAGGTCGGACCCCCCTTTCCCTCAGCGGACTCACATCCCCACACCCGAGGGGCACCCTGCACCCTCCCCAAAGCCCGATGACCGCTCACCGATAACCTCCTGCAGCTCGTAGTCATCCTTGTTGATGGACCAGGGCAGCGCGCTGGGCTCCTCGGCCATGGCCGCGCCGCGCCCGCCGCCCTCCGCGCCGCGAGGGAGAACGTCCCCGAGGGGCGAGGGAGCGGAGAGGAGGCGCTGCGGTGTCCCGGCTGTCCCCGAACCCCGGCCGAGTCCAAGCCCCCTCCTCCTCCGCCTCCTCCTCTCCCGCCGCTACCGCCGGCCCAACTCCGGCCGCCGCCACCTCCTGCACCTGCCCATGCCCGGAGCGCCTCACGTCACCCGCGTGCGCCCCGCCCGCCACGGCGGGGCGCCCGCCGCCGCCATCTTGAGCGTGGCTTGGCGACTCCCCGCCCGCTGCCACACGGCGACTAAGCCACGGTTTGCTCGGTTATCACCACCGGCCTCAGGGGACGGGCCGGTAAGGGGGGATACCAAAGCTAAGGGCGGAGGAGGAGTCCTTAAGGAAAGGGCGGGGATGCCACACACAAGATGGCGGCGGCAAACATTGTCCCCGCCCTCCAGGCACAGGGCGGAAGCGGGTGCCGGTTTAAGAGCAGTGAGGGCAACGATTGGCTGCCCGTTGCCAGATCCGCTGCTTCTATTGGTCGAGCGGCTGCCAATCATGTGCTGGCCTTCCCCGGGTCCCTGCGCCCGCGGGGCTGGGCCTGATCCTGCCGTGAGGGGATCCAGAGCCTGCGGGTGGGAGCCGAGCCCGGCCCAGGCGCTCCAGGGATGCACATTCCGTGTTTAAAAATAGTGTGTGGGTGTGAGCGATCAGGAGGCCTGGTATTCTCGCAGCCCCCGAGGACGGGCAATTCTCCGCTCCACGCTGCAGTTCCAGCGTTCGTGGATATGTCCAGCACCCTCATGGAGATGTCCTGCACGCTCATCCGATCGTTTAAGGCTCTGCACCCGGAGCTTTTTTATGTGGATGCATTCAGGTACATCTGGTGGTCATTGAGGAAAACAAATTTAAATTAAAAAGAGTGAGGAATACAAGACTGAGTGGCACCATGGACCCACAAAGGCTGATTATCTCTGTCTAATGTATATACATTTAAATTGTTTGTAGTTTGAGGATTTTTTTTTCCACCAACATAAAAAGAGATAAAACAGCATCTCACTATTACAATGCCGGACAGTAACCATCAGGAGAACCGAGTTGGAATCTCAGTATCAGGTTTCATCCTTCTTTCCTGGTCACTGTTCTTCTTGTGGCTTGATGTCAGGCCCTTCTGCGGGTCAAAGAACATCAGTTACATGTATTTTTAGTTTATTAGGACAGATTCCTGAGATGCCTCTGGTGAAACAGGCTTTGTGGAGGGCCACTGCCAAAGGCCTGGTCTGACCACAGTGCTTTCACTTGCGCTCTAATGCAGGACACCAGCTCCTTCCTTCTACTCTTTTTTGTGTCCTACAGAAAAGCCCCACAGCCCCATCTCGCTCGCTGCTGCGCAGGCACTCCACAGCTCTGTCATAAGGCAGAACCTCCGACTGAAAAGCTGTTTGTTTTCCTGCTTGTCTGTGTTAAACATTCCCCTGCTGAGCGATTTTTAATATTTGCTAAATATGCCTTAATTACTGCTCGGAACCGTCTCTGTGATCTTTTAACCATGTTATAAAAGGAGTTTATATAGCAATTAAAAACAGGTTTTACCCCAGAGCAGGCACCGGGGAAGCCAGTGTCATATTTCTGATAGCTAACAGCATGTTAAAAATGGATCTGAGCCAGGCACCAACAACAAAAAGAGACTTATACACTTAATTTTACCACGGTGGTTTTACATTCAGAACCATCTTTTGGATTCTCTTATTCTGGGCTGAAAATCCTCTCCCTGAAGGCAATGCTAAAACTCTTATTGCTTTAGACCACTGGGGCAGGATTAGGTCCACAATGAGCCTTGTTCTTTAAGAATAACCACAGGCTTTGATCAAAATTAAAATTTAAAATGTGCACTGGCAATACCACTAGTGGCCATGTGAGCATAGAGAGATGAGTGCTACATTTTAGTTTTCCAGCTCTGCAATGAAAAATGCATTTCCATATTTTTAAACCCAAATCTCTCATTCACTCATAGACTCCAGGTCTCATAAATTTTGCATTATTTTTTTTAATGAAGTCAGCATTTTGAGTCTCTCAAAAGTCAGGGGTTGCTGTTGCACTCATTCATTCAGTGGGTTCTTCCAGCCCGAGTCTGGTGAGGGACAAAAACATGGAGCTGGATTTTATTCCTTAGCCAACTTCAGACCTCCAAGCAGCACCTTCTCCTCTTTCATCACTTCTGCTCATCCTCTTTTTCCTGATTTGCTGTATTTTGCCTGTCTCGTGTAGGCTGTGAGCTCCTCAGGGCAGAGGCAATGCCTCTATTTATAAAAGAGCTGTGAAGTGGTGCTGCTGAACTAAGTGCTCTGTTGTAATAACAAGAAATTTTAGTGGAAATCTGAAGTGGAAAAGCAGCTTCCTGGTGTATCCACCTCCGCTCTGGACCAGGCTTTAGGGGAGACTGAGAGTGGAAAAACTTCAGATGTCTTTCAGGTGGGAAGGATGCAGCCTGAGAAAAAAAAAACTGCCCTGAGAAAAAAAAAATTCCAGAGCTGGGTTTCCTGAATTTTTTGACTTCCAGTAAAACACCACGGATCAGGGCAGGCAGGGCCCTCCTCCTCCATTGATTCTGCAGCAGAATGGAGGCTTTCCCCTGATTCCTGCATTTCACTGATATCCTGGGGCTGGTGTTCCACTGCCAAAGCCTTGGCACACCAGGCACACAACGCATGCTCTCACACAAAATGCTCCCCTTCTCGTAAGGCACATGGTTTCCTGCCTTTCTGGGCCAACTACTCATTGTTCCAGTGAAACTTACTGGCACCATCCAGCTCTTTACTTGGTTTTTCCATCTATGTAGTATTGTAAAAATGATGTTTAATGCACACATTGGTGATTCTGATGCTCAGCACACATACATTGCTACCTTTAGTAACTGGAAAGGGTCCTTGATGGTGGATGGGTTTTATCAGCAGGTCAAGGGAGGTGATTCTGCCCCTCTCCTCTGCTCTGGTGAGACCCTACCTGCAGTGCTCCATCCAGCTCCAGGGATGCACAGGAAGGACATGGACCTGTTGGAGCAAGTGCAGGGGAGGCCATGAAGATGCTGGAGCACCTCTGCTATGGAAAGTTGGGTTTGCTCAGCCTGGAGAAGAGGAGGCTCAAGGGAGATCTTATTGGGGTTTTTTGGTACTTGAAGGGCTCCTGTAATAAAAATGGGAACAAACTTCTTAGCAGGGCATGTTGCAATAGGACAAGGAGGAATAACTCTAAACCGAAGGACTATCAGTTTAGATGAGATACCAGAAGGAGGTTTTTTATCATCAGGATGGTGAGGCACTGGCACAGGTTGCCCAGAGAGGTAATGGTAATGCCCCATTCCTGCAAATATTCAAGGTCAGGTTGGATGGGGCTCTGAGCAACCTGATGTCATTGAAAGTGTCCTTGCTCATTGCAAGGAGGTTGGCCTAGATGGCCTTTAAAGGTCCCTTCCAACTCAAACTGTTTTATGATTCTATGATCATCATCACAGTTGTTAACATAAACTAACTTCATTTACACTTGAGTCATTGAAAACTAATTTAAACTCCGGTTTGTGTATCGAGGCCCTGAAGATTTCATCTTTCTAGTCATGTAGCCTCTCAGATATATAATTTTCTTCTTGTTAGAGTTTAAGCCAAAGTTGCTCTTTTAGCAAAGCCACACAGAGACATTGGCTGTCACAGTTCAGTGGTGTTCAGAGCCGGGGCATTTGTTGCCGTGTTTATGGTTTAAGGCTCTTTAAGGCACCATAAACCTCTGTGTGGAAGTGCAGTGGCTCTCAGGGCTGGTGCAAACAATGGCAGTTAATGTGCCTGTGGAGCTGCCTGGTACAGGCCTGGGCTGAGGGAAGCCCAACAATGCCTGTTTTATTGCCTTCAGAGCTGGGCAAGCCCCTGTCCTCGAGCAGAATGCCTGACCTTGTTCCACTGCAGAATTTGCCCGCTGTTCTCTCTTCATGGAAACACTTCCAGGTTTATTGAAGGGACCTTACTCTATCAAACTGCAGCTGATTACTTAACTAAGTACAAGGCAGCTTCCTCTCCAACAAACAAAGGCAGGCACTGCACTTGATCTCCAGGGGTTTCTCCTGGCAGCTTTGCTTTGGGTTTGGAGAAATGAAGTGAGGACCCTGCAGTGGAGGAAGGAGCAATGATTTCAAACCCTCCAACTGGAGCAAGCTTTTAATAATAGTTGTTTTCAAACCACAAGCTAAATTCCAGTCTAAACCACACCGGCAGGTTTTCCTAAGTGATCCCGTGTGCTACCCTGTATCTCCACCCCGTCACTGAGCCATTTTAAATTCAGCTCTGAGGTCACTTTGAAGTCAAGTAGCTGAAGGCCCAGTTTTAACAGGTGAATTCTGGTTCTCACAGGGTGTTTACTGAAACCAGCTTTCGCTCTTCAAACACACTTCTCATCCCAACACCCTGCCTCTCAACAGAAACTCTGTGCTGCTCTCTTACTTCCTCCACTGAAAATATCCCCCAGATTTTAAGCTCCAGGAAACAAGCAAAGAGTTTATGACCAAGACAAGTTTTTTTCTTCTTACTCTTTTCTGCTAAGTTTATGATTTTTTTAGTACATAAATTGAAAGCAATTTAACCCTCTCTGTAACAAATTAAAGCATTGCTACCTCCTTCCAATTTAATATAAAATCAATGCCAGGCTTGAGAAATAATTATGACAAGATCTTGATTACCACATACCTGAACCACCATTTAATTATCAGCCCTTGCTCTGCTCTGGTTTACAATAATGCTTTCTTCATACCTCTTTGTCTTTACAGAAGCCAGTGAAAGACACTTCACATGCCTGTACCTATTTGCACCCTGGGAATGTCACAGCTTCTGAGGACAGAAAGGTTTTCCCACCAGCCTCTTCTGTGGAGGGTAAATCTCCATCATAAAGCATTTTCTAAGCAACTGACCAGGACAGCGGATGAGAATGTGTTTCAGAGCATTTTCCCTGGTTCTTGAAAGTGCAAAATAAGCCTGCTGCAAGCAGCCAGACCCTGATGGACAAATGGATACACCTGGCCTGACTATTCTGCAGCTGATGAAGGGTGGCCAAGGACTGCTGGTACTATTATGTAAAGCTCCGTGTGTGTGTATTTAAGTCCATTCAAACATTTTATTACTCAACAAAACTCTTCTAGAAAGAAACTCAGTCTGGACATAACCCCTGACAGACCCTTGGAAGGAGATTGAAGTATCCAGGGACACTTGGGACTTCTCTACTGCAACAGGAAGTGGCAGGGAGGGTTGGCCATGGCAGGACTGAGCACAGAAAGCAGCTTTTGGAGGTTACACTGCTGCTCACAAGTGGTACAGCACGGATACTCTCTCAGCTGGGAGTGCTTGGACCCAATTTACAGCTGGCAAACTTTGAAGAAATCAAATAAAACTTCTTTTGTAACGTTACAGTGAAGTAAGAGGAGTTCTCTTAAAAGAAGAGAAACCCTAGGAATAGAAAGATAGGATTGAATAAGATTTCATTCACTTCTTGCCACCTGGGAATAAAATTTGTGAGGGAATACTGTTCTTATCCTTGTAAATGGCCAATATCTTCTCAATCCCAGCAAAGCAGAGGGAAGGCAAGGTTTATAGTTCACATTAGCAGATTCTAGTGACATAAGTTTACAATAATGGTCTAATAGTTCAGTGTAACAGTGACTCATGGCTTATTACTGTGGCGATAGGAATGTAAAGAGATCTCATTTGAAAAAAAAAATATATTTGGATAGTTCACATCCTTTCGTCCCTACTCATGAATTCCTGTGCCATTGACTGCTAGCTGCTAAAAATAGAATCCTTTTTGTGTATCTAAAGGAAAACCTAGAATCAGAGAGAGTGGGAGGGGACCAAGGTCCTTCCACACAGAGCCTTCAGGAAATATTTGTAATGAAAGCCCTGTGAGAGTGCAGGAACGTTTTTAAAAGATGGGAACAATCTAAGAAGGTATCTTGGAAAGAAGAAGGAGAGGAATTAATGAATGGCAGCAGTTCCCAGGTTTGGTATTTTGCACCATAGGGGTGGGAGGCACAGGACCAAGCTGAAGCTTTGTCTTGGAGAAGCTGTTCCACTTCAGCAGCAGGAAGCTCCAGGGAACAGCCCAGGAACAGCCCTGTGGGCTGATGAGGGGCCAGAGAGGAGCCACAAGAGGACACTCACTAGGAGTCATTTGAAGTTGTACAAGTCCCTTAAGGACAGCAGCAGGAAAGAGGGTCTGGAAAGACACGAGTAAGGTATCTGCAAAAGAAATGGATTATCACCACCGCTCCGTCGAAAAAGAAAAAACCCACATGGCACCTCAGAAACAAACCGCTGAAGTGTGAAACCATGCGGCAGGGAAAGCTGTCACAGAGAATCAGAAATTGATTTAATAGACACAAATTGACTGCTGCATAATTTGTGCAGATTGCTGCTGGCTGAGAGGGAGAGAGATCCACAGCTCTGGATAGCTGAGCGCAGGCACCGCCTGGCAAAAGGTGTGGAAAGCAAAAATTTCATCGTTGCTAATAGTACGTGTACTGAATGCTTCCTCTTCAGTAGGGAACAATTAAAATCGATGGCAGGATGCAAGGTAACAAAAGGAAATGACTGATCAATATGCATGTCTTGGAGCTGAAGACAAGCCCGTCTGCCAAGAGCAGCATGCTGATGAGGCGAGATTCTGAGAGGGGGAACCTGAAAAGCTTCCACTCCTGATGCTCAAAAACACAACCCAGCTGAGCAGATGCCAGGTGCAGTGCTAGGAGAGGTGAAGGCACTGAGGAGGCAAGAGAATAACTGTTAGGAAAACCAGGGAATATTAATTTTAAGACTAAATAGATTTAAAGTAAAAAATGTGATGCTTCTCTTCTTTGCCTTTCTAAAGATCTCAAAAGCCCTTTAGTGATACTGAAAAATTATGGTCTTTGCATACCTGAGCAAGGTTTTAGAGATACTGAGATTGTGATATTTTAAGGCCAATGTCCAATTTATTCCTCTGCTGAAAGCACTTGAAATCTCATTTCCCTGTATATTTCACTGGGGGGTCTCTGCCAAGTGCTGCCAAGAATCAAACCCTAAATCTTCTATGATTCAGTAGTTTTAAATCAGTCACCCAGATTTCTGAACACTTTTAAAAACATTGCTGTAAAGCTGACTGCAGGGTCTGCCATGGCTCCAATGGGACAGGGAAGAGCATGTGGAACTCCAGGTTTGTTTTCCCAGTTTTTCCCCTCCTAAATGGTAGTTGTTTCTGAGACAACAGCCCACAGACTGGCACATGAGCAGTTAAACACCTCAGGTCTTGCAGCTCATGCATCTCATTCTGCTGACACAGACAGAAGGCGGACACAGCTGAAGATCAGAGCCAGAAAAATGCTGCAAAAACTTTGTGAAAGTTCACTTCATGGTAACCCCACATTTGCCTGAACATATTCCCATGAGTTCCTGACTAGCATCCTAAACAGTGGATAAAGACCTATTTTACCACCTCATGACTTTGATTTCATTAAGAAACCAGAGAAGATTGGTAACATTGACGCTCCACGGTCTCACTGGCGTTGGAGCAAGGGCTCTCCTCGTGGTCCTGCGTTGTGTCACCCACTGCCTCCTCTGCAGAGCCCTCGTGCTCTCTTGGCAAAGGTGAGTGAGCAGCTGCTCCCGTTAGGAGGCAGCAGGACCCACTGCATCTTTCCCTGGAGGCTGGCACCCAGCCAGACACACTGCTTTGCTCTTTCCCTGCAGGAATGCATGGAAGGACTGAGAGCTGTGTAAATCTGTCCGGTCCGGGGAGGGTTTGGATGCTTGGCTCTTGAGGAAACGCTGGCATGCTCCTCCCAGTGCCTCTGTGCTCCAGCCATCTGCCACCTGCCTCCTCACTGGGGGTTCTCCGTGTTTGCTGGGAAGGGGAGGCTTGGAAGCTCAGGGTGGAACAGCTGTGCTGTCCTTGGGCTCAGCCGGACACGCTGCACATTGTCCCGCTCTCCAAGGTGGTGGGAAGGTGTGTGGAAACAAGAGGAGGAAAAAGTTGCAAGCAACCTTTTGTAGACAGTCACAGTTAAGTGTTTCGGGGCCAACACAGATACATTCATTCCATCCTTCCAGTCCATCCCCACCAGAACCCACCCTATGCAAGACTAGGAATTGGGGAAATGGGAATCAAAACCCCTCACTGGCTGTGAGGCAGGAGAAACTCCGTGTGCAGCTGATAAAACCTTCATGCTCTGAACTGCAGGGATGCATCCCCTGCCTTTGTGGAAACCATCTATCCAGCTGAGATAGAAGGATCAGGCTGTCTGGTGGGCAAGGACAGCCCTGACCTCTGCCATGGCATGAGCAGCTTTATCAGTGGGAACACAAGGAAGAAAAGGCACTGCTAAGCTGGGTTCTGCTGCAGAACAGAAAATGCATTGTTTCTAAGTCAGACTTTGGAACTGCTTAAGACTTAAACACAGCTTCAATTAATTAACCTTTCGCAGAGCTGCACAGCCCCAGAGTGAACACAACACTATTCAGTCCCCTGACTGCAGATTTTGTTGCAAAATAAACAAGTTTTTCCAGGGATGGGCTTGATAGTGCTGATCAAGAGGTTGGATTGGGTTCAAAGTCATCTCAAAGTCCTAGTGGGGATACGAAAATGGTTGTAACACCTAGAGAAAATTACTTTTAGTGAAATATTTGTACACAGCACATGTTTTAAAGCCCCAAATGGTCTGACAGAGGTGCTCTTTAATAAGCCTTATGAGCATGTTTCCCAGCAGTGTGAACCTTGTGGGGTTTGGTTTTTATTGCCTTATTAAAATCTGTTTCCAGGATGCTCAAGCAACATTTTTCAAGCTATTTTTAATGCATAATTACACTTTCTTCCCTTGCTAATGTTATTCCTGTAAATGTGCCCTCTGGACCAGGCAGTGCCTCCCTCATGGTAACACAACTCTTGTCCCGTTGGTGAAAATGAAGGATGGAATTTGATCCATCGAGGTCAATACTTGACCTCTCACCCTCTCTTTCTGAAGCTGAGAACATTCTGCAGCAGTTTCACCAGGTAGATGCTGTCCTCCAGTACATGAGGAAATGGCACCAACATTCTTGCATCAGAGTAAAACTGGGAATATTTCTTCAGCATAAGGGGAAGGACAGCTGGAAAAGAGCCACTGCAGCTGGACCCCTCAACCCCACCTGAATCAGAGCTCAGGCTCAAATACAGGCAAGAATCAGTAACAGCTCCAAACCACGGAACAGAGGAGTGTGTAAAGATGCACTGGGAGTGATGGGATGCCAGCACTTCCAGGGGATGGAACGCTCCTGGCAGGCTGCTCTTGCCAGCAGTTTCCATCTAGAATAATCTATCCAGGGATGGTTTGCACACTGCTGTCCACATGTTCATAGTAGCCATAGCAGAGATGTGACTTCATATGCTCTATAGGGAATGTGGCCCTGCAAGTGGCTTAGTGTATGTCCCCTCCCATTGGGAAGAGCAGCTCGGCCTTGACCTCCAGGAATTCCTTCCAACCAACACTTCCGTGATTCAGTGATCCTTCTTCTTTTCCTGTGGCAGGGCCTTGGCCCGACAGCTGCTGGGTTTGTAAGTTATTTCCCTGCCTTGGACCAACTGCAAGCCAAAGGAAATAAAGCTGGCAGAATCCCCCGGATCACTGCGCTGTAATAATCCCTGCTGGGGCCTCCAGAAAGGGTGTGGAACAGGAGCAGCATCCCAGCAGAGCCCTGGCTCCATCCCCTCCAGCCTCATGGGCACCAGGGCTGAAGAAATCCAGGATGGCAATACAGATCACAAACCCATAAACAAGACCTGGAGGGGAACCATGTGTCTGAAGTACAATTCCTTGATAAATTTTCCTCCTGGCATGACATAACTCTATTTCTCTCTCTTCCAGGCACAGCCAACCACCCCCTCTGGTGAAGTTATGAAGCCAAAATATGAAAAGAAAATAAAGAACTATCCCATACCATTCTTCACTTACACTTCATTTTGAGACACAGTTTTATTCTTCAATGCCCACAAAGCAGATTCAGCCTGCTGGGTTTTCATTCTTTATTTTAAAATGTTTTCACAAGTAGCAAAAGTTTGGGTTTTTGAGGAGAAAAACAGAAACATTGTCTAGAATGCCTATAAACACAGATGCTTTCCCCCTTTGTATCAGGACACAAAATTCTTATAAATATATATGTCTGTATATAAAAATAAATGATTTGGCACTAGAAGATTCAACTAAGACCATTTCAGTGAGGGACAGAGACAAAATAGAAAAAAAACTGTAACACCACAATTTTATAAATCCCTTTTTTAAAGGTGTTCAAAAATTTTGACCTTCCACTGAGCATGAAAGAGGGCAGGAGAACCCCAAATGCCACTGAAATGGGCAAATGGTTCACAACAACTACATTTTGTATCATTCACAATGTCACACTTCAAGTTATTGTGACAAGGCAGATATGAAAGTGTCAGAAGTGCATAAACTCCGGGGTTTACATAGAAGAGGATACATATTTAAAGTATATTTTATATTTTAGGGCTGTTACCTCACTTTACCCCAAAATAATTATTTTAGCCTATAAGATAAATAGCAACTTTTAATAAAGCAAGAGCCCCATAACAGTAAGACCTTCCCAGCATGCAAGCCAAGCAGAGAGAAGGGCCAGGGCACCACAAGCAGGGTGGTAACAAGATCCCAACATCTTTCACCACTAACTGGAATATGGCATTTATCTATTGGAAGTCAGAAAATTTAGAAATTCAGCTCCTGCGTTTGCTTTCCCATCCAGAACCAGCACCTTCCCTGTTGGGTGATCACCAAATCATCTATTACAAACATCATCATTTTTCCTGCTGTTATTTTCCTCTCAGTTGCAACACGCCGAGTCCCAAACCATCAGGCCTCAGAAGACATTGCAGGAGGTTCAAGCTGCCAAACTTCTCGCTGGTTTTGGTGTACCTCGCTCAGAAGGGGAGCAAGGGGGAGAGGAGAACCCACTTGCCTTTTTTCCATGCCAGACAGGGGTCAGTGCCCTGCTGGCCCTTCCCGGCCGTGTCTCCCCATCCCACCCGCATTCCCTCACAGGGTGCCAGCGTGGGCCATGGCCTCCCTCTAGCGTCCAGAGCACGGGCTCCTCTGCCTCAGCTCCCCCTGAACGAGCCACCAGAGCCCTTCCAGCTCTCCAGGCAGGAGGAATCTGGTTCGGTCCTGCGAGTAATGACCCATAATTGATGTTTATAGACTCTCCAGAGTATGAGAATTCACCGAGCCCCCGGAGCGCCTGGGGATCAAGCAGCCTCCTGAAGCTCTTCTATAATTAACATTTAATGATTATGCAGAAAGCCCGAGGCAAGCAGCTGTCTCCACTTCTGCAGGAGAGGCCCTAGGGCAATAGGACATGAAGACAAACTATTCAGATACCCCTCATCAACTTAACTTTCCTCCTCCCGTGCCCACAGACTTCTCAGTTGTTCCAGCAAGACAGGAAGGTGCAAATGTCACCTTGGCACGATGGCAGCAGTTATTTTTGTAGAACAAACACCCGGCTCATGGGTCTATCCACAAATGGCTCCTGCTGCCAATGTGATGTGTGTGAATGAGCTTCACCATGCTCAGGTCAAGGGCTGCTGCTGTCAGCTGGGAGGAACCAGCAGCAGCACCTGGACCGGATTTGGCAGCATCCCTGGTAAGGGATCATTCACTGACAGGGAGCATGAAGGAGGGACAGGAGCACATTTCTGTCTGTGCCTCAGCCCTGGTAATGCTTTAAAACAAAGCTAAAATTGAAAAAAAAAAATCACATCCAGATGCAACCTTTAAAATGTAAACTAGTAAAACATTAAGCTGTAAAATCAACGTGAGTCAGTGGCTGAAGTAATGAACGAAGGGGCAGAGTTCAAGCAACTGCGGACACATAAGCAAGATTCCTCTCTTCCCCAATTTAAAAAGTAAATATTTACTGTAAATCTGTCTAATACACCAATGGATCGCTTTAAACACTCCTTTGGGCAGAACTCCTGACCTCCACCCTGGAGCACTGCTGAGATCCACTAGTCATGGGCAGGATTCAAGGCCAAGTCTAACAAGCAGAGCAGTCTTGACGTTGCTCCGAGCCTTAGTCACAGAAATACAGTAATTATTGTGGCAGTTAATTAAATTAGGCTCTTTCCTATTAATATAACATTCGCCTCCATATTTTAAACAGCCCAAATGTCAATTTAATACACTCCTTAATTCAGTGTTTAGCCCTGTGCCTCTGAGGCATCCCAAAAGCTGCTGTGTTTCGGAAGGCTTTTAAAGGTGAAAGAATTTGAGATCTGGACCCACTGAGGTGCAGACCTCGGTCAAGTCAATGAGCAACAGCAGCCCCTGCTTTGTATAGTAAGGACTGTCACTGATATTTTAAAACTGAATTTCTCCTGAAGGAGAAGTAAAAATTTAGTAATATCTGGGAATATTAAATGCTGGTATAAGGTCACTGACCTGTCCAACATGGTACAATTCCCACCAAGCCTCCATGTTACTGTAGCTTTTAAAACATTGACAAAGCCTACAGTTTGAGGCTCTGAGGTCTTGCTAAAGCTTACAACAGAGTCTTCCTGTAGCAGACACTCTTTAAATGTGTATTTTCAGTATTTTTAGTGAAAGTGCTTACTCCAAAGATGCTGAATGCTGCTGCTCACTGACTTAACCCAGAACACCCACACAGTTGCTTTATTTCCTCTCAGAGTTGCGAAGAAGTGCTGGAGAAAGTTCTTTGTTCCCAGTCACAGGCTCCAAGCAAGGATCCAGGTTCTGAAGTGGTGGAAGACCCTGTGTCAATGACACCCCTGGTCCGAAGGCAGAGCCAGGACAGGTTACAAGAGCACCCAGCTCTCAGGACTTTGCATCAGGGCAGCATGAGGGATTTTGCCAGTCTTGTCCAGAACCATTTTTTGGTGCAAGGATTGGTGTAGTCACAAATGGTAATGAACCGTAAGATACTCGGAAACTCATTCTTCATGGATTTGTACTTGACTGGAATCAGGCGTTTGTGACGAGCACCTGCAAGAGAGGTCACACAGGCAGAGGGTTACACAGAGCCACAGGCAAATCACTCATCCACTGCCTCCCCACCACAGCACACACATGGCAAGATCCAGGTTTGCTCCTGATTGTGCATCATCTGATTATATTGCAACCAGCTCTCACCCTGGAGTGCAAGTGTCTGAATCCTGAATTACTCAGGCTGCAGATGTTCCCCAACGAATCCCCCTGCTAACACGCGCTGCTGGTTTTGAGACACCACGAGATGAGAATACCCTCGCCGTGACTGCTGCTGCTTGAAGGAGCAGCTCTTCTACAGAGGAATTTCTCCACAGGGACACCTACCACCACCTGCACTGTGCCCAGCACAAGTGATGAACCGAGACTGGGATGAGACAAATAACCAAGATTTCATAACTGCAGCAGATGCTGGAGTAATGCATGGAGCTCCCAGAGCCTGTCACCAAACCCTGCTGTGCATTAGTAACACCCCACACAAACAGCTAATGCTGTGACTTCTCTAAGCCTGTTCTTCCACCCCTGTTGTCACTGTCAGAGCTCAGGTCATTCCATACATTAGAACTTCTCCTGTTCTAATGGAAGGTGTGATGCCCACAAGAAACTGAGGAGGTGAGGAACTAAAAGGACTTTTCTACAAATCTGGATGACTGGGGGCTGATACAATGTCCTAGGGGTGTTTAATGGATTAACTGATATATGAAATTAAGTGTGTCAAGGAAGATGAAGTGAATTCCTGTCTCTGCCACCAGCTTCCAGCCTAGCCTCTGGAATGTCATTTATAATATCATGTCAGATGCCTCATCTAGAAAAGAGACTTTACATCCAGATACTCTTCCCAATTCTACAGATCCTCCATACTATTAGGCTGGGCTGCACTTACTCCCCAGCAACACAAACAACTGTAGAACAACTAGTGGCTAGAGAAGAGCAATCAGAACAGACCCGGCAGAAGCAAACTGGTGGCTTTTCAATTCAGAACAAAATATGTAAAAAATTTCCCAACCAAGTTGAACATGCAATCCATATTTTGCTTACCTATCCACAATACTCAAGGATCTCTACAAGAATCATAGAATGGAATGGGTTGAGTTGGAAGGGACCTTAAAGATCATGTAGTTCCAATCCCTCTGCTATGGGCAGGGACACTTTCCACTAGATCCAGTTGCTCAGAGCTCCACACAGCCTGGCCTTGAAATCTGCATGTTCATTACCTGTCACCTAAATCCCAGCTTTACTCACATCCTGGATTTGTTATACCACTTGTCTCTTTAGCAGCAAATTTTCCTGTATGGATCTGGAAGCCCTTCACAAGCCTGACATGCAGCTCTGACATTTCTGGAGCAGGAGCATTATCCCACTGACAGTTGGAGCAGTGCAGCACAGGCAACTTCTCGCTCACAGCCACGTGAGGAAGGTCAAGAGCAGGGCAAGGGACCGAGCCCAAGCCCCTGCCTGCACAACCAAGTTATTAAGCCCCTGTTAGTTCCAGTGGTACAGTGCCCACTGGCATCAGCTGAAGCTTTAGATGTCACTGTAATAAAAATGATAATGTGCAATTGTAAATGGGATATTTGTGTGACCTTACCTGGGGAAAGACTTAGAGCAAATTTAGTCTGGAAATCACACTCATTGCTTTCCAGGTAGTCATCTGAAACGACAACCACCATCCTCCGGCACCTGGAGATGAAGCAGGGGAGAGAAAAAATAAAATGTCAAAGGAGATGGTTCTCATTCCCACAAATAGAAGCATGTACAGCTCTGAATTGCTCCAGTGGAGAAGGACCTGGCTGTGTTCCAGCAGGAATTAACTGCAGAGCAGGAACGACTGACGGACACACAGTGATGTTACACAGAAAAACCTGATTACAGATACACACTCATATACCAAAAAGTGAGGAAACAGTAAGTCCAGACTGTCTGTGCAACCTCTATGTGATCCTGTGCCAATGTGAGACACACAAGGCAAAGAAAAGCGATTGAACATAAGTAGCATCACCACAGTGGCACCTTCCTCATGAACACAATGAAGCAACACATTGGGGAATGCCTGAGTTGTCCTTCTTGAGCCAAGAGCATAAAACAAGCCCCATGGAGACATTCTTGTGGATTTTTGCTGTTTCACTGGCACCACGCTGCAGACATCACTGTAAAATGAATGTAATGTTCCACTACACTCACAGCTGGCCCCAACAGCCACAGTTCACTTACCTCCTCTCTATAAGTTCTCCGCTGATAGACCACACACAGGTTCCTGGCAAGACATCCCGATCAAATACACAGAGCTTCAGTTTGAACTCTGTTTGCTCCAGCTCCCTGATCATCTCCTGGACAAACTGGAGGTCCTTCTGACAGTAGCAGATGAAGGCATCAAATATCTCTGTTCCACTCCCTGAAACCATTAAAAATGTAGCTGTCGTCTTCTACTATAAATGAAGTTCACTCCTGTAGTGAACTTTCAAGAGCTCCCACAGACTTTAACTCAGAATCAGGAGTCTGACAGAAAAGCTCTGGCCAAACTTGCAAAGGTAATTTAGCATTTTATTAGATGAGCTGCCCTTCAGCCCAGACTCCTGTCCTTAACAGGGCTGGCAGGAGGTAACACACATCAGTGCCCTGACTGCTTTCACTGGCCAGGCTGCTCACACACACCCACGTTGTCTGGCAGGGGTCAGGGAAAGGGAGCTGAGATGTAGACAGGCAAAATTTGTGGAGGCAATACCATCCAGCCACAGGGAGTCTGGGCAGAGCTGGAGGGAGCAGAGTACCCCAGGAGATGCAACTCAGAGCCCCAACGCTCTGGGATTTCACTGAGAGTTTCACATCTAAAATATCCTCGTGGCTCTGGGTCCTTTTTCTCTGGTTCAGGTCACAGAGGTTCAAACTTCCCAACCAAAACATTTCCTCATCCAGCAGTGTCCTGCCATCTGCTGTCCATGGAGCTATGGGGTGAGCCTTGAAATTTGGGACCTGTCATTTTTATGGCTAAGATGTCAAACCTGGCTACCTGAAGTCATATCCTAATGGGCCTGTTTTCCAATTACATCAATGGCTGGCAGCTCGTTTATTTACCAGTTATCCAAATATTAAAGTGCTGTATTTTAAGGGCAATGTCTCTCAGAATTAAGTGCTTTAATACTGCTGGATAGTTTCCAACTGTGTTATTTTTTTTCCATATCAATGTCACTACAGATATATTCAATTTTTTATGCCAGTTAAAGCCTACCACAGTGAAAAAATAGGTCAGGCTCTAAAAGCTGCTGAGGAAAGTATCAACCCAGCAGGCAGATCCAACCCAGGAAGCATGCAGTGAAGCAGAAGGGGAATGTCTGCCAGGTCAGTCAAACTGAGGGTACTGCTGCAGGGGCACGGCGCTAACTTGGGGGTCACGTCAGGCAAAGCTGCTGTGTACAAACACCAGAACATTGGTCAGTGGACATTTGGGGAGGGTTAGTGATGTCCACACATGCAGCAGAGGTGGCTACCCAAAGTCAGACTGGCCAGCACACGTGTGCACACGTGGCTGCACATGCAGGGCTGCACACACACAGAACCCGTTTCCTCTCTCCACCCACTGCACACCCCGTCCTACTTCAAACCCACTTCCTTTTCATTCAAGGTGGTTCCACCTGCCAAAGACAGGGTAGGGAAACCACCTCTGACATTCTTTCCCCTGGACTCCCACCCCCTGAGCTTTCAGCAGCTGCTGCTCTGGACCAGGCTGGGCTAAGGGACATATTTCTGGGAAGTCTCCTCCCATGTGTGTCCAGTGGCTCTGTGCCAGCCTGTTCCTGGGCGAAGTGTCCCCCAGGGTTGCTTTCCCTCTGTGCTCTAAGAAACAGGAAAAATGAAGATGCCCAGTGACCGTCAGCCAAAGCATTCTGGCCTAGGTTATGAGAAGTTGTGGGAATAATAAAAGCAAACAGGTTTTCCACACTTCCCATGGGGAAGCTGACTCCAACATGAGGTATCAGGCAGCCATGGAAGCATGGGCTCTTACCATATGGATCATCCCTGATTGTGATGCCCATCAGTTCTGACGTCTTTGGCACACTGCTGTCCACTGCTGGCACCTGCAGAGGCTGGTTGGCTTCTTCCTGCTTCCTCTGCAAGTACTTCTTACAGTCCTCCTCTGCAAAAACACACAACCAGGGCAAGAGGCTCCTGTGACGTGGGTTTACACTGCTGGAGTTCATTAAAACAGGAATAGCTATTTCATGGATCAGGGATGCTAGAGGGAAACCCCCTGTCTGGTTTTTTTGGTATGTAGAATTTCTCTCACCTCTTTCTGAACCCCTTGATGCTGCCTCCACCACCTCCTCTTAATTCCTGAAAATCACTCTTGATTTTTAGAGAAGTACTTTCTTTTAGTTGTTTTACTCCTCCTCCTCCCCTTAGTTCTACTATATCCCAGTACACCTTTAACAGCAGGCATAAGGTACAGAGCAGGTCCCAACTCTGCTGTCTGCTCTCATTGTTCTGCATTTTGGAGTATTTGAAATCACAAAATAGTTGGGAAGGGCTCTCAGTTAGAGGTTTTCATAGCGTTGGTCCTTATGCCCACGTAAAAAGCCATAAGACAAGAAGAAATGGTCTCAAATTGCACCAGGGGAGGTTTAGATTGGATATTAGGGAACAATTCTTCACTGAAAGGGTGGTCAGGCATTGAACAGGCTGCCCAGGGCAGTGGTGGAGTCACCATCCCTGGAGGGATTTAAAAGATGTGTACATGTGGCACTTGGGGACAGGGTTTAGAGGTGGCCTTGGCAGTGCTGGGTTAATGATCATGGAGGTCTTTCCCAACCTTAGCAATTGTCTGCAGACACACAGGAGCTGATTCACACCCCAGCCTTTGCCAGCCAGGACAACTGCAGGTGACATTGACTATCCACACTCANCAGGAGACAGGAGACTGACACCAGTACTGATCACTCAAAGGGTTCAGCTGGCACAGCTGCAGAGCTCACTGGTGCAACAGCAGAGTGAAGGATCCCTTGGAAGTGCAGGATGCTGGTGGGAGCCCAGTGAGTCCTCCTGTAACACAACCTGGCCCGAGCAGGTCTGCAGGAGGCCCAGCTTGAGCCCCCATCCCCTGCTTCTATCTCAGTTTTGCATCTCGTTACTGGATTATCTCCAATCTAATAAGGCCCACATCTGATCAAAGCTTATCCTGAGGCTGAGGCATTCCCAATCTGCCTTTCTCCTCCCCTCTGCCTCCCCAGTCCTGCAGAGGGAAGAATCAGCCACATTCTTTACCAGCCAGAAGGTTCAGATGTCACATCTTTCCTCACCAAAGCCCTAACTCAGGTCCCACCTCTCTGCCAGCTGCTTATTGCGTGAGGTGTGTCAGCTAAGTCAGTATCTTTGAAATCATGATTAAAGTCACTTTGAAACTGCCAACAGGTTCAGCAGTCCCAGAGGAAGGACTGGCACACAGCCACCACCTTAAGTGTGCCTTGATTCCCTTGGGAGCCAGGTTCACAATCCAAAATACTGCTGAATAGGCAAGAATGGGCAATTATTTAACAGCATTGCATAGTGCTCAATACAGAAATGTTAATTTTCAGTGTATTTGCTCCAGCTCTTCTCTCCTTGCCTCTGATTTGGGATGGATCAGTCCCCAGCTGGAAACAGCACCTGATTGTACAGGTTAATGAGAGTGAACAAGGATGACTTTGGGACCATAAAGGATGCTAAACGACACAACCAAGTAGCAAGAAACTCCTCCAAGCTAAGTTGTGCCCCTCCACCAAGCACCTAACTAGGCTTTACATTCCTCTGTCAGTCAAACAAATTCCCAAGGAATTGGAAAAAAAAGAATAGAAACATGAAATCTAAAGTGCAAAATGAGTAGCGTGATGAGAAGACACAGAAAACAGACCCAGTAACTGTCAGGCAGGAAAGAAGCACTTTTGTAACAGATCAGGGAAGAAAGAAAAATCATTGAGTTTCAGCAAGAAAGAGCACAAATGTATCAAAGCAAAAAGCTTCACATCCCCGAAAGATGATTCTACAGCGAAATAAACTGCTGAGGAGGATCACAATTAGGGCAAAGATGCTGGGACATCAATACTGAGGTTTCTGATTCTGAGCTGGATCCCACTGCAGGAGTCCCAGGTGTACACAAAGATGTAAAGGATCCCTGGCATCAGGAAATACTGTGCACAAGAGTACATGAAACCATTCCTTTCCTTTCCAAGTGTAAATATCTCTGCCTTCTGCAAGAGCTCTCAGCACCAGCAACAGGTCACAGGCCCTCAGTGCAACCCTCAGCCAAAAATAATAAAGTGGAACAGTCACATTGGTCAGGCTGAGGGTCCATCTGCCCCAAGCCTCATCCTGTCTCAAGCACTGCACAAAATCTGGTGTCTAGGGGGGAACATAAGAATAAAATAAGCTTACAGAGATATTTCCCTAAAATATATATGTATGTCCCTAAAATCTATCTTTTAGGTATAATCTACTGTCTATTTTTGTAATCTATCTTTTGGACTATTCACAGTTAAGGAATTTCCTGAGCCACAGAGAGTATTTTTGTTGATCAGCCATTAGTGGGCCCTTCTCCCAAGAATTTACCTGTCTCCTCTTATCAGCGTGACCCAACTGTGGGCAAAACTTGTGATTTTCCTGCAGCCCAGGCTCCTCCCCCTCCTTCTGCTGGAGTCTAGTCCAGGTCTGAAAAAGCCCATCCACCACATTCCCTTCCAGTGGGACAGGTCCTGAGCTCAGGGCCAGAACCAGCCTGGGTGATCCCAACCTTTTGTGAAGCCCCAGACCTTTCCCACAGCTGGAAGCTCCCCCAAATTTATTAGGAACCTCTGATCAGCAGATCACAAAGCACACTGATGCTTTTGTCTTTCCCAAAACCTGGCCTCCAGACTGTGATCTTAAGTAGGAAGAACTGCAGGACCAAAGGGAAGTCCTCCATCCCTTCTTGGTCAGGCTCTCTACAGAGATGGATTTCTACATCTTCCTTTATCTCCGTGAGTAACAGGAAATGAGATTTATTACTTCCTCATCGCTAACTCAGTAAGCTCTATTATACAACACAGGCCTTCAGGGATTTCTCTGGCTGTGGAAATCCTTCGGCAAAAAACTTTCCATTCTGATGACAGCTGGGTTCCCTCTGAATTTTGCTGATCATAAAGAATATAAAGAGCCCAAAAAATTATCAGAACAGCTCAAGGACCTTCTTTCGTCTCATTGACCTGTCTCAACTTTTTCAGTTTGCATGGAATTCTCTTCCCTGACATTATCCAGTTCCACACATCCCTCATCTCCCCCAGCAAACATCTTCCTATCACACTATATCCACACATCGTCATTTTCACACTGTCTGGTGTCAGCCTCCTGTCTCCTGGCTAACCTGGCCAAAAGCATCTTTTGACACACAGAAACTTTTTAATTGAAGGTTTGGGATAAGATGGGGCTCCGGGTCACTTTGAGGGGCTCATGGTTAGCAGGGACACCACACACTTCTCTCCTGGAAGCCAGGTGAGACTCCTGTGAATCACAGAATGGTTTGGGTTGGAAAGTACCTATAGTTCATCTCATCCCTGCTATGGGCAGGGACACCTTCCACTGTCCCATCCAACCTGGCCTTGAATTCTTCCAGGGATGCAGCAGCCTCATCTTCCCTGGGCAACCTGTTCCATTGTCTCACCACCCTCACTAGGTAGAATTTCTTCCTAATATCTAATCTAATATCTAATCTCCCAATAGCTAATTTAAATCTCTCCTCTTTTAGTTTAAAATCATTCCCCTTTATCTTATCACTATCTGCCCATGCAAACAAGTCCCTCTCCCTCTTTTTATAAGCCCCCTTCAGGCACTGGAAGGGGCTCTAAAGTCTCCCCAGAGCCTTCTCTTCTCCAAGCTGAACACCCCCAGCTCTCTCAGCCCGTCTCCATAGCACAGGTGCTACAGCCTTTGGAGCATCTTTGTGGTCCTCGTGAGAACGCCGAGGATGTCACTCCATAATCTGGAAAGGGCTTTTCTTCTTGAGTGGGATTTTTTCTTAACATCACCTCCGCGGACAGAGCAGCAAAGACCGACACGAACAGCAAAGACCAACATGAACAGAAACACCAACACGAACAGCATCGCATCCCTCCCCAGGCATCAAGGAAGCAGCACCGAGGGCAGGCTCCCGTAGCAGCGCCGGGATTCCCCGGGCTATCCCAGCTCTCCCCGCTCCCAGCGCCTCACCCACGCTGCCGGCCAGGTCCGTCAGGACATCGTCGCGACCCAAGCGGCGCAGCACATCGAGGAGCTGCCCCACAGTGGCCCCGCCGGGGCAGCGTCCCGGCCATTCCTCCAGCAGCGTGGCCGTGGGGTCGGGCAGCCCCTCCAGCCGCCGGATCTCCAGGAAGCTGCATCCCAGCGCCTCCGCCAGCGCCGTCCAGTCCGCGGCCGCGGCCGCCCGCGGGTTGAGGTAGAGCCCGAGGCGGCGGCGGACGCCGTAGTTCAGCGCTACCATGGGCACGGCGTGCAGGTCCAGCGGCGGGACGGGGCCGGGGCTGGGGCTGGAGCTGGAGCTGGGAACGGGGTCCGATGGGGCCGTGGCCATGACCGCGCCGCGCTCCGAACTTCCCCTTCCCGGTACTTTCCCTTCCCGGCTCGCCCCGCCTCTCCACCGCCCCCGCAGAGCTCTCTCCGCCCGCCCGTCCGCCCTCAGCGTGCGGGGCCGGACGGGTTTGCATCGGGATAGTGAGGCCAGCAGGACCAGGAATTTCCCTGTGCTCGGCATCTCGAGTGCTGTGTCCGGTTCTGGGCTCAAGTCAGGAAGGGCATTGAGGGGCTGGAGCGGGTCCAGAGAAGAGAACGGAGCTGGGGAAGGGTCTGGAGCACGTCCTATGAGGAGCGGCAGAGGGTGCTGGGGGTGTTCAGTCCGGAGAAAAGGAAGCCCAGGGGACACATTATCCCTCTCTGAAACTCCCTCCTGAAAGGAGGGTGTAGCCAGGTGCACATCGGCCTCTTCTCTCAGGCAATAAATGATAGGACAAGATGACAGAATCTTAAACTGTGCCGGGGAAGTTTAGGTTGGACATCAGGAAGAATTTCTTCACGGAAAGGGTGATTACATTGGAATGGGCTTCCCCAGAGAGGTGGTGGAGTCACCATCCCTGGAGGTGTTTAGGGAAAGACTGGACATGGCACTCAGTGCCATAGTCAGTTGACAAGGTGGTGTTGGGTCACAGGTTGGACTCGATGATCTCAGAGGACTTTTCCAACCTAATTGATTCTGTGATGCTCCTGCTGGGCTTTGTCCAAATGTAGTGCCCTTCCCTCTGGAGTGGCCTGGGCAGGGATCTGTGCTCTGTGTCAGGAGACACTTATGCCAGAGAGAACAGTGCTGTCACTAAAGCTGTTTCACTCTATTCCTCCCCAATTCCTCCCCGATGGCTACATCCCTGCCCAGCCCCCGAATACAGCAAAAAGGGGAATTATTAATGTGGCCCTGACAGGGCATGTGTTCAAAATCACTCCCTTTGTCTGTTTTTGGCTGAACAACTTGCTCTTGTGTTCAATGTCAGTTCATTTCTCATCCAGACCTGAACCCATCAACCCAGAGCATTCGGAGTTTTTACAGTATTACAGTTATTCTTTACAAAACAGGCCCAGTGGATCTCTAGTAGTAATAAATCCAGAAACACATCCCATCTTTGGTGGTCAAAGTGCTCAGATCTGGGCTCCCTTCAGATGACAGTGCTCCATGACAGCACAGATATGGCCATCTCCAAATTCCCAAACTCTTCCAGCAAGCACAACATTCTGCATAAAAATAAAATCCTAAAAATGGTTAGGGATCCATTTCAAACTGTTTTTGATGCCGAGTACAAAACACAATTCTTGGCTATGAACTGAACATTTATCAGCTTCCAGGCTGGTACCAAAAACAACAGGGTACTGCAAGGACTCCAAGGAAGTTTTCAGGAGGAACACACTGTTTCTCCAAAGCACTGCAGGAGACACAGTAAAAGAACATCCTCTGCAGTCTCTATCTATGGAGCTCTGTGGAAATGAGGAAGATAAAATATTCCAGTAGCAAAACTTTTAATTGCACAACGATTGGTGGGTTTAAAACTTTAAAACATAAAAAATTAGCATAAGAAGTTTCAGTTCTGACTGAACACCTGCCACATAAACCACGGCTCCAGATTGTAAGGAGAGGTGCTAATACACAACCTCCAAATCCCCACATCCAGCAAGTGTCCCTGGAAACACCAGACAGGCAGATCCTGAGTTACTTTACCATGCCAGTCCTCTATCTTTGGCTTGTTCAAGGTCATTAACCATTACTCAGGCACCCTCAGCAGCAAAACCTCTTGCTGAGTGTTCCTTCAGCCTTCAGCAAGCATCTTTCTTGCGAGAGAAGTAAAAATCTATCCCTCTGTCTTTGTGCTGCGCTGGCGCCTGTGCAGGTCCCCTCCTGCCCCTGGGATGGGGACTTCCTCCCTGTGACAAATGACAGAGGTACAGTGAGATATTTACTGATGCTGCAGAGTCAATCTGGTCACAAAGCAGTGCTGACATGCAGGAAGAACGTGCAGGTGGAACTTCTGCCTCCCAAGTTCAAAAAAAAGGCAGGAAGGCCTGACAGGCACTGCTCTAGGCTGGGATTTAGGAAACCAGGGTTTTCTGCTAAAGTGAGCTGGGAAAGTTGATCAAAATTAAACTTTTGCCTAATGGAGAAGCTTTTTGGCTTCAAGCTTCATCACTGCCTCAAACCAGTGTCTCACCAAGGGTCTCCTTCACAAAGGCCTTTCTCTGATCCCAGAAGGTCACTAATACAGGCCCTCTAACAGCATGGATGAAGCAGAAGGCTTTGCTTCCACAAAACTTTCCACTCATGGCAAAGGAATCTGGCCTAAAAACTTGGTACTGCACCCTGGGATTAAAACCTGAAATGGGGACATGCTTCATTTTTCACTGACTTGGTACAACACCTAAATTTGAGCCTCCACAAAGTATCCTCACCCAGGAGGAGGCAGGGGGGATGCACGGGAGAAAGGCAAAATGCTGAAAACTCCTTGTTACACAACCACTGGTTACACCCATTTCCTTCCATACCCATCTCCTCCAAGAGC
Organism: Ifrita kowaldi; assembly: GCA_013398055.1. Classification (NCBI taxonomy): domain Eukaryota; kingdom Metazoa; phylum Chordata; class Aves; order Passeriformes; family Cinclosomatidae; genus Ifrita; species Ifrita kowaldi. Next base: position 120,434 of record VZRS01007031.1, read on the forward strand.
AGCATCCCAGGCAGCAGATAAAAGCCTTGACATGTTGCAGGATCAACCTCTCATTCTACCCCCATTCTAAAGGGGAGATACACCCAAAAAGCAAAGTGCAAGGAGCAGCCCCCATACTTACAGGCCTTGCTGACTCCAGTTTGGATGCACTCAAGCAGGAAGTTGGTTGCTTTTACTTCCACCTCCTGAACAGAGAGGACAGGGGGATGGCTCCCTTCTGTCCATCTGCACTGGGGAGTGGTCAGGCCAGTGGAGGCCTTGGAGAAACCCCAGCCCTCGGGTGGGGCTGCCAGGGCAGGCAAGGATGCTCTGAAGCACGTGCTCTGGCTAAGCCCTGCTGACTACACGAGGGAGAGAGAAGCAGCTAAAATTTACCTCCTTCACCACAGCGGGTAGGACAGACAGAGCTAAATAACCCTGCAGTGATGCAATGTGAGCTTGCATTAAAACAACTTTTCTCCCTTTACACCTGAGAAAGAAGAGCAGAACTCACAGAGACTGATGCAGAGCAGCCCCCTGGAGCCCTCCCACCCCGTCCCAGCCTTCCCAGTACTCACAGGCCTCTGGGGGATGTGTCGGCTCCACGCTGGGGCTGTCACCACTGGCCGTGGGTAGGTCTCACCTAGAGTTACTCCTGCCTGGGAAAGAGCAGCACTGCTCAGTGCCCAGGGGGTGTGGATGTCTGCTCCCTTTATGCCCTGCAGTTCTGGCACCCACAGCCGGATGTAATCCCCCTGCAAACAGAACCAATGGGACAGGATCCATTCAGGGCCAATGTGTAAGCGCTTCCCAGCAAGGCTCTTTCTTTCTCAATGGGAAAGAGAGAAGCCGAATTTCCACGTAGAAAAGCTGCTGTTGTACAGCATCAGTTATCTCTGACAAGCCTTAGCCCCTCCTGCTAAACACTCTACCCAGAATTAGTGCCTAAAGAGAGACCTGGATGCTGGAGTTCTTCTCCCAGGCTCACTCAGCAAGCAGAGGAGGGAGGCAGAGGTGACTTCAGCACTGTTCACCTGTCCTGTTTAGGACATCCTGAAATGAAGTCACTCCCAAGAAGTTTCCAGTAACTAAAGGAAATTAGGATGACTAGCTCAGCTGCACACTCTTGTGTTCCTGAATCTCTCCTATTAACTCTACTGCTATGTCCTCTACTAGGACTAATTTCTGATTTCTTGTTAAATCCTGCCAGCTACAGTGCCAAAAGGCAACAGCACAGCCTGACATGAAGCTAAGGAATAGTGTGCAAACAGGTCATCCAGTGTGTAAAACACTGGCTAAACACATGGAAAGGGCAATTTTTCTGCTCCCACCATTTAAGAGAGGATAGTCAGAGGAGTCACAGGTTTAATCTACTCTTCAGCACCTCTCAAGGAGCAATTCTGTCTCTCTGGTAACTCCTGAGTTCTCCAAAAAGCTGCTCTGTGCTCAAGGAAGCATCTGTGTGAGGTCCTGATGGGATGTGGCTGTGACTCGGAAAAAACGGTGATGAGACACTAAACACACTGACCAGGGAGGGTGTGGGGAGCTCCAGCCTCCCTGGGGACAGCAGCAGGTTGTTAAAATCACATCTTCCAGTACACAACAAGGAACCTGCCTGCCTGTTGGCCAGGACACACAAAAACTAGTTTTCTATCCACACAGCACATTGATCTCCTCTGCTCCCTGAAAACACCACATCCTTCACTCACTCATCCTTGTAAAACAGCCAAACAAGACTTACATTCCCATCATAATCCAGGCCTTGTTTGATCATGTTAAACCTCCTGTTGTCCCGTGGGTCGTTGCCAATGCCAGCGCTGTATAACCAGTTGCCATAATTGCTACAAACATCATAATCCACCTTGAGAACGGAGGGAGAAAACAGTCAGAAGAGCTGGGCTGGCCCTTGGTGAATCTTCTCATCCATCCTTTAGCTCAAGGGGAAAATTCATTGAGTGGGATTCACTCCAGCCAGACTGGGGTGGTCAGAGTTCTCCACAGTAGGTACAGGTATCTGGCTCAGAAAAGGACCTGAATGGCTGCTTCTTACAGCTGGGATCGGCTTCCCAGGCTACCTCAATTCATGATCCTTGGGTCAATGAGACAGATAAAAGTCCAAACAAAGTCTCTGTCTCAGTGTTCTTTCTTTTAAAGAAAATCCTTTTCTTTCTGCCATCATCTGGCAGACTTCACAAGTAGCCCTAGCATTTGAATGCCCATATTCTAAAAAATGTTTTCAAATGTGAGAGAAAATCCTTCCTGACCAGTTACCCAGACACCACACACTGGCAAAATCATCTCTGCAGATCCTACTAGGCAGTTTGGAGAGAAGTGTAACTCAGACTGGGCAGACAAACCACACAGTGTATATGAGAATGGAAACAATACAAACACTGCAGTATTCTCCCATTGTCAAGTTATTCCTCATCTAAACAAATAAAAAGCTCTCAAGGATGCTTATATAAAATGGAGCAGGGTTTTTGGAACAGGCACGAATGAGAGCAGAACATGATCCCATCTGAGTGCTCTTCAGCTGGGCAGGGTGGCTTAAATTCAACACCAGAAGTTTTCCAGTTGTAGGACAATTCAAATCCAGCTCAGGAGGGAAGTGATAGCAAGGAGGGTGTGGGATCTCTGAGCATTCCTAGGGGTGTCTGTGGTGCAAAAGCAGCAGCTGTGGCAGGAGCAGCTGTTTCAATGCTGTTCTCTTCTCCCGTTACTGCAGCCACAGCAGCAACCAGTCCACACAGAGGTGTTTCCAATATCTCAGCCACTCCTTGGAGTGAGGAGCTCAATGCACCAGGATGGCAGCAGGCTCAGGGAATGGGCTCTGTCAAGCTGCCCTTACTCTGCAGAGCCAGCGAGTGCCAGGGTCAGGGTGAGCAGCAGCCAGCTCTGCTCCCTGTGCACCAGGCTTCCCCTTCCCAGCTCACTTCCTCCAGCTGGTGAGATAAGGAGAGGAAGAAAGATGCCATCGGAGGCCTGACTGTGTGATTAACATGCAGGAAAGCGTGTGTGGGAGGCAAGGGCGAATCCAAGGGGGCCTGGAGGAGGCAGGCTCATTTCCCCCTCAGCCTTGCCCCTTCCTGGCATTCTCTTCTGTTTGTTTCTCTGCCTTTCCTTGGGGCCTGACCCTGCGAATGAAATCAATCAAGTCAGAGCTGAGATATTCTCAGTTCAGGACACCAGTGGTCGTTGGCCTTTCCCCTGGCTCCAGTGGGTTGCAGAGAGCTTGTGCCTCAGTTTCCCTGCCTGTCTGGTGTGGATGGCACACACAAGCACTTGGTGGGCCTTTGCTGGCAGTACTGGAGATGAAATAGGCATTGCTGTCCTTTTCTTAGAGGCAAGTGAGACAGTTTCAGTTCTGTACTGGCCTCTACCCTTCTACAGCCATGTCTTTCCCACCAAGCTGATGTCTCCTGTGTGCTGCTCTGCCACCAGGCCACAGTGACAGAGCTGTGTGAGACAAGCTGAAAGAATGGGACAGACGGGCACAGGGATCAGCCTGTGCCACACCAACCCACAGGGTCCATCAGCATCTGGGGCTCCCTGAGGTGAAAGGGCCAATGCAGAGTGCTAAATCCTGCTTCCAGCAAGGCTGGTAGCATTCATGTCCTTAGGAATAAATGCAGATAACACAGGGAGCATCTTTCTAGTGTGAGACCTTCCAGGTATTCCTCACTTGTGGAACAGGACACACTTGTGGAAGGCTCTTGCTCTTATCTGGAAAAGCATCACTGCATGGAGCTACCAAAAGCCCTTTCTGGAGGATCCTGAAGTCCTGCACTGTGTTCTTGTGCAAGCCCACTGCTGCTCACAGCACTGGTGTGGGAGAGCAACCAGAGTTTCCTCCTGCAGCCAAAGCCATGCCAGAGCCCAGCGCCAAGGAAGTTAAAAAAAAATTACATTCACACAAAAGGTCTCTTTTAATTGTAGATAATGACAAGGCAACTGGGCTTTCTCTGTCCCTCCAGCACTCTAAATGAGTGGAAAATTTTCTGATTGCCAGTAGCCTCCTGTATCCCACAGATAAGACCTTTAATGTGAGGCTGATGTGAGTATTTGGCCTTTTTCAGTCAGTGCTATGAGAAACTATGGGGACTGAGGTCGGAGAAGTGACCCAGCCATTCAACTGAGCTCACACAGCTGCTGATTGATATATGAGAGAGCAGTTGGTGCTCCACTTGGCAGGGAGGCCTGTAACACCCCAGAATGAAGAAGGATGCCTCCAACCAGGGTGGAGCTCCCTGGAAGCTGATCCAGCTATTGTCCCTACTTGCCTGTGCTTGACTAGATGGCTTCTCTGTCCACAGCCATCAATGCACAGACACTGTGCCAGCACACATTTCTTTTCATCTTCTATTTCTGGGCTGCCCTCCTCCCCAGCCTCTGGGGTGAGCAAATCAGAGCATTGTTAATTTATGTTTGAAAGTTTTCTCAAGTTCGATGGATCTCTGGCTAAAACCCTACACAGAGGAGCAACACTTTCACTGCAAACCTCCAAGCTACACCTTGGCTGATGGCAGCTTCACTGTGGCAAAATTCCCTTTACTTATGAGAGCTTTGGGAAGTTCATACCCTGCAAAGAGTATATACATGGTCTTGTATCAGCCTGAAAATTACTAATCATCACCTGTAGCCTTTCTTATTCATCAGGGCTGTCCTCCTGCCTGTCACCTTACTGCAGGTACACAAAGGGACCAATCTTACCAGCAAGTATTCGAACCATTCTGCCCCCATCCTCCAGTCCAGCCCCAGGTCCTTGGTGAGGAAGCTGGCGACGTTCTGCCGCCCTCTGTTCGACATGAAGCCCGTGGCACTCAGCTCCCGCATGTTGGCGTCCACAAAAGGAACCCCAGTTTTGCCCTCTGCAGAGACAAAACACAGCAGTGGGATATCAGGATGTTTTTGGGCACTCATAAACCAGCCTGTGGTCATGTATTCATAGCCATTTCCAACACAGTGCCAGTGCACAGCGGCAGGGAGAGATTTCAGTGTGGTATAGCTGGAGTGCAGCCATTAAGATCCACTGGAAATTAAATGGGATATCATACTGAAAATTAAGCTGAGGAGAAGCTTTGGCAAGGAAAAAATAAAACAGGTTCAGAAAAATCTCAGACTGGATAAAGACTCTGGTGTGTTGCAGGGAATTTTGCAGAGTAAAATAAATATGCAGACAATAGTGAGATGGGCCAAGAACAGAAAGATTCTTGACAGGTGACTAATAGAGGGATGTACTGGACAAATCCCCTAGGGTTAGTACCTGAAAAGTAGAGTTTGTCCGTTGTTAAGGAAAAGATTTATTGTGCCTGGATGATTTATTTTATCCTGTGTGTAAATGGGTACACGTGGCATTAACATGAAAAAAGATACAGAGGTGTGTATTTCACTGATTCTGATACTTTAATCTGTTAGTCCCTCCAAGTTTTGAGATATTATGCTTGCTATTCATGTTACAACAACAAAGTTACAAAAGCTAAAGAAAAGGCTGTGGGGTTACAAAAGATGTGATTTGGTTCAAATCTGTTGTAACCTTGTAACCAAAAGCAAACAGAACCAAACATAGCAAGCTTGGCAACCTAACATTGATAAGAAGGGTTGGTCAGCCTCTGTGTGACTGAACAGAAGGGACCAGCAGGTCACAACACTCCCTCCTGGGCAGGAAAATCTACCTGCAGTGCACCTCACAAAGCAGGGTAACCCTGTGGGCTGCTCCTGTATGGTGCTCGGTCTGGGAAGGGAGGCCACACACATTCATCACTGGCGATGCCAGCTTAAATGCCAGCCCTGACCATGCTGGCAGGTTCCCTACAGAGACCCGAGTCAGTGTTGGGGCACACGTGAGCCCCAACAGACACATGGAAAACAAAACACACCCAGCCAAACCTGCGGTTTCTACTGACCTTTCCAACAGTCGAAGAGCTGAAGATCCTTTTTCCAGGGGATCTCTTTACTTTGAAGCCCTGTGGAGGAAAACAATGACTTGCTGATGAAGAAACACTGACACAGTCAGTTCCTCATACAACAACACAGCCAGAGGTGCTTGGTTAACACAAGGCGTGAGGGTGAAGCTCGGCCTCTCAGTGCCATTACAAACCAACCTTCTGCACAGGTTTAGTGATCCATTCCTCCCCTCAAGTAGTTGCAAAGAGGTGTCTTTTGCACACAGAGGGTGCTCAAGCCTCAGTGGATTTTGACTATTTGTTTTGCAGGTGTTTGCCTTTTTTCCCCTTTTTTAATTGAAATGACTCAGACCTCACAAGTGGACGGAGATGTGCTCTGGCTTATGCTGGTATTTTCTTTTTCAGCTTTACTCCAGGACAATGTTTATGTGAAATCCATTTCTGTAGCAGGTACTACACCCAGAATTACCTGGCAGAAGCCCCAGGTAACATTTTGCCCCTGCAGTGGGATAGGAACAGATGAGGGGGATGATTTAATGTTTGCAGGATCCACTGGCAATTACAGCCTCCCGTGCAGCGGAGCAGAGGCAGCAGGGACAACACAGCTCTAGCTACAACCATTCAAGATTAGGCCCACCACTGGCATCCAGTACCATCAGAACAGTCACACAGGCCTGGCAAATGTGACACAGGCCCTTGAGGGAGATGTGTCCCTCTGCAGCCACAGCTGGATGCCAGGCAGGCTGCCCTGGAGCATCTAAGCCAGTGCTGCATCACCTGCAGAGCAGCTCACCCAGCACAGGCATTGCCTGCAGGGTCTCCTGACATATGGACTGGGTATTTGTTGTTGCACTGAGTGTTCAGACCCCCATTTCACATGCACGCTCCTGTCACTGGGGCTGGAGCTGAATCTCATTCTGGTTCCTATGTAGTGCAATATCTGGTTTCTTGGGATTCCCCCTGCTGGCTCAGTTCCTGCTCTGTCCCAGGTCCTCTGGGGAACCTGGGCAAGCCTGAAGCCTGGATTCTACTTAAAGGTGGAATGTCTCTGGAAACAGCATCTTCACTCCCATTGTGCAGCTGTTTCCCACGGACATGTGTCAGTAATACTCCCCATATCTAATCAGATTTGGGGCTCAGTGTCCAGCACTGTGGTGCTGAGGCACTTCTGTGCTAACAGAGAGTCCCCAGCAGCATCCCAGGGTGGTGACACAAGCACTGTGAGAAGAACATTTGTACAACTCAATGCCAACAGCCTCTTCTCTTACTTTCCCTGTTGTAAGAGAGTACCTTTCCCCTCTAAATGTGGTGATCCATACACACCTCTTAATGAGAAAATCCTTCTACCGTACTTCAGGGCCACAAACCGAAAGTAATCCCTCCACAGCAGCTCAAACAGGACCCTGAAACACAAAGCCATCTCTGTACCTCACTGTGGGTCAGATATGACTCCTGAATTGGGATTTTGCTTCCATACAACCCATCATTAACACCTCGAGGTTTATTCACAAGCGATTTCAGGGACCTTCCCTGTGACACCAGTTCTTTCCCCAAGCCTACTTACCTGGATTACAGGGAAAGCAAACTCTGCATGAATCACTTGGGAAGCTCTCCTTAGCTTGCGTGCAGGAGCAGAGTTTCAGGAAATGTGCTCCTCCTCCATCCCTCGTGGGATGTAATTCTCCACAGAGCAGGGCGAGGGCCTGATTCAGCTTCCCACTTCCGCAGGAACGAGCACATCAGCACATTCCTGAGAGCTTTGCATTGATTTAAGCAACAACCTTTGCAAGGGACTCCAAGACACCTTTCAAAACTGGTTTACAGTGCTCCAGCCCATGAGATCAGGTGCTAGGCCCACGGAAAATAGACAGTTTTATATAAAAACTTTTATATAAAATCATCCAGTTATAAAATGATGGCACATCAGCCTCAGAGGCCTGCTTCAACTCTCTGCCATATGGGAAGCACTCTGCTGAGCTGCATTTTAGGCTGACAAGATCCTTCTGGAAAATCTGGTTACTGAACAGAATTAGGGAATCAGATAGGTTGGAAAAGACCTCTGAGATCATCCAGGCCCATCTATGACCAAACACCACCGTGTCCATGGCACGGAGTCCAGTCTTTCCTTAAACACCTCCAGGGACAACGACTCCACCACCTCCCCGGGAAGCTCATTGCAATGTCTAACCACCCTGTCTGTGAAGAAATTCCTCCTAATGTCCAACCTGAACAGGACACTGTCCAAATCCTAAAAAGTAATGTCATAATACTGAGGTTCAAGGAGTCCCTCATGTGCAGCCACCACTTCATTGTACAACTGACTTCTTGGTAGCTTGACAGTTTCATTTTTATAACTCCTGAGCACTTTAAAATGCTAAAATCACCATGGCATGCCAGCTGCCAGCAGGCTGGTTGACCGCTACACAGAAAACAGGAGTATGTTCATTTCTTGAAATCTTTCCTCTCTTAATTGTCTTTAAAGTAAAAAAAACCCCAAACATATACTTCATGGGTGTTGATATTTTATCTGTCATTTGAATTTTAATGAAACTGAGCATTTTGGCTAGAATGGTTGGCAGTGTTCTGCCTGTTCTCCACCAACCACTGTGCTGTTTGACATGTTGCAAACGTAACAAACCAAAATGAATATTTAGTTCCAGTTTGCACAGACGTTACGGTTTGGGATTTTTCCCACCCACATCTAGTGTTAGGCCAGGCTCTAACACGAGCCTGTTTCTCTATCACAGTTCCAGGTTCCAATTCACAGTGTCTGGGTAGATCTGAGCAAGTTCAAGGCCAGCCCAGGGATGGATAAACTGAGTTCAAGCATCCCCAGACTCCCCCAGGAGAACCTGCAGGCAGGACAGCAGGCAGTGGAGAGGTGAGGAAGAGCATGGGTGGCAAGATGGGATGCACTAAACCCAGCTCCCTGTGCCCTTTTCCCCTCTGCTCTGGCGTGGTGGTCATGGCCAGGCAGCTGAGCAAACATGGGGCCACTTGCTGGACTTGTGGCCATGGGACCTTCAAACACCATGAGATTTGTACAAGTCACACAGTCACTGAGACTTTTCGGCTCATATCCTTGGCATGAGATACCCTTTGACTTTAATCTGTAAATTATTCTTCCTTCTCATTCAGCCCATAATAACAACACAGAGATGGATGGTGCTGATTTGCTGAGATTGTTTTCAAAAATCATGAACCACGGTTTCCCAGCAATAATAATGACAACTGGCATTCATAAGCTTTACTTACAAAGTGCCTAAAGCCCCTGGGTGTCAAAGACAGACTAATAAATCCATACTGAAAGAGAATTACAGTACAACCCAGAGGACCCAGCCAGCAGGCACAGGAAAAACAAACATTAATTATGAAAAGAGTTAACAAATCACTCTCCTGTGCATGAAATGCCAGGTTCCTTTTCAGAGAAAATAAGCCATGCTGATGGTGCACAGACATACCAGTACGTGCTCTGATTTGCTGTTCTCTCTCTCTCATACTTCTGGATCTGCTCATAGATGTATCGAGGTGAGATGCAGCCCAGTGCCAGCCTGAAAGCAGAGGAATGATGTCCTGAATGCCATGCAGGACTCACAGCCTGATGTCAGCTCAGATGGAGGAGAGGGGCAGTTTTATGTCTAGAGCTGTTGTCTAAAAAGCTTTGCTTGTTTTGCAGTTCTGACCCTGACTTCCCAAACGGCTTTAGACAAGCTGTAACTTCCCTGCAACTCTTCAAGAGAGAGAATTCTCTTCCAAAATCCTCCCCTTCCTGGAGTATAACTGTTACAGGAGTCTCCAAGCTATGCAGATAAATCATTTTATACAAGTTTGACAAGTTTTGCCTAAATGATTTAACAAACCCAGTGCCAAACCCAGAAAAGGATCTCAAATGCCAACCTCTGCATCATCTGTCCTACCTGCCCTTTTACCACAAACCTCCTTATCATAAGCTCAGGGCTCCTTTTCCTGCAGAACCTCAGTGTCTCGTTTGAGCAACCACAGAAGGCAAGTGACTGCTGAAAATCTGAGCCCTGGCAGGAAAACTAGGGAATCAAACCCTGCTCTGGCATTTCAACCCACTGGGCTCCTTCCATTTGTTCCAAATCAGTGCTGTTGCAAGACAGGAAAGAATTTGCAGACTTCAACCCCATCACACAGGGTGATGAGGAGCAACCTTTACCTTGATTTCCCTAGAAATGCATTTTACTGCCATTTGCACTACAGCTTGTGGAAACACTGGATGTCCTAATGAATTGTGGAAAACAGGAAGAAAGGCCTTGAAGAATTTTTCCTTAATTGTTGACGAGCTCTAATGGCCAGTATGAGATGGGAATGACTGGCTGCAGCCTGAACTGCTCTGATTTTGATTATGTGACAAAGGAACATTTTGGGGCAGGCAGATCAGGACTGTCTGCTCTGGGCAAATGGCCAGCTTGGAAAAACTCAAGTGGAGGCCACAAATAACAAACTTCCACAGAGCCAGCAGTCCTGGAATCCCAAAGTGCCACCAGATGGAGCCATCCACTGCAACCACAAAAGCATAAAGCTCGTTGGAAACAAGAAATCTTGATCTGTGACAGCCTCAGAAATTTGGTTCTCATTGCAATTCTGTTGGGAGAATCCAGATGCTCTCAGCTTAGGCCGAACTGGGTTCTGCTGGTGCAGTTCCAGTCTGGAATTAACTCTGCCCCTTCTACAACAGGGACTAAACCCCCTAATGAAAAATCAACATATTTACCCAAAAAAACCCCATCCTTTCCAACAGAAATAATCAGAAGTGTCTCTTCACCCCACAGAAGGAGAATGACAGTGAGGTGTGGTGACTTGCCCCAGAGTATTCAGGAAACCAGGATTAGGCTGAGTTCTGCTGCAGCCCTACCAACACACTGAAGCTGTGTTGCTTCCCTGCCTTTCCCTTCCCACACAAAGCAGCACCAAGCCAAAGGCAAATGGTGAGTCCCTGCTGCTCCCTGTCCACACTGGTGCTCCCAGCACTCTCTTGGCACAGTTCTGCCTCACTGCAGCAGTTCCAGGGAAGTGCAGCCTCAGAGCTACTCTACCACAACAAAAAGGGCCAAAGGAACCACATCTAGACCCCTACCCATGCCCAGCAGCACTCAGCAGACAGGTAACATCAGCTTGGGATGGGAGCAGACAAGGATTTTCCAGTCTCACAACAAAAATCTTTACCATGGTGCGAATTTGGTTGAGTAATCCATTCCCACCAGCCCATTCCGAGTCTCCTTGTAAGATGCAACCAGGTTCTGTGAGACCAGAAGAACAAAAGGTTTTAATACTTTACGAGCAACCTGCTAAACGTTTTCTTTCCTTCTGGAGCCAGAGCAATCTGGCAGGGCTGGGCTCCCTCTCATGGCTGCCTGCAAGGATTGCACAGCTGCCCAATTCCTGCCTCCAGCACACAGGGATTAATCAGGCCAGCAGTTTTCAGTAGAGCTCTGGGATGTGTGTCACAAGCTGTGCTCCCCATTCAGCCTATAGCACGTTTCTTTCTACAAGCACTGTGCACCTGGCTGTGCTGCTCCCTGCCCATTCCCATCCGGTTCTGGATCAATAACCCACTGAAAAGCACCAGTGGAACTGGCAGCTGGCTCCCTTGTCCAAGTGCCTGCTTGTTTGGGGGTTATAGAACCAGTCTGACAGCACCCAACACTCAGCTGCAGGAACCCTGATCCCTGTTCTTTCTGTGTCCCACACATTTACATCAGGATGCAGACCTTCCATGTTCTGAGCATTCCATGGGCAGTGCAGAAGACCAAGGGAAGACCAACCTCCCCTTGATCTCCTTTGTTGCCCAGGTTACCAGTGCTAAACTCACTGGGGTAGACAACATTTGCATTACAAAATAAGAATGAAGAGATTTTCCAGTTTTGATTATATTAATGCTTGACCAAGAGCAGAAGCTATGCACACTGGTACTCATTTTGGCTGGGATGGAGTTAATTTTCTTCACTGTAGCTAATCCGGGGCTGGTTTGGATTTGTGCTGAAAACAGTGCTGATAGCACACCAATGTTTTCCTTACTGCTGAGCAGAGCTCACACAGCCTCAAGGCCTCTTCTGCTTCTCTCACCACCCCACCCTGAGTAGGCTGGAGGTGCACAAGGATTTGGAAGAGGACACAGCTGGGACAGCTGACCCCAGCTGGCCCAAGGGGTATTCTAGACCATATGATGTCATGCCCAGCATATAAAGCTGGAAGTGAGGATGTTTGGAGTGCTGCCATTTGTCTTCCCAAGTAACTGTGATGGAGCCCTGCTTTCCTGGGGATGGCTGAACACCTGCTCACTGGTGGGAAGTATTAAATGAATCCTTACTTCACTCTGCCTGTGCATGAAGCTTTTGCTTTCCCTATTAAATGGTCTTTACCTCAACACATGACTTCTCTCACTTTAATCCTTCTGAATCTCTCCTCCATCCCACTGGCAGGGACTGAGGGAGCAGCTGCTGTAGGGCTGAGCTGCCTCATGGGGTTAAACCAGGACAATGCTCCCCCAAAAGCAAAGGAATGCAGGAACACAGCTGAAAGGATGCCCTGGGGCTGTCCCAGTGAGGCACTGGGAACACCACACTTTTAACCCATCGCAGCTGGAGAGGTGCTCTCTCCTTTATCCACAAAGCTGCCTGGGGTCTGATGCTGCTGGAAATCAGCACACTTCAGACAAGGCAAATTTAAGACAGTTCCTCAAACTAGACCAGAAAGAAGTTCAAAAACTGTCTCACAAAATGCAGTCAGCAGGAGCTTCACTCCACCAAAGCAAGGAAACAAATAGTAGCTGTCATTATTGGCTGCAAGTTTTTAAACCAGACTACAGAAACCTCCTGCTATTTATAACTGTGGGCAGATCTTGGGTCGGTTGTTCCTCACCCCAGTTGCAATTCCAGCCCTTCAGGCCAGTTTTCACTCCTCCAAAACAGAGGAACTACATTGCTGATGACGTGGGACATGAGCATAGAAGAAGCAAATCAAGGTAAAGCAGCTAAAAAATTTTGTCCCAAGTCCCAGAATTTAATGGAAAAAAATACTTCAGAGAGATGGCCAGTAAACCAGGTTCCTAAGTATTTGGTTTACATTCCCCAGTCCCAGGTGACTTCTTTTTGGTCTAGTTTGTCTCTCTGAAAAACCAAAATAATGCTATTTCTCTCCTTTGTGAAGTTTTATACGGGAGCTAAGGAAATATTATTAGGAAGTGAAATTGCAGCCTCACCCACTTGCACAGCCAAGGGGGAGGATGTAGGCAAGGAAATGTAAGAGTTACCGTGTCCCAAAAATAATATTGCAGCCTCATTAAGGCCTGGGTCTCTCCTCCACTGCAGGGGAAGGCTGTTCGAGGATCAGTCACAGGATCTGCCACAGAAAACACCATCACCTTGTTACCCCCTGGGAACACATCTCAAAGGCAGGCAGCTTAAAATCTAGGGATGCTCAGCAGGGGGGATGTCTGCTTTGGGAGCATAAAAGATTGTGTGGTCTTCCTTTACAATAAGGGTCACATCAAACATATTAAAAATCACTAAGAGGATGTTTCCTACCCAGCTGCCGGGCAGCTCCTCCACATAAGGATTTTACCTTTGTTTGCAGTGTGAGTGAACTGAGGCTTAGTTACAGCTTGAAGGGCAACCACTGCCTCTGTGTTCTGGTTCTCAGTAAGAGATGGATCATAGAATCACAGAATGGTTTGAGTTGGAAGGGACATTAAAAATCATCCAGTGCCACCCCCTGCCATGGGCAGGAACACCTTCCACTATCCCAGGTTGCTCCAAGCCCTGTCCAACCTGGCCTTGAACACTTCCAGGGATCCAGGGGCAGCCACAGCTTCTCTGGGCAACCTGTGCCAGGGCCTCCCCACCCTCACAGGGAAGAATTTCCTCCTCACATCTAATCTAAACCTACTCTCTTGCAGTTTGAGGACAAATATCTGCCTAACCCTGCAACTAGAGATGGATGCTTCTGCAGCACCTCCCAGACTGAAAGGGCCATGATAACCCAATCATCCTTAGGGAACATCTTTCATGTATCTCTCGAGCACTAGTTGGCTCTGCACCTTTACAAGGAGACATCTTTTCTGTGACAGAATATAATGTGCAGTGCAAGATGCTTGGTCTGTATTAACCACCAGAGCTCAAGGACAGCCAGTACAGGTACCTACTTCACCCTGCCTGAACATCTGGGAATCTGGAGCAGCAGGAAATAATTTACTCTGTAAACCCCATTTTTAAAAACAGACCTAAGTAGGATATTTTTAAGAACAGAATCTAAGCAGGATTTCATTAGAGCAACTTCCAAATTAAGTTTTCTCACCCTTCTGTCCAAAATCCTCCATTGTAGGGATACTCCCTTCTTCCAGCCCTGGCACCAGGGGCTTTAGCTGATCTGCCATCCGCAGGGTTGGCCGGACCTTGGCCTGGGATTCCAGCGCTTTTCGGAAGTGGGTGTAGACATCAGGTAACCTGCACAGATAGGAGCAGCCAGCTCACTGCAGGGCGGCTGCCCTGGCCCCTCCACACACACCCCCCCTTCCTCAGGAGGAGGATTAGCATTCCAGGCTGTCCTCTCAAGTTTGTGATGCCTGTTTGTACACTGCCAGGCACAATAGAGGCAGATGTCCCCGGGGATAACAGCCACCAGAAGCTCAGTCCTTTGCCCAGTTTCTTTCTGCTTCTGATGCAAATTGTGCCTTTTCAATCTAAGGTGTGCCCCGATGGGGAAATCCATGAGAGCCTGCTTTATCTCACCTAACTTCTGATTAACACAGCTGATCTCAGTGTAAAAAATCTACATCCTCCTGGTGCCTTTTCAGTCAAAGGAGAAAAACAGGCATTTTCATGGCCTGACTTGTCTGCCCTTATTTTATACATTTTCTACAGAACACCATTAATCACTCAACTCCATCAATTGCACCTCAAGTGACTACTGAGGGAGCTGTGAAGAGTATACACAAAGGGGGGGTTGGAAGTAAATCATCTCTTAGGTCCCTTCCAACCCAAACCTTTCTATGATTCTATAAAGATGCTCCAGGGGAAGTTTAGATTGGATATTTGGAAAAGCTTCTTCACAGAAAGGGTGGTCAGGCTGGAATGAGGTGTCCAGGGAAGTGGGGGAGTCACCACTGCCAGAGGGATTTAAAAGATGTGTGCATGTGGCACTGAAGGACATGGTTTTGTGGTGGGCTTGGCTTAGTTAATGGTTTGACTTGACGATCTTAGAGGTCTTTTTCAGTCCCATAATGAATGGTCAAACACACACCTTGGCTTTATACATATTGAAGCATAAAAGAGTGCAGGGGGACGAATGTGGCAGTTCCCCTTTGTGTGCCTGAGCATGACAGCACTGCTCCATAAGAACACAAACAGATGGACTAATAGGTCCTTTCCCTGTGGGACCAGATGACTGGGAGCCCTCCTGAGTGAGAAACAAATGGGGCAGTGGAGGGGCGATCCCGTGGAGCAGCTCACCTGTCAATAGGCTTGAAGGGAAGATCGTCCCGATGATACAGCGTGGACCCCCAGAATGTCTGAATCTTCACCCCATGCTGCCCACATACCTGGCACAGCCCCTTCTCCACATCCAGCTCTTCCTGTGTGGCCTAGGGAGAACAAAAGAGCAAGGCCAGGGCTGCACAAATGCAGCTCCCACATGCACACAGACCCTGGTCCCTGCTCTTGCCCTCCTCACGCTTCCCCACCTTACCTTCATCCCTTTGCCCCATTGAGGACTCCCTCTCAGGGAGTCCCCATCCCAGGAACTACCCAGTTTCCCCAAGGTTAACACCACCACAGCCAAGAAAGGCTCTGAACACACAGGACCTGCATCACCACTTGGTCGTGGAAGAAACCTTCACGGCATAATTTTATCTCTTAACTGTGTCACTCAAGTATTTCCCTTACCTCTTCATGGAAAACCACAACGCTGACAGAGCCCAGCTGAGTAATCAGATCACGGACGACATCTTCCGGCTTCCCCTTCCTCACAACCAGGGTACTAAAATACAAAATATTGGCCTGAAATAGGTCTGATGTTATTGTTATTTATGTGCACAAAGAGGCCCTCGTCCCATCCCAGGCAGGCACTCGTGTTCTAGTTTTCTGCAAAGCACAGACAGTGTGTGGAGGCAGACAGACAGGATTTGACCAGCCTGCATTTTTTAGGAGCCCCTCAACAGAGTTTGTAAGCCTCTGGGGCTTAGTTTGTGTCAAACACATTTCTGCCACTCTGGATGCCTTAGAAAGGATGACTGGGCACAAAGCCAGGCTGTTACCTAAAAGTGAATCCGTTCATCCTCACACACTAAAGAGATTCAAGAACTGACTGATGCATCTTGTCCAAGTTCCCCCGAGGGGTGGTGGGTGATCCACCCCTGGAAATATTCAAGGTCAGATTGAATGGAGCTCTGAGCCTGACATGGTTGAAGATGTCCCTGCGCATTGCAGGGGGTTGGATTAGATGGCCTTTAGAGTCCCTTCCAACCCAAACTATTCTATGACTCTGTGACCTTTTGCTCTGCAAAGCCAGCTAACATCTGGTAATGGATTCTTCAGGCCCTGGTCTACCCCAATTACAGTTCTAAAGCCATCATAAACTAGGATATCTGAAGACCCCCCTCCCATATAGTAACCTAGAGACTGGGTTTGGTGGGACAGGGCACAAGCAAACATAACTCTCCAGTCTCAGAAGCCAGAATTCATGTGGGTCTGTCTCAAGCCAGCTCCCAGGGAAAACTCCCCAGGGACAAGGAAGGTCCCAGGCCACAGTAGCTACTGTAACTGCCTACATCTCGAAAGTCTGCTGTTCGTGCTTCCCACTGTCAGCACTCTGGGCAAAGCACGCAAGGCTGGCACTCCTCTGGGGTATCTGAGCTCCAGAAAGCAAAACCCACCCGGCACAAAGCCTGGATGGCTCTTTGTTCCCCGTGCAGGTGGCCACAACAGGTCACCTGAACAGGGGCTACACATGGGACCCTTCAGTACCTAACGGGAGGGCCGTGGCTCTCTGAAATAAGCCACCATCAGAGCCCAGAGTACCCGACATGACCCGAGTCACAGCACGGGTATGTGATGAAAAAGAGAAGGAAAATTGAAATACATGTGTTATTTGCACGGTGCTTTCTCAACTACCTTCCTTTTTTCTTGAGTGTTTCCCTGAGATCCTTCACACTTTCCAGCAGAAACCTGAGCCTGTGGGGCCCCGTCTTCGGGAAGCCGTGGCAGTGGGTGCCCAGGTAGTGCCGCGGGTCGAAGCAGTAGAGGGGAATCACGAAATCTGCGTTGTGCTGAGCCCAGTGGAGCACCTGGAAACATAGAGCGGGCCGTGAGAGCTCCCGGGGCAGGATGCAGGGAGAATCCCTCCCCATCCAGCGGGGTTATTCCTACAGAAACCCCCCCTCGGTCCCTACCTGGTTGTCGTGGGCGCGCAGGTCGCAGCGCAGCAGGCAGATGGCCGTGCCCGCTGCCCCCGACATGGTCTCTCGGCGTGGCCAGTCCCACGTCCCCCGGCCCGGCTCTGTCCTCCCCGTGCCCAGCCCCTCATCCCGCCCCGCCGGGGAGGAGCCGTCCTGCCTCCGGATCCCCGCGTCCGCCCCCAGCGCATCCCCGTGGGACGGGCAAGTCCCATCCAGCATCCCTGGAGGGCAGCAGGATGGGGGCGAGGTCGCTTCCCTCGCTCCGGGGTTCCCCCGCGTCTCACCAGAGCCCTACCCCGGCCGGTCGCACTTATAGCTGGGTGTTTTTCTAACCTCTTTATCTTTTAAAATCTCTTTATCTTTGACTCAGCAGCATCAGGGAACCGCCTCGCTCCGCGCTGCGGCGCGGCCCCGTTGAGCTGAGGCTCAGCCACGGTGACAACGACCCTCTGCAGAGGTCGGAGACACAGAGCCTCCCCCTGCTCTGACAGCTTTGATCGGTGCTTATCCTTTAAATGCCAAGGCTGCGATGTGATGGCCACTAGCACAGGAACCAGCTTTGCAGAGAGCTGGCCACCTGCTGACCGACAAAAAGTGAGCTGTAGATTAGCAATAATTAATGCATTTGGTTCTCAGCACTGACAGAAGTGGCTGATGTGAAAAGGCTTTGCCCCATCCTATGGCTTCCGTCAACTGGCATTGGACACCAGTGGTCGCACATCCCTCGCTCACTGAATTATCCCTGAGGATCCTTTTTTTTTCCATTCAGCTACTCTCATAAGAGGAAACCAAGCACAGGAACTGCCTGCCCAAGGAAATAGTGGAGTCACCATCCTTAGGGACACAGCTCAGTGGTGGATTCAGCAGTGCTGGGTTAATGGTTGAGCTCAAGGTCTTTTCCAACTTAAATGATTCTGTGAAGTGCTTTGTTGATGTGGTCTCCAGCCGCCTGTTTCCCTTGTGTAACTCCACTGATTGTGCTGGGATGGGAGAGAATGCAGAAGGGGTTAACATGTTCCAGCAAGGAGCTGGTGATGATTCAGGATCCGGGTTTACAGCAATGAGTTGCTGCAGCTCATTTAACTACCTGAATTGCTGAAGTGGAGCCACACAGACTCTGACTAGCTGACCAGAGATTAAATGCGGTACCCAAGCCCCAGTGGGTCCTGGGGAGTCCTGGCTTCATGTCCATCTCCTCCAGGCCTGGAGGTGCTCTGCATGCAGCCTGCATCGGCTGGCTGTGGGAAGTGATGTGGTTCCCTGTGTAACCCACATGACACATCATCTCCTGACCCCTTCTCTGCGCACCAAGGGCTCCTTTTCCTGGCTCAGCAGCTGCAGCCCATTGAGAACCAGTGACTCATCCCAGAGGGCTCATGTTTGGTAAAAGAAGAGAGGATCCAAAACTTTGGCTCATGCCCAAGGAAAACACTGCTGTCGGCTTGCAATGCTTAGAAGACAACATGTCTCTTTATCATATTAGAAATAATGAAAAAAAAAACAGTTTATAAATCTTCCCTGTTTGCCTTTGCCTTCATTTGGACGAGGACAAACAGTGCAGTTGGCTTTGCTTTTGTTTGCAGTCAGGTTTCCCCCACAGTGTCTTGGTTGACATTAAGCTGGGCCAAGTCTGGCAATGCTGACATCCTCTTGCAGCTTACTCAGAGCTGCGAGACAGCCACCCACGTGCACTGCAACGCCAAGAGCCTCATCACAAGGGTGTGCAAAAAAGGGGTGCCCTGCTGCCTGCAAAGGGGGTATTTCCCATTGGCAAGGAAGTTTCCACTACACACACCTCTGCAACACAACATTAAGATTTGAAACACTTGATATGACAGTGAGGAAAGAAAAGTGGGTTTAACAGCAAGAGAGTCTCTGCCAGCTTTCAATTTGTATTGATGGGAAGGGTGTGAGGTGTCCAACGCTGGCTGCAAGAGCAGCACAACAGACTCTGCACCCACATAGCTGTTGGATGTGGTGATCCAGGCAGCAAGAGTGGGCAGGAAAAACAGATGTCCATAAGGAATGGGCAGTTTGCTCAGGCCCAGAACTCAGATTTGTACCCAACACCGTACCCTTGTGGCTGGACGTTGGTTTCATCTCCTTTGCACTCTTGTAAGGAGAGTACAAATCCTGTTGCACACTCGAGGCAGTGCTTCCTAAAACAGTGCTGATCACATCCACTCTGGATTCTACCCTGAGAAAAGAGGATAGGGGTTTTTTTTCACTTATACAGTTGCTTCTCTTCAGATTCTACAAGTACATCTGCCTAGTCCCTGCTTCTGTGAGACCTTATGAAATCATCCTCTGAAAATAAGTGTAACAGGGGTGTTTAGGAAAGGCAGCGTGGGCAGGAGTACTTTGTTCTAAAGTTAGAAACCAGGAGACCTGGCACTGGGAACTGCAGGCCTGCCAGTCTCCTTGCCTGGATTTTCCATTCAGATGAACACAGTCAATGAGAACAAAAGCTTCCTTTTTTCCCCCACTGACACCTGTCTCTTTACTCCAAGATGGTGTTCCAGCTTTCCATTCCCCCTTTGGGAAGCAGGGAAGCTTTGCCTGCTTGCAATACCAGCAATCTCTATGCCAATATGGAGGGAACAAGCTGTCCACTGTCATTTTTGTTCTTTTAAGTATCCTGCAAGAACCAGCTTCTTTCCTGGAGTCCTGAAGTTAGGCAATTCATGGTTCTTGGGAGGAAGCCTGTGAGCTTTGACAAACTTACACAGGGGACCTGTAGTAAAAGAATTGGATATCAATGTGAACAGCAGCATGTGAGCCCTTTGATTCTCAGAGAAAACCTCCTGGGATACCAGGTCATGGACAGACCCCAACTCCCCAGCCAATAATCATTCAGCAGTCCTTTTCCCTGGCTGCTTTGGGTGTCCTTTTTCACTCATTAAAGCCATTTATCATCTCTTGTTTATTCCTGGTGTTGAGTGTGACAAAACTGCCTGTTGTGCCCATCCTGGATAACAGAGTCAGAGGATTGCACCTCATCACCCCTGCAGTAAGATCCCCTTTTATGGCTTTTGCTGAACAAATCTCTTAGACATACAGCCAGTTTTGTGACATTTCTCTTCTCTTCTCCTCTTCTCTCCTTCCCTCCCATGTTCACAAGCACCTGTGCCCAATTTCCTTCACCATGTGTACCCACCATCTTAATTCAGGTGGTGTTTCACCTGTCAAAAGCACAAATTGGCCTGAAAATTTTCCTTTTACATTTCAGAAGCAAATCCCAACTGTTGCTCCTTTCAAGTCTCTGCGAGAACGACGCTTTTGCATTTAGTTTGTCATGCATGAAAAGTTTGACATCATTATTTGATGTTTTACTGATTCTCCCTCTGAGCCCTTCACAGAATCTTGAATCATGTCATCGTTAGCTGTTTCCATCAAAGCATAAAAACTCCAGGATCAACACAGAGTGCAGCTCTGCTCAGGAACAGAGCAGAGATTCTGTTACCAGTCCTGTTGCATCCGAGCGTGTGCTCTAATGGCTCTTTGACTATGACAAGCACACTTTGAGTAGCACGATAAATCCTGCCCACCAAACACCTCTCTCCTTTCATGCATATCTGATACTGCAGCTAGATCTATCTTTCAGCTTTGTGAACCATTAGTTACAGTGACAACCTGCTTTTAATGCCAATTCCCTTCCAGAGACAATGCTTTGATGTTTTGACTGCAAAAGGCTTGGCAGTCTCTTCCCTGGTGGAAGCAGAAGGACATAGCCCCGCTCCAAGGGTTTAATTCTCCTCCTGCAGAAATGTAGCCACTCTTTTTACGGGTCAGAGGCTTTCCCCTGGTGTCACAGGTCATTCTGGCTTGGAGGGGTCTTGCCATCAGAGACTGTGCAGGGACTGTCTGGCCTTGGTTCTGCTATGATTGTCCTTGTAGGAAAACATAGAGACCAACTGCTCTTTGTAGTTCAGCTTGTGACCACTATTCATTAAATCTGTCATTTCCTCTTCTGCCTTTCAGCGGTGTTTCCTCCATCAGGAACCTAATGACCCTCTGCAAGCTCTCATCCACCTACAATTACTGGACCTGTGTAAGCTTTGCCAAGTGGTTTAAACAGTGTTTAGTCTCTGGTGTCAGCTGCTGCTTATGGCTGGCACACAGGTTTGCAACACACTCTCACCTGGCTTTTATTACACCCTCAAAATATTGGGAAAAAATATCTACCCAGGCAAAGGATCAGACATACAACCACTGCAACTGAAGTAGCTGAATATCAGTCGAGTGTACTCACATCCTTGGCTGATGGAATTCAACAGAGCTAACCAAGGATTTCCTTCAACCCTCAGCTGACAAAAAAAAAAAAAATAAAAAATCTCTGTTCAAGAGGCTTTTAAAGTGAAAAAAAAGCAGCTGTGGTTTTGTGGTCACAACTAGACCTGGGAACATGATGTCTGTGTTTTGTTCTCCATGCTTCTCCCTGTGTTCTTGGAAGGATCATTTCAACCCTCTGCCTACAGCAGAATTTATTCCGCTGTAAAGTGGATGTAACATCACTTCCCTCTTGCATAGGGCAGTTTGAGTGGTGACTGCCTTCATATCAGACACCCAGCCCTAACGGTGCTATTAAAAGCACAGAATATTCTAGAAAATAATATATAGAGAGGGTTACAGTTAAACCATCTTAGATATTTAAAAACATCCAAATGTTCCTGTCCACTGGGTTAAAAATCAATGGTCACCAGGCCGTTTCAGACATGAAAGCTGTGACACGAGCACAAGGACTGCAGCTCTGCGTGTCTGCCCAGCTCAGTGGGATGTGTACAGCAGATATGGGCACTGTCAGGGACAGAGGAAGATGTTACAGTCCTGCCAGGGGAGCTGAGGAACAGCTGCCCTACACATCCTTTTCTTCTTCGCATCCCCACTGGACAGAGGGTTCATGCTGAGTTTTGTTTAAAGGGGCAGTAGTTCAGTAGGCAATATTTCTGGGAATCATATAAACACTTTCGCAGGGTAATCGTTATTAGAAGGAAATGCCATTTTAAGGTGTCACATCCATTAGCATTTTCTCTTGGAGACAAACCCCAAGGGGATCACGGTCCTGCAGCCATCTCCTCCTTGCCCTGCAGAAAGTGAGGCTCTTTGCTGGAGATGGGAAGAACCAACATTGACCAGGGGTGTGAAACACTGGCCTGCAGGCTCGGTATGGAGAGCTTAGTGCTGCTCCTGCAGGTGACACTGGCATCATGGTTTGGCCAAGGACAATGGCAAAGGAATGGAAACCAGAAAAAGAGTTGAAAAAAAAAGCCTTCACTCTCTCCACTCCTCCCCAATTCATATTTACTGTAGTCCCCACCAAACTACACCTAAAATAGCTTTTGTCTGTTGCTATTTAGCCATTTAGGTCGGACCCACCAGCTGCATGAACTTGCCTCTATTGTACTATTGCAGTTGGACTGTTGCCATCCTCCCCCCATGGGCTTTCTACAGATCTATATTTCAAAGTTATGGCTCTCGCAAAGCTTTGCTCTGTGAGTTCAGACAAGCTAAAAAAAAAATTAGTCATGTTTCCTCTAGTCCTGCTGCTTTACTAGGCTTCCTATTTGCAATCAAATTATTTTTAATTTTGACCACGTTCCTATTGTTTGCCAGGAAGATAATCATCTTATCTCGCCACCGGGATATTTCTCTCCTTTCTCATGTAGTTTCAGATGGATTAAATAAATACCCCTTACACAAAGCACACCAAGCTGGGCAAAAGGGCATTTCACCATCGCTGGCTGATCTGAAATTTAGGAAATGTCTCTCTTTTAGGAAAAAAAAAAAGTTTGGAAGGACCCAGACATGCCATAATAGCAGCTGTGCTAATTGTACACACTCAGTTAATTTTTATCCAGCTCAGAGCGGTTTTATGGAAATGTGTGGGTGAAGTTCAAAGTTAATGAGTGACACTGGCTTGGTTTACCAGCCCCACAAGGGCCATAGGTACACTCATCTTGAGTTTCTGGTAAGGGAGAAGCTGAAAAATATCTGAGTGGTCCTCTGGGACCTTTCTGCTCCTTCTCCCCAGGTGAAACTGTATTAGCTCCGTGTAGGAACAGGGAATCCCCTGCTGTGCCATCTGTCCACCCAAAGGAGAAGGTTTTTCACAGACCCATCAGTGGGTGCTCTTCTCCCCTTCTACCTGTCTGGAGATCTCATCAAAGGGACTGAAATGGGACCGGGTCAGTTCACTGCCTTTTGAGGTCTGACTTGGAGTCCTTTTCAAGGGAAGGATTTACACCCAGCAAAGGCCATCAACCAGCTCAGAGCAAACAGACTGGGGAAGATCAGGCACCCTCAGGCCTTCCCAGTGCTCCCAGTATCCCCTTTGTGGAGGAACTGGTTTGTAAACACGCGAGCGGCGGGCGCGCAATGGAAAGTTGCGCGGACGAGTGGCACGGCTCGAACCCAAACTGCTCTGCTTTGTGTTTTGCAACCTTCACCCACATCCACTTTCCTCCTGCTGGATGCTGAGTGCTTTACCTCCAGCTTCCTAATTATCGGAGCGCCACTGCTTGTGTTTTACCACAGATGAGGAAATGAGGACATATGGCTTTTGTGATAAGAGATTTATGTGCGCTGTCTGTGCAGCGGCGCTGCAACTTTCTATACAAGTCCATTTATAAAACAAAACATGTGTAAACAGCCAGGTTTTGATTGTTTCGGTGATTTCTTCCCCCCTCGTGACAGATGTAAAGGAAAAACTGGAGGTTTCCACTTGATGCGTGCAGATAACTGTGTGGCAAATGGGAGAGATCCCACTTGCAGTAAATCATTCAGTACTTCCTTTGATTTCTGTCACCTAAAATCCAGCTCCGTGTGGGTAAATGGGAAGAAATACAAAGGAACTGGGTCTCGATGGCTGCTTGTATATGATCCCCTTTCAGCTGTAGGAGTACAAATGTTCCTGAAAAGCTCCTGGCAGGAGTTTCTTTGACAAGAGTACAGTAAATAGTGCTAAATACCAATTGAAAAGGCAGCCAAAATCCAGTGATTACAATGGGTGGCTTTGACTACACCCCTGTAGATTGGTTATCTTTCAAATCAAGAAATCAAATCAAGCGACAGATTAGAGAAATAGAGTCGTATTCTCAAGGAACAAAATCCTATTATCAGCGGGGACAAAGAGCGGGGCAGTCTGGAGACACATACTGCAATCCATGAGTGGGCCATGCTCTTTCCGTCCTGCTCTTATCCCTTACACTCCACTCAAGAAAAGCCAGTCGCAGGGTGGAGAATCTTGGTTCTTTTCAGGGAAAGTCTCAAGGTTTTCTCTGAGGTTTCTGGGGAGGTGAGATGGAAACACAGGATGTCCCTTGCGATTTTTGGCTTTCTTGCAGTCTCAGCTACAAATGCCACAAGGACAGTATCTCTTGTGTGATTTTCCACAATATTCAGGTGCCAGATGAACCCGTAAATATTCTGGGATAGTCCTGACCTTACCTGAGAAAGTTTAAACTGAGCCTGTTTGCAGATAAGCAATATAACTCTCCAGGGCTTACAGCTTCACACTTTTCACCAGTGTGACAGAGTCACCTTGCAAATACAGTTTGGTTTGGTTGACAGAAGTTCCAAGCACGACATACATGTGAAAAAGCTTCACAGAAAAATGCCCTCCAATGATGTTTCGTTAACAACCCACCCAGAAATCGGACCCTCTTCACTTTCACTCTGTACTTTTTGGAGATGTTTTTCCCTCTGTTCGGGCAGAGAAGGTGAGTCATGGAACAGAGACAGTGTGGAAATTTACATTCAGCTATGAAAGTGCATGTTATGACTACCATGAAAAGAAAATCATCCAAACAACTCACTCTCAGTGTAAGTCACACCCAGCTTCGAAGAAATATATGAGTTTAAACCTGTTCTTTTTGGTTGATTGACACTCCTGGCTGCTGAAAGCTGCTTCCTCTCTGTGTCACACAGCCTTCAGCCTTGGCTTTGTAAGAACTGAAATCTCTCTCCAGCCAGCTGTGTCCAACCAGGTGGATGGACACAAACGCTGCCTCAGAGAGGGCTGGGGGACACCCCTTTGCTCTGAGCCCTTGGTGGAGCAACTTCCCAATCCCCCAAGATGGGGTGTTGCAGTATTCCCAAGTGTTTGGTGGGTGGTAGTGCACGGAGAGTGGCTCCCTGCTCTTGGGTTTTCATGCCCTGAACCCTCTCCTCCAAGACGGGGATCAAGCATTTTATCTTAGAGTGCAAGACTCGCCCTTTCTTTTTAAAATACGGTGCCTGCTGCTGCCACCTACCTTTTGTGCTGGAGTGGATCCTAGAAATATTCCATACACCAAGTCTGGGAAGGAGCCCAGGATTTCCTCCTCATCTCAGAAGCTAAACCCAAGATACAAACCGTGAGGTGAATTTGTTGTGTGGGCAGGAGGCTTTATCTGAAAAACTTTTCTTGCCATGGAAGAGGAAAGGTTTCAAAACCCATCGAGAGATCACTTCTTGCTCTTGCCTGGTTGTGGGGGCTTTCACAAAGCAGATTTTGGCATCTGCCCTGCAGAGCAGGTGATCATATCAGCCAGGGAGCATTTCATGCCACAGGAGATGCAGAGGAAGGTGGCTGGGAAGTGTGTGGCCCCACAGCAACTGAGATCTGAACCCGACTCTTGCCCTTCTCAACCACTCCACAACACTGTGATTGTAAAACAGAAGCAAGAAGCAGAGGTAGAGATGAAATGGCATCCCCAAATGTTTCTCCCCAGAAAACCTCTGCATACCTTCAGGCATGCTCTTGGAGGAGCAGAAAACCCTTAGGAACACTGACATGTGTGGTTTGTGCCAGGTTTGTCTATCAGGCAGCCCCCAGATTGCTCAGAACACATGGGAAGTATTTAAGCTAAATAAATGTGGCTTTTCTATGGGTCCTAACAATAAGAGGGACATAGGATATCTCTAACTCTCCTTTTCCACCTGCTTTTCTGCAGCAAACTGCAGACCCACAACTAATTTTCAGTGAGGAGGGGCTGCAGCCGACGCAGATCTGCCAAGCCCAGGCGCTGCTGTGCAGAGGTTTTGGCATCACAGGCTTGGATTTATGTGCTGACATCTCTTCCAGGCCCAGCCCCAGCTCCAGCCTTCAGATGAGGAGCAGCTTACAATCTCTGAGTAAGTAATTGGTTCCTTTTCTTTACTCCAAGACGGCATCACTCCTGCACAGTTTGGAAACTAAGTATAGGAATGATTTCACCCACCATTCTCAGCCATCTTGATGGGAGAGAAAGCCTGGCAGACAACAGCTTCATGCTGCTGTTCAGGGCAGGAAGCAAGAAAGGATATTATATCAAACAGAAGGCATGGGAGAATTTCAGGTTAGATGGAGCATACTTAGTCACAGAAGAATTGGGTCAGTGCTCTGGCACCTGTGTTCACTTCCTGCAGGAACCCTAACACAGCCCAAAATAGTAGCAGTTAGGTAAAAGCCAAATATCTTCCCATTTTTCTCCCCACAGCAAATACTAATGCTTACGTCATTAAAGGAGAAGCATAAATAGAACAAGCCTGGGGCTGTGATTTGCAAAGTTCTTGGTCTGTGGATGAACCATCAGCTTTTCTTATAGCTCACTATTACCCACTTGTGCCATCAAACTTTTCACTGAAGATGCTGTCAGGATGAAATAGGCCTTCATATCCCCCCATATTTATACCAGTGAGCTAAGAATCAGAGCACCCAGCTACAGGTTATATGTGTGACGTGGTTTTCATCTCCCTGACTGGGACAGCACGGGGCAGCATGGACCAAAGAAAGTGTCCTGGTGGCAGTTTGGAGAGTGTTTTGGAAAAGAAGGGAGAGTTTGGCTCTGTGGGTACAAGGTGTGCCACACCTGCTGTCCTCAGTCAGCCCACGCCTGTTTAATTTCACCGTACAGAGCCACGACAGCCACCACCTGCAACACCCGGCTTCGCCACTGCTCTCCACCGTGCCCTCTCCACCAGGTGTTCACTCCTCTCCAGAAACTGGCAGCCAGCACCTGTAGAATACCTGAAACTCTGCACAGAGCCACACACCTCTGCCCATCCTTCTGCCAGGCTTGGTAAATGTTTCCAAGAGCGACTCAAGCTGGCAGAATCCGGGGGCAGGTCCTCAGCACACCCATCAGCAGAGAGCTGTTGACATCATCCTTGACACTCATGAGGATCCTTATATTGTTCAGGGGCACCCTAGGACTGAAATCCCCCCTAGCAGGATTCCTGGGGCACCAAACACATTTGGGAAAGAAGAGATGCTTGGAAGAACTATGGCTTTCAGCAGTAACTGGTGTGTGCAGAATCAATTCCCATTAAAACCAGGTGGTTTTAAAGGAACTGCTTGTCGCTTTAGTGCCTTGTAATGCTTGAACCTCAAGTCCTGGAGGTCCTGTGCCGGGTTCCCAAGGTAAACACATGTGATTTATTTCAGAAAGGCATCTGCAGCACAGGAATTCATTACATACATCCCTGATGGGCAGCAGCCAACTTTTCAAATGTGCCAAGTTACCAGAATTTTATTAAAAGCTTTTATGAGTTAGAGGGAAGGTGCAGAGAAAAGCAACCTCCTTCCCAAAGCCAGGTGGCTTAGGCTCGACTCACACCGCTTCCCGAATGGATGAGGCAAGCTGGAGTCAGAGGTTCCTTCCAGCAACAGCTCAGTCCCCCTGGATGTATCTCTGTAAGCTGCACAAATATTCTGGAGAGGGGGAGGGAGAGAGAAAAGAGTGAAACCTATTCAATTACATCAAGATCATGACTGGCCCTAGTAAAATCATTTATGGAGTGAGGGAACCTGGAGCGGTTTGGGCTGGAGCCATCTGCAGTTATTTGGTATATACAGAATAGGTTTCTATGGATTTTATTAATAGGTCACGCGATTGTACACGAGGATGTGAGATCCGAATCTCTCAGGAGGGGTCCCTGGTTGGGGTTTCTATTGCCTTTATAGGCAATGGCTCAAACTTTCTTGCAGCAGCAACTTCTTAAAAACTTGAGGGGAATGGGGCTGGTTTTAGGATCCAGCCCATTTTTTTTTCTCCCCCACCAAAATCTTGAATTGACTTTGTTCCTCTTCCTCTCCACAACACATTTACTAAATGGGGAAACAAGGAAATAATCAGAGAAATATTCTTACTTACTTTTTCCATTGTCTGCATGAATTTTCTCTCTTTCCCACCAGTCTGAGGGATATCTGGTACATAACTCAGCTCCCACTTCCATCTGTTTTTCAGCCTCTCGTTGGCCCTTTTTAGGGGTAATTTTGTTTCTATGCCATTGTTGGCTCCTTCCATACAGAGAGTCGAGCCCAAAGGAACTTGGACACACAACAGAGATTTGGGGCAGTGGGTGTAGATCAGAACAGCCCAGAGGCTCCTCTGCCTCCCCAGGGAGCTGCCCAGGGAGGCTAAGCCCTTCTGGAGAGTTGTGACTCAGGAACAGTCTAAAGCCCTTTGGTCTTAACTATGGCTCGATTTTACTTTAATTGCCCCAAAGAGGCAAACCCAAACCAAGTTATCAGAGCAATTCCTTCACATCCCAGCCGTGTGGAGGAAGCTGGGCCCTGCAGAAAGCTACCCTGCTGCAGCAAGATTCCACCACCTTCACCAGCATTCCAGAATAAGGGGGTTTCAGCCCTGTATCTCATCAACTCCTGATTTTTTGTGACAGCCTTAGGTAGGATAGCTCGCTTCCAGCCCCCTCTTCCAGAAGGTAGGAGATGTTCAGGCCGAAAGGCAGAGGTCACATTCCATCCTTCTTGAAGGCACAGCCGGGGGAACCCCACGGTGTCACACCGGGGCTGATACGACCTGCAGGAGCACGGGAAGCTGCACCTGGACCGAGCTGGGCTGAGGTATGGGGCATCATCCGGGGTGCGAGTCCGCCCGGGGGTCGGAGCTGTCCCGGGTGTCGGAGCCGACCGAGATCGGAACCGCCCCAGGGATTGGAGCTGCCTCGAGCGTCGGAACCGCCCCAGGGCTGCCCCGCGGGTCGGAGTCTCACCGGGGCTGATCCGACCTGCAGGGCCGGGGAAGCTCCACCGGGACCGAGCGGGGCTGCGGGATGGAGCTTCCCCGGGGATCGGAACCACCCCGAGGTCCGGAGCTACCCCAGAGGTCGGAGCCACCCCGGGGTTCGGAACTGCCCCGGGGGTCGGAACTGCCCCAGGGTTTCGGAGGCACCCCAGGGCTCGGAGCTGCCCCGGTGTCGCCCCCCAGAGGCGGGGCACGGCCCGGCCCCGCGGTCGCTCCGCTGGGTCGGTCGCTGGTGGGGCCGGTCCGCCCCCGTCCCCATCCCCGTCCCATTGGCCGCGGCTCCGCGCGTCACCGCTTCCTCCCGCTTTTGTGCGCCGCCCCAGCCGAGCTGCAGCCGAGCGGTGCCGAGCCGAGCTGAGCTGTTCGGAGCCGCGCCAGGCGCTGGGACCCGAGGTGGTGACACCAGCCCCGGGTGGCCGCGCATGCCCCTCCGCGGGTGACCCCGGTAAGTCCGTCCTCACCCCTCTTTCCGCGGGCGCTGAGTCCTTGCCTCCGTGAATAGTTTCGTTCTTTTAATTATTTTACTGTCTGCAGTGGTGGCCGAGAGTTTTGCAGCCTGGTCTGGCTTCCGTAGCTTTTTTTTCCTTCCTTTCTGGTCTTGCAAGTGGGAGCTTGGCTGTGTTTGGGGAGCCGTGGGGGACGAGCAGGGGCTGGAGCGGCTCCCCAGGAGGAGAGCGCGGGTTGCCGTGTCCGTGGGTGCGGAGCGGATTGAAGGACTGACCTTCCCCGGGGCTCCCCGCACACCCCCGCCTTGTGCTGGTGCTCTCGGGTCGCTGTTTTCCCCAGGTTGTCGCCTGGGTGCCTGTCCCAGCTGCAGCTGCTGACAGCGAGCGCCGGGATTAGAGTCCAATACCCGTTTTGGGATGCAATAAAGTCTGGAGCCAGCGGCTTCTGGATGTGGTCGCTTGGGTCCTGGTTCCCTGGAAAGGGAGGTGCGGGGCTACTTGGCCATCCCTCACTCTCCTGCAGAGCTCTCCCTGCACCACCTGTCCGGAGCGGTGAGGATGGGATGAGCGCGGGGAAGGAGGCTCCGCGGCGGGCATGGACCCGAAGCTCGTACCCGCGTGGTGCGAGTGGCCGGCGGAGCTGGGGAAGCTGGTTTTCCACCTGGACGGAGTGAGCGGCTGCCGTGGGGCTGTGCCACGAGTCGGGATGATGCTCAGGAAGGATTTGTGCTGCCGGCACCAAACCTCTGCCCTCCGCGGCTGTGCGGGGAGGAGCGGAGCAGAGAGGGGAGCCGTGGACCAGCTGGGCAGGTCGTGCACGGTGGCCAAGTCCAGCTCTTGCTGGCCCTGACACAGCTCGGAGAGAGGCTTCTCCCTCAGCTTCTGCTTTTATCCTCCTCTTCAATTCCTGTCTTGTAATCCAGTGGTTTTTGGGAGTGGACCTGCTCCTGGTTCGGGGAAGGGTCTTGCTTGTGTTGCTGGTGCGTGAACCAAAACCACCGGGCTCACTTGGGCTTTGGAGGCTTGGGATTTGTGCAGGGTTTAAGTGATCCCAGGGGTTTCCAGGGTCAAGCTCTTTCACTTCTTTGGTGAGAGTGAGTGGTTTTGGGGGAATTTCTATGCCACCATATAAATTTATTTCCAGCCTGGTGCATGCAGTTTGATGTAGCTCTGTGCAGGATTTGTGCATGCAGTGCAGCTTTTGGAAGCAGTTCCTCAGGTGTGCATGAGATCAATTGCATTTGGGGGTTTGCTGTGACTACCTCTGTCTTGATACCTGTGTCAGATGGTCCAATTTCCAGAACCCCTAATTTGACATTAGTAATAAACAGGGGTTCAAGGATTCCCAAGGCTCCTGCAGATCACAGCAGACCTCCAAGGCTGGGCACAGCCTTTGCCCTGGGAAGGTTTTGCAGCTTGTAAAAGCTCCTCTGTTGAGGCAGGACGTGAGGCTGGATCGGCTGCCAGCCTGGTGGGATGTGGATGTAAAGGACCTTTTATACCTTCCTCATGTGAACGGGTTTTGGTGCCGCAACTTTTTCCATGGGTCCTTAATCTCCACCAGAAACCCACAGCTCTGTCAACGTGTGCTGATGGGCAATGCATTTATATTTTTGGAGGCTGTCAGAGCCTGTGAGGGAAGTGTGCTCATGCAGAGAGATGTGGTCTGGATTTTCACCCAGACGAAGCGACTCCGATGCGAAGAGCCAGCGACTGTGGCAGCCAGAGGAGCGGCTCCATCCCGTCCAGAACGTTCCCATTGCTTGATGATGCTTTGTGATTTTAGCCTGCAGCTTGGACTTGATGCTTTGTGAATTTTCCCACTGGGAAGACGCCGGTGAGGCTCACACAGTGTGTCTGGCTCCCTGGCAGAGCCGTGGGATGGGGTGTGCTGCTGCAGCATGGAAAGTGATGTGCTTCCAGCCCTGCTCTCCCCAGATGGACGTGGGAACGAGTGCGGGAGCTGGCAAGATCTTCTGTTCTGGTGGATCTGGCCCTGCTGTTGGAGACCTGCTGGTCGAGGCTAGAGGGAAGTGACTCAGGGTTTGCTGTTAGAAGGGATATCTTTTATTAGACTGCTCGGGGAAGGCAGGCTGGCTTTGGAGTGCACAAGCCTGTCTACACATAGAAGAAAGGAGGGAATGATTGCTCGGAGTCTGCCTTGGCTCTCCAGACTGAGAGAATCATCTGAAAGAAAAGGGGGAAAAAAAGGACAGATTCAACTACAGCTCAACCTGTGCAGTTCATCTGGCCTAAGGAAGCATATTTCATCTCTCTACAAACCTCTGGACTCTTTAGATCCTGAGATGCAGCACAGGACAGGGATGTGCATCCCACGTGCCAGCCTTTCACGGGAGGTGGCCGAGCCCTTTCCAGCCTGGCTCCCGCAGTGAGGAGCTGTGGGAGACAGGGATGGTGCTCGCTGATGCCTGACGGTAGCAGGAGGCTGCTGGGCTCAGTCCCTTCCACTCCCCCCTTTGCACAGAGCACAGGCCAAGCACAGTGTGCACAGAAATGTGCAGAATGTCAGCTGTGCATTGGGGAGATGGAAAATGCAGTGCAGAGCCATGAGAACGGGAATATGGATTTGAACTTTTTTATTTTTTATTGTTTCCTCAGACACTTTTTAGAAAAGCTATAAATGACCCACTGATACTGAACCTGGCAGATTCACCCTCAATCTCCAGACTTCATTTATTTACCTATGTAAGCTCCACAAGGGGAAATGGGTGACCAGGTGTTTTGATGAGTCCCTCCAAGGAGCAGTTCCCCTTCCCCACAGGCCAGGGCAGTTCAGCATTTCTTTCTGGCACCTTTGCTGCCTTTGCAGAGTGCAGTGTGAGATGCAGAGGTGGTGAATGTCATCTCAGTTGTGCCTTAACCACACTGTTTCCTTGGGCTTGCCCCGTATCCCGCATGGCATGAACCTTCATCTGATGTGGTCAGTGCTGTGGTGAGCATCAGACAGGCAAGCCGAGGGGTTTTCTGTCTGTGAAGGTGTGGGTGAGCACGCAGGAGTGTGGGTATGTGGGCATTTTTGTTTGTTTTCTGTCTGTCCCTGCAGTTCTGATCTGGTCTAGCCAAGTAATCTTCCCGTTAGTCACTAAAATGCTGCTGGTGCCCGAATCAAAAGGGTGGTCAGGCCTCAGAACAGGCTGCCCAGGGAAGTGGTGGAATCACCATCCCTGGAAGTGTTCAAAACCAGTGTAGATGTGGCACTTGGGGACATGGTTTAGTGGCGGACTTGGCAGTGCTGGGTTAATGATTGGACTCGATGTCAGAGGTCTTTTCCAGCCTTAATGAGTCTGTGATCCAATCAGTCTGTCTCAGTTCATCTTTAATAACACAAGAAATTAAAAGCTAAGATCTCCTTTAAAAATCAATGCCTTGCTCCTCAAAGCCCCGGGGGAGCTGCTCCCTGCAGCAGATCTGTTGTGTGGGCATGAGGAGCACGGGAAGAATGCTGTAGTGGGAATGCTGCAGGCAGGGGGTACCTGGCTTTGTTTTGGCACTGGGGATGTTGCTCCAGGAGCTTCCCCTGGAGCCACAGGGCTTGGGGCCAGGCTGAGACCAGGATGGTGGAAGAAGCAGCATTGGCCTGGCCTGTGATGGGGCCCCTTGCAGCTCTGCAGCCCTGTCTCTGTGATGAGGGGTGGGGACACACCGTTGCACATCATCACTGTGTCTGGTCTCAGGTGCCACCTTCTGTTCCCAGGGCGCTTGGAATATCTGTGAAGGGAACCCAGAGGGTTTGACCTGTATTTCTGAGGCTTTTAGAGGTCAAAGGTGAAAGATATACCTATGCCCTATAAAAGAGAGGGTTCAACTCCCAAATGGATTCCTCAAGCAGCTTTTTTCAGTGCTGGAAGATCCTAATATAATTGTTAGCGGGGACCAAGTGGCTCAGAATTTGATGAGAATCTGTGGTTGGTTCTGCTCTCCTGAGTTAAACCCCAGGCTGGCCACCATTTTATGCAGAACTAATTGTCACTTCTGTGAGAGCTCCTCTGATTTTATTCTCTCCACTCTGGGAAATGATTCGGTGCAGCCCAGGGAGAACAAGCTGTAACAGCAGTGAACCAGGGTGGAGCTGGGCCAGGGTTTGGCTCAGGAGCTGCCTGGGACAAAGTCCGGCTGGCAGAGCGTGCCGTGCCCAGCAGCTCGGGCCAGATCCTGGAAGGAGCTGGCCAAGCTCCTGCGTGGGCTGCTGTGTAAACAGCATGTGTTCAGGCCAGGTCCTGGGGGGGTGGGAGGATGGGTCAAGTGCTCAGGTAGCGATTAAACATCAAATTGCTTGAAAAAAATGCCCCTGGGTGGGTGGATTAGAGGCGTTCTGCAATACTGCTGTGGCCAGGAACTTCCGTGCTAAAGTGGCAAACTGTCATCTGATTGATAGCTGGGTGATTCAGAGGGGAGAAAAAGACTTTGTACAGTTGCTTTGGGAAAGTAATTTGTGAGATAAGAAGTCTTTGTGATGGAGGTAGGAACGTCTTAAATCCATCAGTGCTGAAGGGTGTGTGTGGCCCCTGCAATGCTTTGAGTGCTCCTGTGCTGTTAGGGCTCTCTTGGCGTGGTTGAGTTTGTCTTGTCCATGTGCAAGTGTGTCGTGCACAGTGGCTTTCAGGTGCTCCCAAATCCCCAGGGGAATGTTGAAAACTTTGCACGTGACTGGCCTTAGCACAAATATTGTGTGTAAGAGTGAGCCCCGTGTTGAACCGGTGCAGAGGGGCAGAGGGGCAGAGGGGCAGAGGAAGATGCTGCTGCTTTGGCACATCTNATAAGAGTGAGCCCTGTGTTGAACCGGTGCAGATGCTGCTGCTTTGGCACATCTTTTGAGGTTGGTCCTTGCTGAGGTTGTCCTTGTCCTTCTGTCCTCAAGTGGTCAGGCAGCTGGACTAGATCACTGTAGATCCCTTTCAGTTGAGCTATTCCATTCTATGGGCGTGCATGGAAGTCCCTTGTGATGAGGATGGTGGATTACTCAGATTGCTTAATACTTTTGTGCTTCAACCTCTTGTTTTGGGGGTTTTTGTACTGAGCAGAAGTCAGATCATCACAGTCTGGTTGTGAACTGGAAATAGTGCAGTGCCATCCATGGTAAATAAGAGCCCTGAAGAGTTCAGCAAATCCTTAATCTCTTAACAGTGGCCTGTCTGCAGCTTTTGCTCTGCAAGGCAGCAACAGGGTTGCTCTATCCCAAGCCATGAGGATTCTGCAGAAGGGTGGTGGGCACAGGGTGATGGGCACGTCTGGCTCTCACCAGCTCTTTGTAACAGGGATGTCTTGCCCAGACAGAGATTTAAGGGTTGGGGCATCCCCTGCATGGGGCAGGGTTTGATAAGGAAGGGTTGTTTGGGTTAAATAGCCTGGAGAGAGGGTGTGAGGGTGAGGTCTGTTATCATAGGTGGTGAAGGTGAACAGCAGAACAGGTGAGAGTCCATGCAGAGAAACCCTCTTTTAAATACCCTCTTCCTTTCAGCCTCTCTCCTCTTCCTCTCTGTCACCACCTGGGGAGTGCCCTGGGGGGAACTGTCCCTCTTTTGCAGGGTCATTGCAGAGGGCAGCTGATAACACTGTTATCTATAGCTGGGTGATGCTGATGGGGGCTGATGATAGTGTTATCTACAGAGGAGTGATAACCCTGAAGTCACTATGCTGTGGGAGTATGTGGCTGGAGGGAGATGTGTAGACTGGGTTTGTGGGGCAGAGCGGTTTGGGAGTGTGTGAGTGATGAATAACCAGTACCTGGAAATCAGAGATTTGGGCTTCCTTCAGTTGAGGCTGATCTGTGCATTGATGTAGTGTGGAGCTGTGGAGCAGGGCTTGTTTTGCTGAGCTGCTGAAGCATCCTTCAGTTAAGATCCCAGGCTGGGCCAAGCTCCTGGAAAGCTTTCCTTACTGAAGGAAATTGTTCATACTGCAGCCTCGATGCCTTCTGTTTGCCTTTCAGCACAAAACTACAGCACTGGTCCCTCTACTGCAATACTTCTGCTGATTCCCCCTTGGAGAGTGGCTTTTGGGAAACCTCAGCACCCAGTGGTTAATAAACCAGTGGAATGCACTGGTTTGCTGCTCCTGGGTCTTAGTCCCTCAGTGCTGGTGCTAACAGAATAGCAAGAGTCATTAGAGAAATATGCAAGATATTCCAGTTATTTCTCTTTGGATGGTGCTGGTAGCAAGTAACAGAGATAAACAGACTGTGTTGAGCTGTGCTTAGCTTATTGCATCATTGGTTTAACTGAAAGGGTCAAGGTCCGGCTCTGGATGTTGCTGCAGGATGCATTTGAGCTGCTCCAGAGCTGTGCTGTGCCAGAGGGAAAATGTTTGGGAAAGGCCTCATTCTGGTGCTCTCTCCATGTGTTCCTTCTGAATGGTGGCCGTGGCTGCAGTGTCTTGGCAGAGTCATGATGGCACAAGCCCTGTCAGGTTAATTTCTTGGCTTTGCACTGGAGAACTCTGCGCTTGGCTCCTGTTAACCCTCGGGAGCTGCTCCTCCCCTGACAGTGGCAGCCAAGGAAAGCCTTGCTGACATCTGCTGCAGCCTGCTGGCTGTTGGGGCTGGGAGGGGACCATCAGGGCTCCCTGGATGTGGAACCACACAGCACAGAGTGGTGCTCTGTCCCACTCCTGCCCTCAGTTTTCTGCTAGGCTGGCTCCTGTTGGCTTTGCTGGCTGCTTCACTGGTGGCCTGGGCTGAGGTCTGCTCGTTCCTCTTGTGACATGGTGGCCTTTGGCTGTGCTGCCCAGGGAATAGGAAGTGCTCCTGGGTGCTGACTGGAGACACAGGTGGCTCCGATGAAAGGGCAGCTCTGTTGTTTTCTGCATGCTCTGATTATGGACTTCGTCTGAAGACTGGCTTGGCTTCACCTTGCTTGGCTGAAATGAAAGCTTTGAGGAACCATGCCCGTTCTTGCCTATTTTTGTTTGGATTGGGGATGCTTACTGAGGCTCTCCACAGTGCTCTCCCTGAGATGCTGTGATGTTAAAGACATGCACAATATACCTGGCTGATGACACAAGAAAAAGAGAGACAGTGTTTGTTTAATCGTTCCAAAATTTCAGCAGCTTCACCTCCAGCATCACAGGTGTGAAAAACATCTGGTGTGAGCCTGGCTGGCTGTAAGGGCTGAGGACGTGTTTTCACAGTTGGCTTTTGGACCCAGCACAAAAGATGCTGAAGGTTGTATCTGTCTTTATCTCTGGATGGGAATGAGCTTGGTCTAGTCTTGGTCCATGCCCAGTAAATCCTGTGCTGGAGAACTTCCCTTTCAGGAATGCGGTGGGGCTGTCCCAGGGGGGTGATGTGGCACACTGAACTTGGATGAGATGCAGCAAGGCTTCCCATACCTGGTTCATCATCACTTGGGAAGCTGATTTGCCTTTCCCGCCAGGTGTTGCCAGAGAGGTGCAGTTTGGTGTCTCACTCCTGTGGGAGCTTCCCAGGCAGCAGTGGCTGTGTGGTTGTTGTGGGAGTCACCAGGAGGTGATGAAAGTGGGAAATGTTTGTGGAAGAACATGGGATGTGTTTGACACGATCTCCCCTTGCTGCATGGGGATCCTACCACCTCCCTGACCTGTCTTGGGCTGGATTTCCAAAACCTTGGACAGGTATGGTTGAGGGGCTCTAGGCTGCATCACAGGACATCACCACCATCATGGCCATGTTCAGGAGTGGTGCCCCTGCAGGAGTGTCTCCAGCCCAAGGAGGATTCTTGCTAATCCCTGCGTCCGTCTGTCACTTCCCTCTCCCATCTCTGCCTGCTCTGAGTGTGGAGCACTGATAACACCCCTGGAGCAGGACCATGGTGGATCCTGGCTGCTGAAGGATTTGCTAAATGCTTTCATGGGACACAATTTGTGGCATCTCCCATAAAACCTCCCACAAGGTACCTTGCTGCAAGGCTCTATTTTGGGGCTGTCTCTGACGTAATCTGTCAAGACACGGGCTGCTCTTTGACTTACTGCTGGAAGTCTGATTGGGGCTGGATGACCAGTTGCTTACCTAGCATTACCAAAGCAACAGAGTTGTTGCTTTACATGACTCATGAAAATGCACTGTAGGCTCTCTTAAGAATGGCTGAGATCATTTTTTGGCTGGCTTTGGGCATCTGGTTTCCTTAGCAAATAGCAGTGGGGGTGGAGGGAGGGGGATTTCCAAACTTGTTCCTTTGTATGTGTGATCTGGTTTTTAGAGCTCGGCTCTGAAAAGTACTAAGAAAATACTTACTTCATTTAAAAAGGGGATGATAAAAAAAGGACCTGT
This sequence comes from Ifrita kowaldi, assembly GCA_013398055.1. Lineage (NCBI taxonomy): Eukaryota > Metazoa > Chordata > Aves > Passeriformes > Cinclosomatidae > Ifrita > Ifrita kowaldi. The sequence continues at coordinate 158,449 of VZRS01007031.1, forward strand.
AACTTCCATGTCTGTTCAGCTTTTGTAGCATGTCTCATTTAGTCGTGGTTTGGTGTAAAAAAGGGGAAGATGCTAATAGTATTGCAGAGCCGTATGCTGGGTTTCTCCTCTTAAATAAGCAAGGATAGAAATATTATGAGTGGTATTTTCTTCTAGAGCAAATCCTTCTGGGAAAGGAGAAGGAGGTACAGAGGAAATTATGCAAACAAAACTGTAATTTCATCTTTTTTTTTGTTGTTGGTCATGTTTGCTCAAATAGGGGACTTTGATTCTACAGTGATGCAGCAGAGCAGAGTCTTAGCAAGAGGTGTTTTAGTGTTTGGTTAATCTGATTATTACTTTTAAAATATTTATTTATTTATTTATTTGTAGACCCTGGGTTTACTTTTTGTTTTTTTTTTTTTCCTGTGCAGTCCAAAGGCAGCAGCACTGACATCCTTGAGCACCAAGTGCAGCAAGATTAGCATTAACCAGAGGAAAATCAGAGCTCTGTGACAGCTTCAGAGGGCAGGAGGTCCCCAGCTGTTCTGACACCTCTGCACCCAGGTTGCAGCAGCCTCTGTGGTATCTTTCCCAAGTCCAGCCACCCTTTGCAGGCACCTGAGAGCAGAGAGAGCGAAGGGAGGGGCAATCCTGGGCAGGCAGAAGGTAATTGTTTGGATAGGGAGATTTGTGGCGCGGTGGGTTTGGTGTGCCCATCCTTTGCAGGGCTGGGAGGAGCGAGGATTTGGTGTGTTCCACACTGTGCAGCCACGGTAGCTGAGCTCAGCAATCTGATAGCTGTGAACCAGCCTCTAAAGCTGTGCATGATCTGTGCTGGGGTTAATTCTGCAGCCAGGGCAGGCAGAAGCGTGTCCTGGTGTGCTGAGGGGCTGGAGCTGCCCGAGGGCTGCAGAGGAGCCGCAGGTCTGTGCTGGGAACAGCAGGAACACAGCAGCTCAATGGCCCGGCCCTCGGCCAGGGGTGAGCGGGAACAATGTGACTGAACAGGTTTGTGCTCACTTCCTTGTAATCTCGGAGATGAGATAATGCAGAAACCCAGAGGCTTTGCCAGTGCGAGGTTTCCTTTCTCTGCCCCTGTGCGTGCCCTGCGAGCAGGAGGGGCTGACTTGCTGTTGTCTCCATGAGAAGCTGATGAAAAGCAAACCCTTGGAGCTCGAGGAATGGCACGGTTGAGCTCCAGTGAGGGTGATGGATGCTACCCCCAGGGCTTGGCTCGGGGCTGCTGCCTGCACAAGCACCCTGTGCCAGGAGCTGCTGTGTGCACCACAACTGCTCAGGCCCTTCGTGTCCTCCTCCTCATCTGAATTTCTCTGCATCTTTGCTATTTAGTTTGGACAGAACAGGTAAAGGCCACCAATTTAACCAGATGTGTAGTCGTCACCCTCTTTTTTCCATGGGTATAATGTATTCAGTGCATAGCCAGCCTAGCATGCCACAGATCCAGGTCTTCTAGGTCTTAATAGTTTTGTTCCATGCAAAAATAGGACATAAATGTGACCTGAGGTGGTTTGCTGTTTGTGGTGCTTTTGGCATTTGAACACGTGGCCACAGTTTATTTCTCTGAAGTGGTGGGCAGCTGCAGCCCAGGTGCCTGTGGTGCTGCGGTGGCAGTGCCCCAGGCTCAGCAACAGCACGGGATGAGCTCTGTGGGATCCAACACAGACTTTTTCAGAAGGTTAAGTCCTTATTTATAGACTAATTTTTACCATAAGGTAAATTTCTGCTGGGCAAGATCCACCAGCAGCTGTAAATCTGGTAGTTTTGGTGAGCAGATGAGCTGGCACAGCTGAATTCCGTGGCTCTACCCTGCTCGATGCTGGATAAAAGAAGTGGAAGCACAATTTGGAAAGGTGTTCTGCTGTATTATTATTTTGTTTTTTTTAAACTGCTGTGCCTTGATATCTTCCCCCAGTGCATAATGTTCTTTTGACTAGGAAAGCCAGGAAAAGGGTACCCCAAAGGGGCTGCTTAGTTTCTAGGCAGGTGTTGCTGGGAAAGCTGTATTTTTCCATCTGTAACTTACAGATGGAGATATTGAAGGAGCTCACATCTCCCTGAAATTAAGTCATTCCCTGTCCAATCTAAGGTTTCCAGTGTATAGTACTGGGTAAAAGGAATCCTGGATCACATCCTTTCCTCCAAAAAATAGAGATTTATTTCTTTTGAAGTAGATGTTTCTATTCCTTCTTGTTTGAGTGTTTCAGACATGACTTATGCTCTTCGACTTTCGACATCCACAAATACTTCTTTTTAACAATAAAAAAAAAGGGATGTGTGGATTCTGATGTAATCATGTGACTCCAGGAACCCGGTTCTTGTGAAAAACACAAAATCCTGTGAGAATTTGTAATGCTCAGGGTTATCCCATTGTCCAGCAGTTGAAATAGAAAATGAAATAAAACGTTCTACTCCCATCTCCCTTTCCAGAGATGCTGTCCCATCCCTTGGTGTCCCTCTTGTTGCAAGAGATATTTAGATTGTGCGGCTTTTGGTGGTTTTTTTAATTGTGTGGGGTCTTTTTTATGATTTATATGGCGAAATATTTTGCTCCTTGCTTGGCGAAATTTGCACATCTGTGATCTTGAGGCTGTCAGGTGCTCTTTGGGTTATGTGTGAGGATGGTCTCTTGTGGAAGCCTCGCACTCTTTTGTCATTTTAAAACCAAGAAAGAGCCTTGCTGCTGTTGTGGCAAGAGTCAATGCCAATGCAAATTGCCATGTAAACCTAAACACCTAAGCTGCATTGGAACCTCTTCTCCCCAAACCCTTTGGTTTCTTGCATTTCCCTTTCTGGGGTGGTTGCTGGTTGGGTTTTTTTGAGCTTTTTCTTACAGTCTTTCGCAGGAGGCTTGGCCTGAATGTTTGCTGTCTGTTCTCTTGCCAGCCTGCCTTCTGCAAAAGTAAATGAAGTGCCTTTCTACCTTGGACAGGAGCAGGCTTGAGTGCTCAGAGAAGTACAAGCACTCTGATAGTAGAAAAATGAGGTTCCTGCACTGGTTGTGGCTGTGGGACAGGAATTAGAGAACTTGCTTGGGTGCCTCAGAGCTTGCTGAAGCCGAAAACCAGGCTAATACAAGTCCTCTGTTGCTTAACTCTCCTTGGGAAAGCCCTGTTTGCTGTCTCTGGAGGTATCAAAGCCTGCCTGGACCTGATCCTGTGCAACCCGCTCTAGGTGAGCCTCCTTTAGCAGGAGGGGTTGGACTGGGAGATCTCCAGAGCTCCCTTCCCATCCCAACCATTCTGTGATTCTGTGAACATCTGGAAAACAAAATGTCTTCAGAGGGCAACACTCTCCCACCACAAGCAGGCAAGCAAAGCCCGCGTGTTTCTCTACAACGTGGGAGATATTTATCCTGTGACTAAGCAGAAAAGTTAAGAGATGGAAAAGGTCCTATTAGATCATCTGGTCCACCTCCTTGCTGGCGAGCAGCTCTTCTCCCTGGTGTATATTTATTAATAGGCTGCTGGGCAGACAGGAGTGGTTTGCTCAGGGCACTGTGGAGGAGCAGCAGGCAGCCTGTGCAGGTGAGGGACTCTGCACGCACGTGACTCGACCTGCACGTGCACAAGTTGCTTGCAGCCATAGGATTTTGTAGTAAAAGGGCCAAAAGCCCTGGACTCGACATTCTTGGTGTGTTTGGAGCCTTCCTCTTAACTTGCTGTCAGTTTGTGCAGGCATGAGCCTGTCTTTTTTTAGCATTCTAGGAATAAGCTAATTTTACTTTGTATTTATGATGGAGTAGGTGGCTTGAAAACTAATAATAATAGAGGGGGGGAAAAATAGAAGCCTTTTGGAAAGGAGAGGTCAGCCAGCTGGACCTCTGCACAGCTGGCCTGGGCTCTGCTGGCCATGATCTGCGGCAGTGGTGTGCGAAGGCTCCCAGCGGAGATGTCAGAGAGGTGCAGGTGGGAATGCTATTGCCATGACAAACAGAGCAGTGCTGGAGCGTCAGGCCAGAGCTTGGGGACCATCAGCATTGCTTGGTTTATTACTGCTTAGTAACCACAGCACGGCCTCGTGCACAGGGATTGGTTTTTATTTCGCATTCCCCGATTGCAGCTCAGAGCGCTCGGGTTGGAATCGCCAAGTGTTGAGTATAAAAGGACAAATTCTGTCCTTAACTGGATCAGGGAAGAGCTACAGCGTGTGCTCTCATAGGGAATGGGAGCAGAAATTTCCTATCCAGGCATGGGCTGAACTGCCTTCTCCTACTGAGGCTGTGTTGCCTTTTGCACTTAGGATCACTTCACTGGCTCCAGAAGTGTCTCCTGGTCAACACCCCTGTGAGATCAATATTTAGGCTTAAGGACGAGAACCATCCTGTGGTGCAGGTGAGCAGCCAATCCTGCTCTGCACCAGTGACATCTTTTTGCTGGTGGTGGCACTTGGTTGGGCCCCTGGGCCTGTTCTGCAGGGTCTGATGATCCATTTCCTGACACTGTGGTACATGTTGTGTGGTTTTTGTAAGTGTTACAGGACGTCTCTTGGCTGAGAGATTGCTCTGTTGCATGGGGAGAAGCTCTCTCCCAGATCCATGGAGGGTGTTTCATGGTACAGGCAGTGTCCCTAGCACCACTGGTCTTTCTCTTGGCTTATTCTGTGGAAGTGACAGTATCACATATGACGTTTTCCAGGAAAACTTCCAACACTTGTAAAGAGCTCTGACATGGGCTTCGCCTCCCTTCCCTCCACCAGGCGTCTTCTAGGGAGGAGGGAGCTGGAGCAGGGCACAGTGCATGCAGGGAGCAAATCTGCCTTATTATTATTTAATTTAGAGAGAACTTGGCCTAAAGATGTAAAAAAGGAATTGCAAGCACTGTCTGGACACCACCTCTCCTCATCAATTAGCGGCATTAAACCCTCAGCAGGGAGGATTAATTAGAAAACTGAAATCTTTCTGTCATGACAGCCTTCTGGTTTCCATTGAAATGCAGCCGGAGGACTGGAAAGGCTTCTGTATTTTGTTTTGATATGCAGGCATATGTTTCTTTCCATCCTGGAAATTAATTCTGTCTGTCTGTAACGGAGCCGTGGGAATCAATATTGAGCTGATCTGTATTTCTCCAGAGCTTTCTTCTAAAAGTAGTTGACTGCTTCCCCACTGTGCCTAATAAGTGACCTGATTTCAGAGCAGCTGAGCAGCTGGCCTGCCAGTTCAGAGGTGTTGTACAGCTGCCTTGATGGTGCAAGGCTGGTTCATGGTCTCTCAAGGGTGATGGGCTTCTCTTTTATGGAAGTCTCTGGGTCAGACTTTCTCTGAGCTGGACAAAATGCCCACAGTGACTTTCCATTGCATTGCACCAGGCTGGACATCGTAGGAGAGGAAATTACTCATCCCACTGCCTCCCCTGCAGACTGCTCTTGGCCTTGGTGAGCTGTCATGCTCTCAGTCTCGAGTTCTGCAATGCCCTGAGCTGGGTTTAGAGGCAAGATATGCCTTTTCCTCAGTATCATCATCTTTTCTTCCCTCCACTGGGCTTGGGGATGGGTGAAGTAGAGTCAGTGCAGCAGCAGCAAGCTGCAGCCTTCCACTGGGGTGGCAGGTCACTCTTGGGTGATGGCACAGCTTGGGCAACTCTTCTTGAGAAGAAGCTGCCTTGTGTGCCCTGCCGCAAGCAACAGGCTGTGCTCAGGCTCTGCAGAACCACAGCTCTGTGCAAATTGTGTGGGGAAGGGCTGGCAGGAGAGGCAGGGCAGGCCTGGGAGGCCCTGAGTGCTCTGAGCTTCGGGCAATGCGTGTGCTCTGCAGACGTGTAAGGCTCTGTGAGCGCATGGCCGTGTGCTCACGGTCTGGTTCCTGCGCTGTTGATGGCCCATTTTTTACCACGGAGGCAAGTGCACTTGAGTTCATGTGATACTGCAAGTCCAGAGGACAGGAAGAACAAAGCCTCTGTGCAAGCTGCCCCACGTTTGTTTCGTAACCCCATCACCACCTCACTGATGGCAGGCACGAGCCAGCAGCTGGTGGAGACAGCACAGTCCTGGGGCTATGCAGAAACATGGTGCTTCTGCCCAAAACCACTTGCTTGCCACTAAGCACTCACTGAGCTCTGCTTTCTCCCGCTGGAGAAGTCTCAATCCAGAGTTGCATGGCAAAAGTGGCATGAGCAAGGAAAGGACCTGTCAGATTTTGTGGTGGCTCTTGGGGTCCAGGTCTCCCCGTGTGCTGTGGAGGTTGTGCTTCTTGCCCACAGAGAAGGAGCAAATCAACCAGGTGGCTGCTGAGAGAGCAGAGAGTGGTCAATTAGTCCTGAGCCCTCAGCTTCACAATCAATCAGAAAGTCTCGTTGGGATCAATAAAACCCAGCCAGGCTGCGGGGGTGAGGCTGTGGCTTGTTAAAGAGGAAGCTGTGCAGGGGGATGGCTGCGAGGGACTATCGATCGTGGCAGGCTGAGGGTAAATGCTGGATTACAAAGGCTGGTGGGATGGCTCCTGGGATATGCAGGTGTGTTATCCTCCGTGCTCTCAGGGGGATGCTGCAAGGGAGAGAAAGTGGGTCAGAGACAAGGTGGGGTGAGTGTGGAAGGTGGCACAGTGGCTTCAAGGCCCTGATCCTGCCACGATGTCATGCCAAGGACATGGGATGGATCTCCCCCCTTCCCAGTCCAGAGCTTGGTTGCTTAGTGTTAAAATCCCTGTTGGAGCATGTTGGATCAGCCATAAAGTTGGTTATGCATTTGATACTCTTAGAGGTTGAAGCTACAGAGACAGGGTTGGTCTCTGCCTGCCATTATCCTCATGGAGAGCTGGGCATCCCAGTCCCTGCTGCAGATTCCAGCTCTCAGGCCAGGTTCTCCGTGGCACAGCATTGAATTTGCAGCTCTTTAGTGTGAAGCTTCATTCATGGACACTCTTCATTTGTGATACCAGATGCTTTTCTCCCAATTGCTTTTCCCAGGAAAGATTTCTCTTTGAGGCAAACATTTTTCTGATGGCTTATTTCACCTGAAGGTTTTACTAGCTATCCCTCCTTTTTGGTTTCTGCTCCTTCTCCTTCCTGTTTTTCCCAGAAACATGGAAGAAAGAGGCCTGAAGCTTCACTTTTCCTGATATATAGTTTTGTTTCAATTTCCCTCCCACAAAGTCTTCGGTCATTTGAGGAGAAAGACGAAAATAAGACCATGAAAACCTGCAGGAGGAAGAAATTACAACATTCCTCTGCATTGGTTTTTATATTATTTGTAGAAACACCTTCCCTTTGCTGTGTTCCCTTAGAGGGAACCCTCATTGGAATCAGAGGGTTTCTGTAGGTGTAACTGGCATCAGGGTTTCCCTCTGATTCATAAGTGCATAGAGAACTGTCTGAGGACAGGATTTTGCCCTGTGAATGGGAGAATGATACAGGACAGTGCTCTCCCCTAGCTGCAGACCTGCATCCTCACAGGCAGGGCTGCGTTCGTAAATAATCCTGGCTCAGCTTCATCTGGGGAGGTGAACGTTCAGGGTTGCAGGAGATGAGGATCCTTTAGACTTGGTCACTTCAGCACCTGGTTTGAAAACCTGCATTTAGGCACAGTGGGACTGAGGTGGGCTTTGGGGTGTAATTGGGGTGTCTGCAAATTGGTTCATCTCCACCAGTTGCTGGAGGTGGTTCCTGTGTAAAAAATGTGAGTTCAGTAGAGACACAGTTCTGTGCTGTGCAGACCCTGACAGAAATAAAAACCCAAACAGGTGGGAAACACACGAGTTCTCTGGACACTTGCTTTGCTTGACCTGTCTGTTATATGTAAAATAAATTAACTCTGACCTGATAGGGCTGTGTTGTCTGACGTTTGCTGATAGAAGGGTCATTTCTAATCCTTTTGATTTGCTTCTTTGTTTTGTTGTTCCAGAAGTTTGAGATCTGTATGGAAAATCAAAGCTGTTTAATATGCCAGTATACACTACTGATTACTGCACTGACTTTGGTAAAAGGAATATTACTGCAAAGCAAGAAAAGGGACTGAATTTGAAAAATACCAGTACCCGGAGGGGCTGCAAGAGAGCTGGAGAGGGACTTCTTACTTGGGCATGGAGTGATAGGAAAAGGGGGAATGGCCTTAAACTGAAGGAGGAGAGATTTAGATTGGGTATTAGGAAGAAATTTTTCCCTGTGAGGGTGGTGAGTCCCTGGCACAGGTTTCTCAGAGAAGCTGTGGCCGCCCCTGGATCCCTGGAAGTGTCCAAGGCCAGGTTGGACAGGGCTTGGAGCAACCTGGGCTGTCCATGGCAGGGGGTTGGAACTGGAAGATCTTGAAGATCCTTTCCTACCCAAACCACTCTATGATAACTTACTGGAGCATGCTGTCTGGAACATTTCATTTATAAAGTAATTTCTTCTGAGAAGAGGGTTTGTTTTGAGATCTCAATGGCTTCTTTAAAGGGCTGTCATGGATGTTAACAGCAGGACTTAGGCAGGTTCTAAACCTCTTATTCTCAGTACACGTCGTGCTAGAACGAACAGGATGGCTCAGGAGATTTCTCTCCAGAAGCAGCTGTCGAGTACATCTGCCCTGGCTGGGTCAGTGACTGAAGGAATCCTCCACTGAGCACGATGGCTTTTAAGCACAGATCTCTTCTCCCAGCAACACGTGTTGTGAGAAAGATTCTTAAGCAGTTTTGGGGTGTCATGCCCAAAGCTGGGGAGAAGAAGCCTCAGCTGATGGGTATTGATACAGAATTGCTTGTTGGGTTTCATGGGCTGTAGTTCTCAGGGCACTGGCTGGCTCCTTCCATGAGCTGTGCTGGTCTGTGCATGTCACTTCCAGCTTAGCAACTTGATCAGGAGAGGTTTCTTTCTCCTCATCTTGGCTCATGAACTTTGTCCCTTGAGATCTCTGGGGAGATCTACCTGCAAACCTGGCCTGGTTACACATGTCTGCAGAAAATATCCCAGTTGTTTGTTCATGAACATGGAACCACAGAATCATTTTTAGGCTGGAAAAGAACTTTTAGCATCACAGAGTCCAACCATTAACCCAGAACTGCCAAGTCCCTGCTAAACCATGTCCCTAAGTGCCACATCTACATAGATGCACAGTCTTAAATGGCATTTTTTTTTACTTCACTTGCATGGTGCATCCCTTGGATAACCTGGGTGGAAAATGCCCTGAGGGCAGGGTCTTATGTGTCTAAGTGGCACCAAAATTTTGCTGTTCTTTTGTGTATCCCAAAATATGGATCCAGTTTCCAGGGCAGTTCTAAGTACAGCAGGTCAAACGTTCTGTAGTGTATAGAGAAAACTATGAGGATGAGGTTGGGATGATCAGAGAAAACCTGTGATATTCCATCCACTCTCCTTTTGCCTTTGAATCCCTCTTTGCCAAGCCTGCAGGCTGCCTGAGCTATCAGCACACATCCATTGGTGTTCTCACCATTAAAACAATCTCATTTGCTTTGCTGTTGTTTTTAACACTACCCCGGCACTGGCCTCTGAAGCTTTTTGAAAATAACATTTACAATAATATTTTTAACAGTTCCGTAGTATACAAAACTCCAGTGCTCTGGCAGGACTCCCGGAAACTTGCTGAAAGTTAATGTGGTCAACTCTTAAAAAGGAGAGATTTTTTCCGCTTGACTCTTGCTTGTTAAACTCTCTGAGCCCAACATGTTCCCTGCTGCTTGAAAAAACAAGGAAAGTCCCAATTTTAGCAATGCTAGTTGGAGTAGCTTTCCAGCCGAGCCCTATTTCAGGGGCAACTGTGGCTTATTATTATTATTATTTTTTTTTTACAGTGGTGTGTCCCTACGCCTTCAAACCAAAGTGTTAAGTGGTGCTCAGGCAGGAATAAGTAGGTGCTGCTTTCCCTGGAAGCCTGGGGATGATAAACTGCAGAGGGAGATGCCACTTGCTTGTGCTGCAGTAGTGGCAAGACATTTTGACTCAAAGTCCATGTTTTATGGTGGATGCTGAGCCTCTGTGGGGTAAGAACAACCCTTTTTGGGGTAGGTGATAGTGTAAATCCCATATATCAATAGTAGACTGCAGGTGACTCCAGCTCTCAATGCTGGACTGCACTCTTCCTGCTTTCCTAAACCTCATCCTACATAATTCCTCCCAGTAAGTCTCCTGGCTACTTTGTTTTGTCTTCCCTTACATCCAGGGAAAAATTGCCCTTCTCCATCCTCTCCTCCCCCTGTTTGCTTTCTGTAACTTAGATCCACAGAGGCAGGAGTCATGGACACACAGACATGTCATAGCTGAACTGTTGTCTCCCTTGAGCTCAGTCTTGCTTAATCCCTTCCCAGCCAGGAGTATGGGAAGAAAAGGGAAAAACTGGGATTAACTTTCAAAGTGGATTAATAACCTTCCATGCATCTCTCACATAGATGCTCATACCCTGCACTCATGGAGCCATAATGAAGTTGAGCCACTCTGTCTGCAACGTTCGGCTCAGGCAAATCAAAACTGCTTTTCCCCTAGATGGGAGCACCTGAACTGGGCTTTCCTGCAGGTTTAGTAACTTCCAGCAGCTCCCTGAGCAGACTGGAGCAGACAGAGTCTCTTGCATGCACAGCACAAACCTGGAATACATAGCCCCAGCACCCCTGGGAGCCAGCACCTTACTAAGCTCTCTCACTGCTTAGCATGGAGATTTTGAGTAGATTTACATGGTTCTGTGGGCTGTGGGAGTGGTGCAGTGCCCAGTGGGAGCCCAGTTTCAGATGCTCACTGGTTTTGTGTCGAAAACTGCCAACACTTGCAGGCTCTGACCAGGGAGCTTAGTGGGAGGAGAAGCTGCTTGGAACTGCATCTATAGGAAAAGGATTTTCCCCTTTTTTTGCTCTCTTGTTTTTTCCCCTTTCCCCCTCCCTGTTTTTTAAGAGACATAATAATAGGGCAGAATTTGTACTAGAAACAGGAATTTGTCCTTCTGCAACAGGAAGCTGCTGGTATGTATTTTTGGGAAGCCACGGAAATCGCCAGTGTTTGCAGTCCAGTTTGAAGGCTGGCTGTCCTCAGGATTGAAGAGATCTGCTAAAACAGAAAACCTTTCTTTCTTTTGTGTATCCATGGAGATTTCCTGCCCTGTGTGCAGGGGCTGGTTTGCTCACGAGGGCTGGGCAGTGGGGTCTCAGGGGTCTGCTGTGGCAGAGGTGATGGAGAACAGCACAGGGGAGGGCTCTGCTGATGGAAAGGTCACCTGTTTTTTTCCAGGGCTTGTTTGCACAGTTCCTGTAGGTGCATGTTTTTGTGACTAGATATGGATTGGAAAGGTCTGAAAGGTTTCCAGAAGGCCATTAGAAAAATCTATTTCACTGATAGGAGAGTTAACCTGGGCTATCCCAGGAATTTACAGTTAATCCAGGCTATCTGCCTGTGGCCCTCAGTGTAAACTATGCACACAGCTTAATTCCTGGAAGTGTCACATCAGTTTTGAAAGCAAAAGTGAAGATTTGGGTTGTTTCCTGCTCTTGTTATAATCAGATGGAATTTTTACCCTGCTTTTTTGCTGGTTTTCTGCTCCCTGTTGATTCAGCCTTGCATAGACTGACCAGTTCCTTCTCAAGGTAGGATTTTTAACCTTTCAAGTTGTTTGATTACTTCCTTGCCTCCTCCTTGGTCTTGAAAATGGACAGAGCAGAGTCCCTGGTGGCCCTGGGCTCTCAGGCTGAGTGGTGCTGTCCTGGGAGGAGGCTGCAGCAGCAGAAGGAGCAACGCTCTCGGGGGCACATGGACGTCCCTGCCTCTGCTGCTTTCTTATCGCCTTCCCTTCCTGCTCGTCTCTCTCAAAATAGGTTGGATAAATATCCCTCTGCTCGCCAGCACCGAGGCGCCAGAGCTGCAGAAAATCATTTTAATCCATGCTTGGGACCATTCCTGGTTCTCTTCAGATTTATTGCTGTGTTTGAATTGATTTGACCAAGCCAGGAGGTTTTTAAAGTGCCTTTTCCTGTCATTTCTGACCAATGCATCATGTTTAACACTCCAGGATCCATGTCGGTGTCCTGCAGCATCTGGCTGTCACTGCCTTCAGGGCAACCTGCAGTGACTGCAGGACAGGAATGCCTTACTCCCTGTGGGAATTTGGTCAAGTTCTTGAGGTGTTTCTCCCTTTTCTTGTGCTATCACAGAGTTTATGACCAAAAAATCTGGAGGCTAATCAGGCAGCTAAAGTGGAATTTGATGTCTTCTGTCACAGTGTCCTTTAAAAGGTGCCCATCTTTAGGCGGGTTTTGCCTTTGTTCAGTCTAAAATGAGGCTTTTCTTTAGAGTGAGCAGGACAGGCTCCAGCAGGCTCAGGTCTGCTTTAGTTTCTTGGTGGACAAAAAACCCCAAAAAATCCTTACAGGGTGCAGGAGTTTGGCTGAATGCAGGATGGCAGGTCACTGAACCCACTTCTGTGCTGGTGTTGGGGAAGATTAAAGGCAGAAACTCTGGGAGGGCTCCTAGGGACATGCCTTCCATGAGGGATGGACGGGGCAGTCACTGCTGCTGAGAGCTGCCTGCACTCAGCTTTGTTCCCATGCAATCAGGGGAAAGCTGGTCCAGCCTTGGGGAACCTTGACTGCTGTTTGGAAGGCCTAAATTTAGGTTTCTGCTTTGATTCAGGACTGCTTTTCCATGTCCTGCTGTGAGTGTGTTCCCCAAGTGAGTGGTATCCCACAGGGATGCTGCAGAATGTGAAGTGTTAAAGATGGTATTGCTTTAGGGTTACATTAATCATGTAAAAACACATTAAAAATATCATGTAATTAAAATATTCTGCTCTTAAGGAAGTACAAATTGTTTACTCCAAGATTGAAACCATTAATGTGCCAGGTTTGTGGTGTGTTACCTTTGGTGTGTGCAGAGGGGCGCAGACTCCTGGTCTCCATTCCCAAATAAAGGTTCTCCTCTTTCCTCCTTCCCAGATGATGGTGGGGAGAGGCTTTGTGAAAAGTGGTCCTGTGCAGTGACCCTGTTGTCGTGTCAAAATTAATCTGTAACCTCTGTGTGTGTTTGTTACAGGGTGGATGCTTGAGAGAGGAGGATAAGGCACAAGTGTCTGGGACCAGTGGAATGGAGGCCTGATGTAGATGGAAAGATGGGTAAGAACTGGATTCCCCATGAGAAATTAATTTTCTGCAGTTAATTTTGGTTGGGACTACCAAGCATGGCGACAGACTGGGGGACATTGCTAAGGTGCTGTGAGTGAATATTACGGTGCTTTCTAATTTACATTTAGCAGTTTAGTGAAGACAATTTGCCCAATTTTGGCACCTTATCCTGAGTGTGATCTGGTAGGTCATGTTCTAGGTGGAGTCTCTTCCCAAGTGTGCCTTGTATTTCTCTGCAGAGCATCTTCATTCCCTGTATCTTTTCTCCCAAGGAATTTTCTGTTTCGAACAGATCTAGAATATATTGCTTTTCTAATTGATGGCCTGGATTACTTCCACCTTCTCCCTCTTCCACTGGAATAGTTGTTTGTCAGATGCTCTGTGGTGCTGGGGGAAACTTTATTAAAGTGGGAATTATTTACAGTTCTGGAGGTACATAATGGTTTTGATCTTATCTCTATAGATAAGAACTTTATCCTAAAGAAAATTCATTATGTAAGAAATTGGGGCCACTTGGAAGTGCTTAAATGGCTTCCTGACCTGGTGACCCAAGAAAGGAGATCTTGGAGGAGTTCTTGTTGAAGCTGAGCACTTCACTTGCACATTTGCAGCATTTACACGAGTTCACCCGAAACTTTTCAGGGGTGGCTGAAGTGCTGCTTTAAAAAAGAAAAAAAAAAATAAAAAGGAGGTTTGTCTGGGAAGATAGTAAATTTAGGGATTGTTCTTGCAGATGTGTGGAATCACAGAAAGTCACAGAATCATAGGATAGTTTGGGTTGGAAGGGACCTTAAAGACCATCTTGTTCCACCCCCTGCCATGGCAGGGACACCTTCTGCTATCCCAGGTTGCGCCAAGCCCTGTCCAACCTGGCCTTGGGCACTTCCAGGGATCCAGGGGCAGCCCCAGCTGCTCTGGGCACCCTGTGCCAGGGCCTCACCACCCTCACATGGCAGAATTTCTTCCTAATATCTAATGTAAACCTTCTCTGTGGCAGTTTGAAGCCATTCCCCCTTGTCCTGTCACTACCTACCCTCAGTAAAAGCCTTGTAGAAACGTGATTCAGAGTTTGGTAGTGGTTTGAATTTAAAAAATGAAAAGTGAGAAGCCACTGCCACACCTTAAGTGTTTATTCTCCCCTACGGAGAAGGGAGAAGAATGGTATTTTCACCATCCTGGTTTCATGTGTCTGTTCTTTTTGCTCTTTCTCTGTTACCTAGAAGAGAGATTTTGTGGGGAGAGAATTAATTTAAAGCTTGGTTAAAAAAAAAAAAAAAGGAAGGGAAGAGAAAGTCCAGATCTGCTTCTTCAATGTAAAGAATGACAAATTTCAGTTTAAAATCCCTGGTGACTAACCCCAAAATTTTTTAGAAACATTTTCACTTTGAAGGCAAAAGCCACTGCTTTGTCAATGCATGTGGGCTTTTTTAAGAAGGAAATCTCAGACTTTTCCTGAGCACCAGCAGGGAAGGGAGTTGCTGGCTCCAGTTCTCTGAATATTGTCAATTTGGTGGCTTCTTGTACAGAGAGTGGTTGATAGAACCTGCTCAATGTGCCTTCAGCCTGCCAGCTGCAAATATAACATGGGTGCACCAGGACAGCGTTCATTGTGGGAATTCTGTAGCGAAGAGAGGCACTGTGGCTGTGTTTTTGGGAACGTGAGCTGAATCAATAGGAATCTTGTGCAGGTTTGGAATTGTGCTTGCACTTGTGTGTGGGTGGAAGGTTCTGTGCATGTCCCCTTTACCAAGATGTCATTGCTGTGGCTGTCACCAACAGCAGCCACACCTGTGTGGGGTTAGATCTGCCAGGCTGTGCCCAGATGGGATCGTGTTGTGGTCCTGAGTTGGGTCTGTGGCTCAGCTGTCAGGATGAGATGGGTGAAGTGTTGTGTGTCCCCATCAGTGTTTCTGAGTGGTGCTTGTCAGTTAAAGAATTGCTGCAATAGCTTTGCTGACGCACAGAAATTCGGGCTAAATTTCGGGCTAAATTATTAGTTTCACTTCTCTCCCTCTTCCTTTCGTATGTGTTTGTTTACTCCATGCACTGGGATGAGGGAGCATTTTCAGGGGAAGTGCAGGGAATTTGCAGCCACATCATTGATTTCCTTCTGGAAAAGACCACAGAGGAGATGTGCTGCATGAGGTGATCTCTGACGGTCTGTTCCAGCTCTACCTTTTTTTTTTTTCCAGGATCCTATTTATAGCCTGCTCAGTGTCTCAGAGTTCAGCACAGGACTGTTCACTCCTAGACATGTTCTAGGGAAGTTGCATGACCTTGCATGGAGACCACAAGACGGGAAGTGGGGACTTCTGGCGTCTCCGTGTCATGCAGTGCTTGGACCAGCCCGCTGCAGCCGTGATATCCCAGGGCTGTTGCAGTATCTCCACATGGGCCAGCTTGGGACCAGCCTAAGTCCTTGGCACTGGGTTTTTTATTCAGCTTACAGTCTATTCCCATCTGCAAGCTCTCCTCAAGGGTCCCAGACTGTAATTTGATCAAACGAGTGCTTATGACATTTTTTAAGATGTCCATATCTCCAGGGTAACACAGTGGAAAATCCATGGCCAATAAGTGTTAAAAATTGCTGTGTTTAAACATGAAAGCACAGTAAAAGTAGTATTAAAAAAACTTCAAAGCAGAATTTGGTACAAAAAGCACCAGCTTGTTTGCTGCTCAACTTTTATTCTTTTTGTTTTAAAAATGATTTAAGTATTCCTAATTGTGGTTATGAAAAGCTGTGTGTGTGCATGTATGTTTCTGATGATAGAAACTCCAGGAAGGCTGATCTATTCTGCTCAGTGTACATCCATACAACTCAAAGGTTTAGGTCTTTAGTGCTTTGCTGGAGCGAGTGTGACTTTTGCTTCAGCAGAGAGGTCATCTGAGGTGTGGGAGATGGGAGAACGATGTTGTTTATAGTATTGACTTCACAGAGGGTGTGTGACTGCAGGCTGGGCTGGCAGAAGGCTCGACAGCTTGCTGCAGGCTAGTTTGAGCAGCCATGGCATGGCCACGTAACTCAATAAATTGTTGTTTGGGGGGCTGCTGAAACAGAGAGAACTGCTGGAGCTGGAGGGGGCAGAGCAGACCCTGTCCCATGGATGCAGGCATTGGTGGTGTCCCAGCCCTTCCATGCCGTGTTTTCCTCATTCCTCAGTGGGCAACGCTTTCGCTCTTCACTTCCTTACTGCTCTTAACATTCTCTTTGTATGCTGAGAGCTAGGAAAAAGTAATTCATGGTAAGTTGCAGCACTTTACATTATAATAAGACACATCAGGCTTTCTAGCTCAAGTCTTAGTATTTTTGAGAGGTGTCTGAGTTAAAACGTGCCCGTGGTCTCGTTCTCCCTTTCCTGGCACTGCACCTGTGGTACCCAGGGCTCAAATTTAGGGTGCTTTGGGCACCTGGGGAATGTGGGACTGGAGCTGCACCACACCTGGGATGTTGCAGCCGTTGCTGCAGCAACAGGTTAGGAGTTCATGGGCTCTGGGCTGAGGCTTTGAGCGTTGGAAGTTGCTGGGCTGGGAGGGAGAATGAGTTCTTTATGATGCCTCAAATAACCTTCAAAGGTATTGGAGTCAGTCAGGGGAAATAACTTGCCAGTTACATTTCTTTGCTGGGTAAACATTTTTCTCCTTTCAAGTGTGCTCAAGAGAGAGGTACAGGTTGTGGGGAGAGGTAATATCTTTTATTAGACCAAATGATAGAGGTGGAAAAAACCAGGCCGTCTTTTAGGCACATAAGCTCTTCTGCAGAAGGAGCAAATTTTAAGCTTAGCAGGGAAACTGCTGGAATAATTGGCCCAAGTTTAATTCAATTATGTTAATCCATTAGAGGAAAATTAGTGTTTGTGGAGCAAGGGGCAGGGTTAGCAAAAAAGTTGTGAAAGTTTGTTGTGGGATGAGAGAGAAACCTGGTACCTTTGAAGTGGTGAGGAGTAGCAGAGCTGCAGGCGTGCAAAATTTTCTTAAATGTGGTTAGTTTTGCTTTTTAAGGGTCTAGCCAGTCCCTGCTTGCAGCTCTCCTAGAACTAACTTTAATCTGCAGAAGCAAACGAGATACAAGGGGTTTGTCACGAGCAGCGTTAGGTTTATGGTTGGGCTCAAAGGTTCTGTCTCCTGTTCCAGCAGCCCAGTCACTGGCTGGATGTGAGGGGCAGCAGCTGTTTCCCCCAACTCTGCCCTCTTCAGCAAATCTTCCCCCCACCAAATGCCACCCAATTTCAACCCAGACATTTGCCCCATGAGCCAAGAAGGGGTGAAGGCTGTGAGATGGCTGCACCTCCATAGGTTGTGCTCCTGAGCTGCTGGAGGTGGAGAGCTGAGAGGAGGAAGGAGAACAACTGTCAGGATGTCGGATGGGGGAAAATTGGCTTCTTAGCTGGGCTTTGCCACCCTCCAAGTGTACAGGGATGTACAGGGGACTAGTGGTGACAAGTGTGCCCAGGGATGGGGCTGTGGAGGAGAGCAGGGTGTGCAGAGCCTGGGAAAGCTCTGCCAGTGGCTCCGGCCCCGTGGAATTTTCCTGCGCGCGGCGCTGTCAGGGATGGCTATTTCGGTGAACCACAGACATAACCTTGCTTTCCCTCCCTGCTGAGCTAAACCAAACACCTTTTGGATCCCGAGTCCTTTTCCATTGCAAAAGTCCCTGGTAAGGCTCTGGGACGAGGGAACATCGGCATCGAGCCACAGCGCTTCACAACTCGTCAGGAGAAATTTCTTGTGTGATTTGTGGCCTAACCACTGAAACTTTTACATGTGATAAAACTTGCCATCCCAAATGCTTTGGGTTTGGTGTTTGCCAGGTGTTGATCACTCGGGGTTTTAAGGGCATCGCTCTCACCTCTCCTAAATGGAGGTGCAGTCCCAGTAGCTTTGCCTTTTCTTTTGGTTTTTCCTGAGGAAATTCAGAGGGCAGTTGAAGTTCTTCATGATCTCACCCTGGCTCTCAAATAGGTTCTGCCATAACACATAGATTTTTGTGCCAGGTTAGTCTCTTTTGCTGTTTCCTCAATGCTCTCATTAATTCATTAGAGTCCTAGCATGTCTGTATTACCTTGGAGATGTTTGCTTGTTTGTGTGCATGAGTGTTTTGGAGACTGGTTGGGTCTTGTCATTGGTGATTTGATTTAGTTATACGTGTGATATACATTTATAATTTTAAAAATAACTGGTTTAGCTTTTTAAGAACAGATTCTTGCTTTCCCCTCCAAGCCCATTCCTGAGCTCTGATTTCTGTACCCTTTTGAAGGGGGATGTAAAAGGAAGGGTTGTTTTTGATCTAAACACAGTCTCCAATTTGTCTGTGCAATTTTTCCAATAGCTGTGTGGATCATCTGAGGGGTAGAGGGGAAATAGGAGGCAGGAGCTCAGCTTTATCCCCAAGAAAAGGGATGTGTGGGATGGTGTAACTGTGCCCTAAACCCAGAGATGCTCTGTTGGGCACTTGGTGTGATGGACATCTGTAGCTGTCAGAAGCCTCTGATGGGTTTTGTTTTGTTTCTTTTCACAAGCAGTTACTGATTGCGCTGTAAAAGTGAAATTAAAAATCCAAACCGATGTCATTTATGGAGAGCAAGAGTTGAGCATCGATTTGTCAGGTAAAGGATTAATAATTTCCTCTGCCTGGTGCACCCTTTAGCATTAGAATTCTTTGATAAAAAGGAATGTGCTTACAAGAACCCCCAGCACATCACAGCACTGGTTTTCTACGTGAGTTTGTGTGTCCCAAGCTCAAGACGTCAGTGAGCAAACTCTTGCCAAGAAATCCTGCATATCAGGAGGGTCTTTCCTCACTTCCTCCCGTGTAATTGCTCTGCTCGACCTGCTGGGCTGTGCCCTGCCCTTGAGTCCTACACAGGAGTGACCTTGGCATCCCTTGGGTGGGGTTGCAGGAGGGAGAACGGCAGCAGGATCCAGCTGCTGGTGAGCCTTTGCTGACTTGCAAAGGGAGCGTGCTCCACTGGTGTGTCTGCTGCACTGCAATCTGCTCTGGAGGAGGGTAATTGGATCATTTTTCTCTTTATCAGATTCTGGACACGGCTCCAGACAGTGGCAAAATGCTTTGTGCATGTGGGTTGAATTTATGTGGAGGTTTGTCTGGATCCCACTAGGTGGGTGCAGGCAGCACTCTGTTTGCCACAGATCATCCACAGGCAGCCCTTCCAAGGGGGAGAGTTGCACAACAGTATTTGTTGCTGCCTGTCAGAGTGTCTGGGTCCCTTCTTCGCTTGCTTAGGGAATTTTGTCATGATCCAAGTCAGGCTCCTGAGTCTCTGACTCACTGGGCTCCTTCCTAGTATTGACTGGGACAATCAGTGATGGTGTTTACTTACTAATTGATCCCTTTGTTAAGAATCAGAATCATTTAGTTTGGAAAAGACCCTTGAGATCATGAAGCCTGTGCTGTACCTCTGCCCCCAGTGTCTTGTGCATGGCCTGAATCCTGGTGGCTGTACCTGTTCATGGTGTTTGCAGGTGCTGAAGAAACCCCAGGTCAGGGTTTCTCTTCATCTCTGAGCTTTTCCCCCTCTGGCTTTTGGAGAAAAGGCAGCATTTATCTTCACAAGCAAGTTCTTTGACACCTGCTCTCACATGGGTGAGTGTTGTCGTGTTCCCTGGACCAGGAGGGACCTGGCCTGGTCTGACACTGACCTTCTGGAAAGGCAGTGGGCAACCCAGGTGGCTGCTGGTCTGATAGATGTGGACTTGCACTGTAACATGTGGGCCAAGTTTGCTGTTACCCCCTGCTCCCACAACAAACAGACATGAAAAAGTGCTTTGGCCCCTGAACATTATGTGCTTCTTTGATGTTTCCTCTTGATAAAAACAAAACAAAACAAAACAAAACAAAACAACCAAACAAAAAACCAAACAAACAAACAAAAAAAACCCCCAAAAAACAACCACTGGAAAGAGCTGCAGAAATGAATGAAGTATCACTCTAGTGGCAGAAGCTATGTATTTCCATTTACTTAAATGAAGAATGGTTAAAAGGAGATGAAATCACAGTCTGTGAGTACCTGGAGAAGATGGGGAGTGTCTATTAACAGAAGGGTCTCTAAGATACAGGGATACCAAGATCTAATGAGTAGAATACAAAGCAAGCTGTATTCTCAAACTGGAATTGAGGTATTTGTTGCAAAGAGGTTCCTGGAGTAAGTGCAAGAGCTCTTCAAGCTAAGGCTTTCTGAAGAGGCTGTTTTATGTGATTCCCGGTTAAGGTTGGGATGTGGGATGTGGAGGCTGCTGAAGGAATTGCTGTGCCCTTTGTATACAGCCAGGAAGGCCAGATCAAGTTAAGTCCTCTCTGAATTTAAGCTCCTTTAATGTGCTTAGCTCTAGCTGCAGACTCGTGTGGTCTTGAGCAAGGCTTTTGTCTGTCTCAGATTCCTGTCCATCAAATGAGACATAAAACCCAGCCCATCTCCCTTTCCTTCTGACAGTGTAGCTGAAATTCCATCAGGAATTCCATCAGGGCTGCCCTTTGCAGGTACTGAGTGATGCCAGGGGAGTGAGTCTTGCCTTCCAGTTCAGGTGTCCTTTGGTAAGTGATAAATGTTGTACACCAAAAACTGTGTATTTTCAAGAAAAAAAACCAGAGAAAATGAAAGGCTGATGTCTCTTCAGACCAAAGTCAGGATTGTCAGTGTCATCATCATGTGGCTCCATGTTTATTTTCACTGTGTTTTATTACATTTCAGTATTTTTGTCACTATATATTCAAAGTCTTGCCTTTGGAAGGGCTTTTACTGAAGGTGACTGTTTCCGTGTGGATCCCCATCCTCTCTTCATCCCCCTCTCAGCCTCCACAGAACTCTTCCCTCTGCCTGGGGATATCCCCAGTGGCTGCATCACCTTCTGGAGAGCTGGATGCTGGTGTTGGAGGGTGCTGCTGGAGTTTACACAGGCAGATGCACTCTCAGCATCGGGGCTGTGAAAAGCACAGTGGGATCTTCAGTGACCACGAGTGGTCACATCTGTGGTTTTTCTCTGGATCCAAGGGCATGCAGGGCCCTGGAGCTGCACGCTCCAGCCTTGCTCAGGAATGACTCACAGGACAATATTCTTCCCTCCTGCAACGCCCAGGACTTTTCCCGGACTCTTCCCAGCCCTGGTTCTGCCTGGTGTGTGTGTGAGAGGCCCAAATCAGAACTCACCATGTTTTACAGGACTCTGCTCTACTTCTGCAGGCTTTCCTGTGGGCTTCATCCAGCTGCTGCTGCTGCTTTTTTTTTTTGCAGTGTTGATGGAAGCAGCTTCATGGAACTCCCGTAAGCTTCCTCTTAGCAATGACCTATTAGTGAAGCCAACAATAACAGCAGTGTCTAGACCATCTGAACACAGCTAAATTATTCCTTTGTCCCTTCTTCATTTGCTTTCCCTCCTGACTCTTGAATTGTTTTGGGTGGTCCGTGTTGACCTTCAGGCTTTCTGTTTCTCCCTTTTTAAATTTTTTTTCCCTCTCTTTGAGCAGTGAACTTGCTGTACTAAGACTGAAAGTCCAGGTTCCTCTTTCCCTCACGCAGGCTGGAACCCAAGGCCGTGTAGCAACGCCGGAAACAAGTCTCTGAAGGGCACAGAGATGTGTCATCTGCTGGCTTTTTGATTTCACTCCCTGGTTGATTTTGATGCCCCAGATTCATACTAGTAGTGCCCGGGACTTGTGAGTCTTAACATCTTGCAGAACTGAAAACCTGATGAGAGAAGGAGGCATTCTGGTTTTGATATAAGATCCTGCCGAAATGGATGAGTGTATTTTAATAAAAATATAAACCCTGTCTACTGGAGCTCCACTGGTCATTGCTTCCTGGGAGTGCTCTTGGCTTTCTGCTCCTGTGTGTTCCTCTCTTCTATGTGGCTATGGATATTTCCCTCCACCCCCAAACCTCTGGGAAATCAATATCTTTTGAAACATCTATTATTTTTGGTTGGAAGTGGTCCTTGGTTGGATGGGCTGGCAGTGTGATCAAACAAGGTTTGTCACAGGAAGCTGATTTAAAAAGCACAAAATTAAGTGTGTTGGTGGAAAGTAGAGAAGAAAGAAATGAGTTTCCTACTAAGGGAAATTGCTGAAAATAAAGACAGAACTGAGGATGGAAGAAGAGACACTGGGGACAGAGGGACAGTACTAAACACAATTTATTTTTATGTTTCATTTTTGCTGTCTCTGTAATCAGCTTTTCTCTGTCCTGATCTTCCATGGTAGAAATAATCCTGTTTACTTGTTGTGTTGGAGATCAAGTGGGATTTGTTGTACAATTCATCCTGTCAACCCACAGTACCTTAAGTGAATTTGTACAAAAATGATGCCAGAGTGGAGCTGGGCCAGGAGGTCGTTTGGGAGCAGGAACCTGCTCACGTTGCACAGAGATTTCCAGGAGTCTCCCAAGTCCATCCGAGCTCTGAGGATACTTCACTGGTGTTGTGCAACTCACAGCTGTTTTGTTCTGGAGCCGTGGCAAAGCCTGGGGAGGTGTTTGCTGTGCAGCCTCAATGCTGCCTTCTCACAAGGCTGAAGAACATTTGGGTCCTGCCAGGGCTGGATCAGGAGAACAGGATTTTTCCCATCCCTTGGGCACGGGATTCCTGACAATTGGCATTTTGTCCCTGGGAGAGCCATCCATCCTTCACCCTCTCCTGGCTCAAACCAAGCCAAACAGAGAAGGAGCAGCCTGTGACGCCCCTTTTGCTGGAAAGGCTTGGGAGTGGCATTTGGATTTAATTATCCAGTTAGCTTCAGTGCTTGTTTGAATTTTGACTGCACTGGCTGAGCTGGCTGCGTATTTCCATGGAACAAAGTTCTCCACCCTTCTTGGGAGTCAGCTTGGAGACCCCAAGAGCAGTAATTAGGATGGGCAAGAGGTTCAGTCTGGAAAGCATCAGTCCCTGTGCAAAGCTGTCCTGGAGAGGACTGGGAAGTGTCGGTTTTGCAACCGATGATGCAAATTGTGCTGCTGCTCAGAAGTTGCTTCAGAGCCTGGTGTGGGGGGTTTTGTTTTCAACAGTGGAGGCTTTGGTCATTGCCTCTCTGAAATTGCAGTTCTCTTGGAGTAAAAACACACTGTTAAAAGCAGTTGAAAAATACTTAAGCACATAGAAATACATTAGTTCAAGGAAATACTGTACTTATGCTTGTGCTTAAGTCATCTTTCACCCTCCAGCAGCAGAAAACAACCTTTCCTGCTTGTATAGGAAGAAGTTTTCTAATCTTACTTTGTAGCAGTTGTGTCATTTAGTATTTTAGTTTTTTGACAATGAATACTCACGTTTTGTAATTAAAAATCCTCAAAAGCTTTTCAGAATGCTCTTTTGCATCAGTTTTTTAGTAGATAGAGGAATGAAAATTCTGATTTGACAGTCAAATACAAGAAATAGCTTCTCTTTCCTTTTTTTTTTTCTTCAGTACCTATTCAGGACAGCTGGAGCTCAGTTTTGCACCACTGATTCTGGGCCAATTAAGTTGATGGTTGAGTATTTCTGGAAACTGGCTGAATTTAGGCAGTTACTGAAAGTGAGTGGATTCTCCTTGCTTTGCTGTGTTTGGAGAGATGTAAAAAGTCACTTCTGGCTGAGATTTGTAGCCTGACTTCCTAAGAAATGTGATTTATCATGAACTGGCTTTGCAGCACCAGGAATTTTTGAACCTGTGTTTGGTGGACTTGGAAGTCTGCTACAAAAAGTTTTGGCAAAATTGGTGTGTAGATAGAGGAGCAAGACAATGTCATATAAACCAGGGCACCGGTGGCTTAACCAGAGATTCCTCTCCTGGAAGATGCTGCCAGGCATGGCCAGGGAGGTTTGGAGATGGGAGAGGGGTGGTGAATTGGGTGGTTTTGCTGCCAAAGCCAGGCTCTGCCTCTGCCTGCTGGCCCTGTTGGCCCGTGACATTACAGATTGTGTTTTGTGTCAGGCAGTTCAGGAAACTTTTGTTGTCACTCGCTGGAAAAAAAGAAAGGGGTGAGGGGCACTGTAGAGATTAGAGCTCTGGTGGAAAATTCCTGGAGGGCGGCGTAAGGGGTTTTTGTTTTTGTGGGTTTGTTTTAGCTTGTCCCTTCCCCCTGCACAAAAAAAAGCTTTTTTTCCTTCTTTTTTTTGTGTTGGGTATTTTCCTACTACAAAAATCTGTGTGGAAAACTATGCTTGTCCCAGAAGTCCTTTAAAAAAAAAGCCAAACCAAAACAAACTAGCAACAACAAAAGAAAAACACCCCAAACCCAAACTGTGGGGACATTCTTGATGTGTTTCTTTTTTGTTGTTGTTGTTTTGCTTTTTTTTTTCCCTGAACTAAAACTGAAAAATTGTCTTTTTCTTGAATTTTTCCTGTAACATTTCAGGCTGTGCTCCCTGCCACCCCTCTGGAAAAACATACCTGTACTTTATTCACTTCTTTTAGTGAATAGGGAAATGTGGAAGGCAAAAGGGATTACATTTTAATGTACTTTGGTATGAATTTTATTATTTTGCCAATTAGATATCTAATATTGATGCACAGATATGTTTATATATTAAATATGTGTACACACATTGCCTACAGGAAAATGTAGGCTTTTTCCTAATAGTTTGATGTAGACATAGGAGCTCATTTCTGAGCTCTGAAATGTGAGACTGGATTTTAAACATTTTCCCCCAATTTATCCTCTTATTTCTTTAATATACTCTGGGAGCACAGCATGCACGAGAAGTCTTTTTCTCACGTATCTGGGTTTTTTTCATAGCTTCAATCCTGACAGAACCCAGCAGGAGGAGCAGAAAAAGAGGAGATGGTGGTGTCTCTGAGCGCAAGGATCCAGGACACACACCTCCCTGGGGAAAGATCCTCAGTATCTGGGCCCAGTCCTGTCTGATTTCATGTGGTTTTTGTAATTTTTCACATATTTCTGGACTTTGAGTTAAATCTGCAGGCTGGCCTGGCGTAGGGGTGTTTCTGTCCCTGGAGACACTCATTTTTAGACAAGATTTGTAGCTGTATTTGTATTTTTTACAGTGATAGCTGCATGTGCCTAACACTTGCCTTGGCTGTATCACGAACATGGAGTGTGCAGTGGGTTCTCACACCCTCCTAGCGAGTGTGCCCTGCCCTAGGTCCTGACAGGGTTCTTAGTTCCTGTGGTTGGTATTTTGCAGTGTAACACTTTATGGCTGCTTTAAGAGGTCACAACCACAGATGCCAAAGTGTTGAAAAGGAGGAGATTGGTTTCAGATCCAATGGGTCCCTCAAAGTTCTCCCATTACTGCAGGAATCAGAAATCCCATGCAGGCTCTCAGTATCTTCTATCCAGCACTGCTGAGTTTCTCTCTTTTCATGGATTCCTTGGCCTCTCCCCCGGTTTCTCACTGCCTCTGGTTTTGCAAGTCAGTTGTGGGTCTTGGCCACCTTTGATGAAGAAGGAGGAAAGGCAGAGATGAAGAACTGTGTTGTTCTCCCTCACCTGCTGCCATGAGCTTGCCAGGTCCTGAAAGGTTTCTGTCCTGTAGAACATCACCTTACACCTCACAAAGTGGATCCAGCCCCTGGACAGTGCATCTGGAAGGGACCTTAAAGCCCATCCAGTTCCACCTCCTGCCATGGGCAGAGACACCTTCCACTATCCCAGGTTGCTCCAAGCCCTGTCCAACCTGGCCTTGGACACTTCCAGGGATGGGGCAGCCACAGCTTCTCTTGACAACCAGGGCCTCACCACCCTCACAGAGGAAAATTTCTTCCTAATATCCAATCTAAACCTGCCCTCTTTCAATATAAAGGCATTTCCTTGTGGCCTATCATTGCATGCCCTTATCGAGAGTCCCTCTCCAGCTTTCTTGCTAGCACTTTCAGGTGGGGGCAATGAGATCTCGTTATCTGTCTCACCTGTGATGTAGGAACCTGTATTTTTAAGACAGGATGGGCTGGGAGAGACTGTGCTGTGGTCTTGGAATGCCTCTCTTACTAGAAAGGCTTGAGATTGTGTCTTTTGATCTGTTTGTGTTGAAAGTTTGTATTTGCAGTGCTGTATTTTCACTCTGCACATCCAAGGGCAGGGTTGTCTTCCACACTTCAGTTGTCTCTTCTTCTTTTGCAGATGAAGAAGAAGCTCTGCACTCTATTATGAAGGATTTGGCAGCGTTGGGCAAATGTGGGGGGCTGCTGGACAACAACAGGAATAAAAACAGTGTCCACTCCAACAAACAGGTAAGGCAGTGCTTCTTCAGTCCACCCCAAACTCTAGCAGACCAAAGAGGTGGGTGTGGTGCTTGCCATGCTGGCAGAGCAGAATTTAAATGTTAGAACTGAAGTTAACAGGTGCTCAGCACATCAGAAATATCATAATTTTACCAAGTTATGAGCTTTATGACTTCTATTTGAAGAGCTGAAAGGAAGTTACAGGCATCCCTATATCACAGAGGAGCAGAGAAGAGTGATGCCCCAAACTATTCACAAATACATCAACTGAGCCTGAAACTGGGTTTAAATCTCAGTTCTCACCTCAAGGCACTTCTAAAGTGTTGTTTAGCTTTGAAAGCAACAGAACTTGTTTCAGGCTGTGCAGCTTTAGGACTTGGATAAGTCAATTGTTTTCTATTGACAATGTTAATGAAATACAATATTTATTATGTGCACATTTTACTTCAGATATTTGAAAGACAGGCTGCCAATTCTGAGCTGTAGACACCCAGGCTCTTTGGGGAGGAATAATGTCATTCTTATATAAAGTGTTTAATTCTGAATTACTGCTGTTTGTCTTTATGCTCCTAAACCCAAACGTTTTGGCCCTATTGCACATTCAGAGTTGTTTTGGTGAACAAAAAACGTTGTCCCTTGAGGAATGTCAGAAATTATTTGCTGACATCGATACAATAGCTGAAGTGGATTTAATAGCCTGTTTGTGTATGGAACAAATATTATGCAAACATGAAAGTTGTGAAGAAAGAATTCAGTTGTCAAAATAGCAAGCAAAAAAGGGAGAAAAAGATTAGGACAACTGGGAAGCTGCCGGAGAAGCATGGCAGCAAATCCACCTGGAATTCCACCTCTAGTGCTATGGTTTAGAATGAGCTTGCAGTCAACTCTGCAATTGCTGGGTGCCTAGCACGGAAGAAAACAAATTGTCATTTACTGTCGTCATGCATTTTTTAATGGCACTCGTGCTACAAACAAAGAAGTCTGGGTGCAGAGAGGAAAAATCCCTTCCTGAATCCCTCTGGACTTCCCAGCCACATGCAGACGAAAACACGTGCGCACGTCTTGTTTCAAAGTGTGTCCTGGCGGTAGCAGCTGTCCAAGTTGAATCACTGGGTTTGTGTTCAGCTCATGCTGAAATAAGTCCAAGATGTTTACAGAACTGACCAGAGAAGCTCGGGGCTGGCTCCCTGCAGCTGCAGGCGAAGCAGAAAACCCAGCGCAGCTTTGGATGGCTCCAAGGGCAGCATCTTGTGCGTGGTGATGGGTGGGGACTGTGCCGAGCCAGCTTGGGTTGCTGTCGGGGGAGCAAAGCTTTTCAGGCTCCTCTTAAATTACCCATTTGTTTTGTGCAATGGGGGAAAATCCCTGCTGTCATTGTTGAAACCTGGGCTGTTAATGCAGCACATACCCAGTTAACCAGATAATTAGTCAAAAATAAGGAAAGTGATAGTTTTCATTGACTGAATTCTTATCTGCATGAAGTTGGCATCTTGCAATCAAGTCTAGACCCACAGCCCGTCCACTCTGCATCTTCATTTATAAATCACCAATCGAGTTATGCTGTGCTCTGATACTGGCTTTAGAATAGTTGGCTGCCACTTGTGTTTAATTTTATTATAGCAGGAATCAAACTTTCCTTCTTATCAGAGCATTGATGCTTGGAGAAACACTTCCTCCTTCACGATTTTTTCTTTTTACGCATAAGTGGAGCAGCCATAGCTGCATGCTCAGGGTTGCTCAGAGCTCTGATGGAGGAGATGTGGACGGTCAGGATCCTGTTCTCCTCACACATCCAGAGCTGAGGGTTCAGACCAGCAGGCCCCAGGAGATGAAGGGCGTTGGAGGATGTTGAATTGTTGCCTCACTAAATTGGACTGGCTGGAACACGTCTGGCTTGCAGGACGGCGGGAGGCGAGTTTGGGATGTGGGGAGTGGCCAAAGGAGGTGGAATTAGTGGGGACTTGGTTCATGTTTGCAGCTCAGTTTAATCAGCTTGTTTGGGTCACTTTTAGGGTTTTTTTTTTCCTTGTTTTTTAGGACAGAAATCGATGTGGGGGAGAGATTGCTTTGGAAGTGCTGTCATTGTGCTGGTGATTTGTTGTTCCTTTGGCACTTGGTTTTCCCTTTTTTCTTTTTTTAAATTTTTGCCTGTGGTTAGGTTGGCTGGTTGGGCTGAGGGATGCCCTGCACAGTTTCCCTTCTTGGAGAGGGAGTGAGGCACAGGGGCATTTGGTAATAAAATGTCCTCTTGGTCATCTCATTGTTGGTGCCTCTCATGAGGCCCTGCAGCAACATGCTCATGTTAAACTACTTGGGTCTGGGAGTTCAGTTGTTAGATTAATAAAATAATATTTCTTTTTCTGTGGAAAAATGTTTTTTCTGAGGCATGGGAATCCTTTAGTCAGTGTTCCAAATTTCCACTGAAAGACAGAGTTAAACAAGAATGTGTTGGCTAGCTAGCCAGTTCTCTGTGGCTTGCTGCAGTTTTTTGGTACACAGAGAAACACAACTGAAGTGCTATCTCATTCCTGTCTCCTGGAGGGCTTCCTTAGTGCTCTCTTGACACAAGCTGAAATTTGAATCCTGCCAGACTGTATTCCTGGTAGGCCTGGGCCACACAAGAAAACAGCCTGTGGTGGTGTGTGCTCCAAAATGTTTCTTTCCCAAAATATCGATAGTTTTGCTTCAGATCATCTTAAGAAATGAACATCCTTTGGCAAATTTTGTGAAAATCTTTCTCGTCTTAGTTTTCTTCCCTCACAAACGAGTTTAGGGCAAAGGCTGGGTTTCTGGGTGTGCAGTGCTTCGTGGCAGAGCAAGCTGGAAATGAGAACAGCACGGTGTGGATGATTTTCCTCCCTTGAATTGCCCAGGCAGCTGGCAGCAGATGTGATGGCTGAGCTGGAATCTCCTGAGTCCTGGTCAGGTGTGGCAGCCACTACATTGTCCTGCCTCTCTGCCTTGTGGGAATTATAGGGGCAGGCATGGACAACCTTTTCCTTCCCCATGTGAGTTAAAGCAGACCCATTATTTGGGAGCAGAGGGATCATTCTGGCAGTATTCCTAGAGCAACTTCTGCACTGGTATTCCTCTGTTATTCCTTTAATCACTCTGTGATACTTGTGCATTCTCTGGCATGGCTGGAAGGAGTCCTTTCAGGCTATCTCTTGGACTGAACAAAGGAGTTTGTTTATAAAAATGTCTCTGAAGAGGGGATGGAGGAAACAGAAGGATGAAGATCTGCATTGTGTTCATTAAAGAATAAGAAGGGACACCCCAAATAATTAAGAAATCCTGAACAAAAGGACGGAGGGAGAAAAGAGCAATTAAATTAGCATTTATTTTGTATCTATTTCTGTGCACATCCATTCATTTCTATAAAAAGCACTTGGCAACTGGCAGCATGAAGCTGGTTGTCAGTGGGCCTCTGTCACGGCCGATGACAGCCAGCAACTCCTCTGTCACCTTAATCATGATGGCAAGTTCTCCCACGGCAATTAAATATTTGTAAGAAATGTTTCTCCATGAACATCGAATGTCAGACTGTCCTAAAAAGTTGTTCTTTTAGTAAGTTACCTCTGGACTCTCTTCTGTTTGGCAAGCTGGATGCAAGACAAGGCTTGCTCATAACGCCAGTAAAATACAGCTCATTTTGTAGGGCTCTCTGTGGGTCTTTGAGCAGCCTAAAAAAGGAGTTAGACTTTATCACCTCTGTTTTACGTTTGGGGAGTATGATGTGGATGAGGGAAGATGGGAATCTCTATGAGGGGGTCTGCAGGGATTTCCCCACCTGGGGAGCAGCACTGACTGGGAGAACGTTGGCTGGAGATGGCAAAGGCAGTGGAGTCCCAAGGACTTAAGAGGCTTTCCCATGTCTGCATGTGGAGCTGACTTGGGTGCGAAGAGGGTGATACCATTGAGAAATCCAGCTGGACAAAAGCTATTCCCTATTGGGTGGGTGGTTTTAGAGAAACATTTTGAAGCCTGTGATTTCTGCTGCTGTCTGAAACAGAAATGTCCGTAACAGGCAACAGTGACCCTTCTAGACATCATCTTTCCACTGCCCTCTGAGCTGCTCAGGTGCTGGACTTGCTTACAGAGGAAAAAAAGCTGCAAGGATCCAGGGGGACTGGGATATATCGTGCTTTCCACCCCTGAAATGAGAAGGGGGCAATGACAGACAAACTCCTTTCTGTCTGATTGCTGAATGACCCGGCGTGCGTGGGGGTTCTGTGCAGATAATTCCCAATGACGTGGATTAGTCATCTCCTCTTGCGGTCTGGGGCCGCGCTCCAGCTGTCTGGCGTGTAAAGAACGTCCTGCTGCTGAGGGCAGCGGCGAGCACAGGGCTGATGCAAACAACCTGCACCTTGGGGAAGTGTAGGAGTCCCTCCAGCCTGGCCCTGTGGTGCTGATTCCTCTTAGCCAGAGCCAGGAGCTGAGGAGGAATCCCACCGCTTTGTGGCTTTGTACGAAGAGAGTAACTGGAGCGCTAATGCCTGCGCAGCTCCGCGGGGTTTTCTCATTGTTTCCTAATCCAGCGAGTAGAAAATGAGAGAAGTGAAAACAATCCCTCTGATTACCCTGTGGCACGCAAAAGTGGCTGTATTTCATTGCCCCTGTATTAACCCAAGGGGGAAACTGAGGTAAAATAGGTGCCCGGGGTCTCGTGGGTGGATATGAGCAAGGCCGGAATGAGCCCCTCTTGGACCAGCACCAAAGGGAATAGGAGGCCCCTTGTGATGATTTTTCCTGACCACAGAAGGATTTATACTGAAGTCAGAGGCTTTGTCCCAGCTGGTTTGTGAGGCAACTGTGGATTTGGGTGTAAGAAGTGCTCCAAAGGCCCCGTCCCTATGATGTCTCAGTATGGGCAAAGCTGTCCTCTGGTTGGATTTCACAGGGCCAGCTTTAAAGCGAGCCACGGAGGTGGGGTCTGGACAGAATGCTGTTTCTGATGGCAGCTGAGTTTAGGAGGAGGACAGGACGTGATTGGGGGAATCTTTGAATTTGTGCTGGTCTGGGATTTTCCAGAGTGGCAGTTTTAGTTGTTTCAGTGACACAGGCATGGAAGTGTGGGGCTGGCTCCTCTTCTGGCTCCCTATCTGCCTCTGCCATTAGCCTTCTCCATGGGCATTGCTCAGCTTGGACTTGTACCCCAGTTTGAGCAACCCCCTGGCTGCTCAGTGCCTTCTGCTCCTCCAGAGCCGCTTCCATTTTAGGACTAACGGCTTGTTTTCCTGCTCTCCGTGTGTGCTTTTATTACAAACAGCAGTCAGCTCTTCGGGGATCTCTGTATAAGATCATGATTCACCTCGTTTGGAAACTCTTTTTCCATTTTTTTCCAACGTTTTCCTTAATCTAAACCAGCACACAAGGCTGTTGCTCCATCTCTGAGGGCCGAGGTTGGCCAAGCCCGCTGGGGTACATGGTTCCCAGCCAAGAGGCAAAAGAGGTTGCCCCTTTTGTCCTCAAATTCCCGTCTGAATTCTCTCTCTGAAGCTTGGCAGTTGTGGTCTTTTCTCCGTGGAATCAGAAGTTTTGAGGAAAGAGCTAAAAATACCTCAAGGAAAGCCTGGAAAGATGGCGATGGGTTTGTGGCCACGGCAGTGGCTTTGCTTTTTCCTTTCAGAGGAATATGGCAAGAAAGAGTAAAATACCATTTGTTTGCAGGGCTGGAGGAAATGCCGGGACAAGTATTTTGGAGAAGAAATTATTGTAAAAACGAAGGGAATGACTGTGGTATTTCCTGTCAGGGCTGTCGCTGGGTTTGTTTGCGTCGCAGCAGGGTCTGCAGGCGCCAGCCGGGCCGTGGGCTCCTCTGTGCCCCGCGTCGTACGGAAACGCACACGGAGAGGGAAAGCTGCTCGGTACCTACAGCCCAGCAGGCCAAGCACCTCAGTTCTGTGCTGCTCCCTACCACTGCTCTGCCTCAGAGAGTGAATCACAGCATGGTTTGGGCTGGGAAGCTGTTAAAGTCCAGCCTGTCTGCTGTGGGCAGGGACATCTGTCACTAGACCAGGTTGCTCAATCCTACCCGGCCTTGAACACTTCCAGTGACTTGAACAGTGATGGGGCATCCGCAGCTTTTCTGGGCAACCTATTCCAGTGCCTCATCAACCCAGTGGTAGAAAATTTCTTCCTTATACCCAACCTCAATCTAGCCTCTTGCTGTTGGAAACTGTTGCCCTCATCCAGTCCCTATTGGACCAGGTAAAAAGTCTCTCTCCATCTTATAAAGCCCTTTTTATATATTGAAGTGCTGCAATAAGGTCTCCATGGAACCTTCTCCTCCCCAGGCTGGGCTGTCTCTTCATACCCTTAGCCAAAGCCCCTTCTGCCTTCGTGCCTCAGTTTCCCTTGCTTGCTCCATTACCTGCCTGAGCTCTCACAGTGCTGATGAAAATGTTGTTTAAATGCTCTGCCAGAGCTCAGGGTTTAAGGCTGGTGCCTGGGACTGGCCTCATCCCTCTGCTGCACTGTATTTAACACAGGCCTCTGGATGTCTCAGCTTGTTCTCCTACACCCACTGAGGACCTCTTGACTGAAGGAGAGCAGGGCTGCCCTTGACCTCATGTGACGCCTGATGGGAGGGACAGTGAATAGTACACCTGGATTGTGCAAGGGGGAGTCACGTTCCTCACAAAATTGCAAAAGTGAGTAGGACCCAGCAGCCTCCACCACCCACACCTCTTCCACCTCAATGTTTGCATGCTGTGTTGAGTTCCTGACAGAGAAGGTGCTGGTCCTGCATTCCCCCTGATTGTTCATTTGAGATGCTGGGTACAGACTCACATGAGGTTCTGCTCCAGCTCTTGGCAGTGCCCCAGGCTCCCTGTGTAATCTTAAACCAGTTGCTCCAAACCAGACTTCCATGGGTGTAAAAAATCACAGCCTGCTCCAGCATTTAGGAAGTGCTTTGCATCCCCTGAGATTTCCTAGTACTTTGGGCACTGCCCACTCTTTTTTTTTTGTTTGTTTTTTGTTTCTTTAAAAAGGGAAAAAAAAGTATTTGTTGCTGATAGCAGTGATGAATTCAGCTTGAGCTCTGGGTCAAAAACATGAGCAAGACAAGGGAAGCCTGAAAAATTAAACTGTAATCAACTTCTCAGACTGATAAATATGAATTTATCCATCTTCCAAATGCTTGCTGGCTAAAGGTCTTGCTTTCCTTGAGGGAGGCAAGAGGTTAGTGTGCTTTATACTGAAGAAAAATGTTATCTAATTAAGAAATGAAGTGGGTTTTCATTTTCCTGTTGCAGCCAGTGTGTTTGTGGCTCTTCTCAGAAGCAGAGCAGTGTGGGGCAGCTGGCGTCCTTCTGCTGGCATTGGGCCATGGCACATCAGCCTTGTTGTTGATGTAGAAGAAAAGGATGCAGCAGGGTCGTGGCTCATTTTTTTTTTTTCATTTTCTTCTCTCTCTGGAGCTTTAGACAAGTGTTCTGACATTTTCCAGCCACAAGCTGTTTTTCAAAACTTGTTTGTCTGTGAAATCTGTGCTGCTCAGCACAACCAGGCAGCGTGTGCTACATCCCAGCTCAGTGCAGCATTTGGGGCTGTGCTGAAAGTGAAACCTGTGTTTTGAAAGGTTTCCTGCAGTGAGGCCAGAGCTGTGTGAGCTCTTCCCCTTCCACGTCCTGCTCCTTTGTAAGGAGAAACCTCAAAAGTTCCTTGTCCTGATTTTTTTTCTCCCTTTCTTTAGAGAAGGCTTTTGTGGTGTTACAGTCAGTGAACCCACACTGGCCAATTTATTGCCAGCATCCAGGAGGGATGAACCAGCCAGGCCTGCTCAGAGAGGCATGTGCAAATAAAAATTAGCATAGAAGAGCCTGTATCTTTTCTTTTCCAACACAGATAATCCAAGGTGGCAGTCCCACCTGTATTTGCCTGTCTCTCCAGAATGATTTGAACCTTCAGCACTAGGTTGGTTGTGGTCATCTCTTCTCCTTTTGAATTTTGGACTGGTTTAGAATTAATCTGGTATTTTTACAAGTTGGGCCTGGTTCTGGAAATGAACCTGGAGACTGTCCAAACTTTGTGGGTCTGGAGGACTGGCTGTAGCCACCGAGGTGATGTAAGTGCCTGTTTAGCACAGGCTGTATCACTGCTGGAGTGCCCCATTTGGTGACTGTCCCAGCACTGGTTCTTCCCAGCCCTTCTGGAAACACAGAAAATGCCACGAGCAGAGATAACAAGGATGCATTTTGGGTGATCCAATGTGTTTACCCTGAATCTGTTTAAGCTTTTCAACAGAATCGCCTCCAGCCTTGACTTCCTGAATTTCGGTGGGTGTTTGCTGAACTCGAGGAGCTGTCAGTTTAAAAATAAACCGAAGGGCGCCCGTCCAGCTCGTTTTCCTCGTTAGGAACAAAGCTGTTTCACTGCAGCTCTGCTTTCCCTCTGAGAGGATGGAAAGTGTGCCTTCACATGCTGGCAGCCCAGGCCCAGAGATAAGTCCTGTGCTCAGGAAGGGCTGTCACCCACCCAGCTGGGAGTTATCCCTGTGAGATGCCGGCGGCGCGGGACCGAGCCCTCCCTGGGGTTACACCTCGGAGGGAGGTGGCCAGCACTTCTCTCTCCATGGGAAGAGAACTGTTTGAGGAGGCTTGTGGGCACTGTGGGGGATAAAATGCTGGTTAAGTGGGGTGACTAGACCTGGTCTGGGAAGTAAAGAGGGTTTTGATCTGTGTTGGAGACCATTGGAAAGTCCTGGAATGATCTAAGGGATGCTAGAAGGATGTTTGGCTTAGACTCGGTCTGAGAAGCTGAAGGAATGAAAAGGCTCCTTGTGGTCTTGGTTGCTGCTAAATATGCACCAACAGAGGATGGGAGAAGTGGCTTTTACTGGTCCCTGCACAGCTGTGTACCCAGTGTGCCTGTGACTCCACTGGCTCTTCTTTGGGCAAATTTTGTGGTTTCTCTTGAGGTGAGCAATGGGTCAGTTCAGGGTGGGCATTTGCTGTGTATTGGGCCTGATACACTTTGCATTTTGTAGGTCCTGACAAAACAGCAACCAGCCCTACAACCATCCTAGCACAGCTGGCTTTAAAATCCTAGGCTGTCTCCACTTGCATTAGAGGATGCTTGCTTTTACTTCTTAGTTCTTTGCCCCAAATATTCCTGTGTTATAGTAAATATCCTCTGAGCTTTGTTTTTTGGGTTTCTAATAGAAAAATACTGGGGTGAAACCATGGGAAGTGCTGAAGGTGGACAGGCATCAGACACTTAACACATTGGCCTCCTTGATAATAGTGTCTTGCTCCCAAGTCAGCTCAGGACATTCACAATTTTCCACTTTATGAATGCATTTTACTGAAACAGTTGTACAGGTGAGTGTCTTCTTGCTTACAGAAGAACTTATTTTTTGACAAGCACATTCCTCAGCAATGTGGGGTGTCCCAAAGTCTGTGAGTCCACCAGACAGCTTGGTCCTAAATAAACCAGATGCCTAATGGAGTTAGGGGAGTCTCTCTGAGAACTCCTGTCAGCTTTGGATCTCTGAGTCAATCCAGGATGCAGTTTGGGCCTTCACCATTCTCTGCTTTTTCTTTCAGCAGCGAAATGTCAGGATCAAGTTTGAATATGAAGGAGAGAAAAGGTAGGTACCCAGTCCAATCCCCCATTAACACAGGGACAAATTACCTTTTCCACCCAACAGGTCCTGCTGACTTCAGCCAGCTGCAGATGAGCTCACAGCAGGATTCATTCCCCTAAAATCAGCTACACTTTTATATGCAAGAGCCCTGCCTCGTCACCCCATTTGCCACAAGAAGCTCCTGGGATCTGCACGCAGGCAAAATGGTTCCAAGCTGGAAGTCATTAAATGCCTGTTTTACCAGGGACATTGGGTGCACAATTGGATCCTTTTCTCTTGTTAATTCTTGAGCCCTGCTGAACCCCAGTGGAGCTGGAACTCTACAGAAATGTGTCCTTTGATTAGCAGTCCATGACACTTACTTAAGATAACCAGATTTTGGGCATGGGTCCCATAAAAATAGGGCTGGGAGTTAAAGCTTGTCCGCCCTTCCCTGCTTGACATTTTCATGGAATCACCTCTGCTTGGTGCTCGGTGGCTGTGACAGGGCAGGACACAGGCTGACAGTCCAAGCTGCATGTTGAAGCCAAAGAAAATGAAAGTAGTGTTGTTGTAGGGTTAGACTGTACCTGCTGTAAATACCTATAGAAGTGCTGCATGTGATGGTACAGGAGAGTCACAGGATGCCAAACTGCACCATCCCCACTCCCAGCCCTCCTCCCTATTCAGAGCCCCTTGCTGAAAATGGAGATGATGAATCACTGACCAGCGCCTGATCTGGGTTTTCTCCAGTGAAGGGCTGCTGGACTTCCTTTCTTTCCACCTGTACCTCACACTAGAGGGAGGAGCAGAGGAGCACTAGGATTTTTGGTAGATATTCTTGCTGGGTAGTCCAGTCCCCTCTTGGGCACAGCAGAGGAGCAGCATTTCTGTGAGTGTAAAAGCAAGGAGCAGGCTTTATGCTCTGTGATGGAGTACAGGTCCTTTCTTCTGCACTGTCAGCCAAATCCCAAATTCCAGTATGCTCCTGCTAAACTGAGACTGTTGTATTTGTTTGTGTATACAGGATTATCCAATTTCCAAGACCAGTCAAATTCAAGGAAGTGGTGCAGAAGGTCACGGATGCTTTTGGACAGACGATGGACTTGGTCTGTGTGAACAACGAGGTACTCTTCTCCTTACTGCTGAGGGGCAGCTTTAGGGTGCCTGGTGCCAACTTCAGAATTGAGCAGTGATTTGTTCTGAAGGCCCTGATTCTGCATTTGACGTGGATGTGAAGAAAAATAACCTTATTTTGTGGTTCCCAGCTAGTGAGGGCACCAGAGCTGTTGTCTGGACACAGCTCAGATGGATTCTCAGACTCCAAGCCAGGTTTTCCCTTCTCAAAATCATTTCAAGTAAGGCCTGTTGCACAGGAACATTGTCTTTTCCTCAGAACAAAAGAGCCCCCTCACTCAGTCGGGGCTGTGAAGTCTTCCCACCTCGGGGGCAGTCGCGGGAGCGTGAAGTGCAGAGCAGGAGGGACAGTGCTGCTCACACAGTGTTCTTTGATCCAGCACTGACTTTGTCTCACCCAAACCCCAGCACGATGTGCACATTCTTGTGGCCGGGTCTGCAGTGAAATGTGCATCACTGAGCGTTCCTCCAGCAGCTCCTGTGGCCACATAAAAGCAGCCAAGAAAGCCTCCCTCTGCAATCCTTGCATTTTAAGGCTTGAAGAGCTTTCTCCTCCATCATTCATCACATAGGCCTCTATGTTTTTCCCACTTTCTCTTTGAGCCCAGCACTATGTGTGAAAGGAGGGCCCTGCTGAGGGCTGTTAGCACAAGGGGGAAATCCTTGGCATCTGTTTTGGTGTGCTCATTGTTTTCTTGTGAGGCATCTGGAGCCACTGGACTCTCAGGGTGGGTTTGGCTTTGGGAAGGAGGAGAGGGCCAAAAAGAGGTGGGCTTTTAAACACAGATCCTTTTGGATCTGTCCTCACAGCTGACTTGTTCAAGTATTAATTGCAGATGACCTGCAGCCTTTAATCAAAGTATGAATGGAGAGAGAGGTCCTGAAGAGAGCTTTCTTCTTTTTCCCCCCCACCATGTATTATTTTCTCCCTTCTGTTTCAATAGAGATCTGCTCCACAAAGAAAGTTCCTATTCTTTTACAAGAGGTGCCTCATGATACCAAAGTGTCCACTGGGTTTTGACTTTGAATGCAGTCAGGTTTCTAATCTTGGGCATTCTTTGACAGCCCTCCCGGGAAAAGCCTGCCATTGAATTCTCCAGGAATGACTCATTTCATTCCAGGTTTCTTCCCACTGGAAGAGGATTTCTTTCCAACAACAGCAAACAGAAGCTTAAATAATGCATTTTATCCCACGTTAGAGAGTGTCTTTCTGGGCATGTGCACAGCACATAGCAGGGCCATGAGCAGGCTTTTGGGTACTCCTGACTTCTTAGAGTTGGGGATGACTTCCAGTGCTTTGTTTTCCTATACATAAAAATTCCACCTCGTGAGAACCCACAGCTTTGGGAAGATGTCTGAGAAGTAGTAATTCAGGGTTGTTGTTGTGGGAACACTATAAACAGACAAGAGGGATCTTTGGGGACACAGCCTATGTGCCCACATGGTGACACTCCAGCATCTGACTCCTGGGTCAGGGTTTGGGGTGTCATGACTACAAGCTCAGAGGGAACATGAGCACAGACTCATTGCAGTTAAATATTTCACCCTGTCTTTATGCTCCAAGGGAGCTGTGCAGTAATTCTTTGCTGCCATCAGACATCTCTCTTGCTGTGGCACCTCGTAGGCTAAATTTACACCGAGGTCAGCAAGCCGCTGCAAAATCTCACTGAGTGGCTGTCCCTGTCCTGGTGGAGGAGGAGCCCTGAAGCCAGGAGCAGTGAGATGAGCATGCCAGCTGGGTGGAGCAGGGGCACGCATGAATCACATCCTGGTGGGACCACGGAATCAGCAGGCTGGGGCTGGTGTAGATAAGAGCAGGGCCTGGCCGTGGGTGCCCCCCATGGGGCACGTCTGTGTTAGTTCTAGGCTGGGCTTTCTGAGGAGTGGGACAGCAAAACCTGGCCTGGCCAGGGGCAGCACAGACACCAACTTGCAATGTGACCTTGGGCAGAAGTTCACTGAACCTCGATGTGCCACCACTTCTCCTCTGACCTCCCGTTGTCTCCTCCGAGGCTGCCCTCAGCATCGATCTGGGGGCTTAGGGAGAGTTAAAACCTGGGGAAATGGTAGAGGCACCATTATGGAGGGGAAGGAGGAGATAAAAGCATATTTAACAAACCTTTGTCGAGAATTGTTGATGCCAGTTGGTCCTGTATTGGGCAGGAAGATGAACTAATTGACCTCTCGGATTTTTCCCCCAACCCTGTTTCCTACAATTCTTTGGCTTTCTGTGGTGTCTTACGGAGCGAGGTCTGGCAGTGCTGCTGTAGCTGGTGAAACCTCAGCCTTTGCTCTCACTTTCTCAACCTGCAGTGGAGAGACCATCAAGTCCCCCACTAAAACATCAGGCTCCAGGGGATGATACTATTTAAAAGCAGGAAAAAAAAATCTAATAAGCTCTATTTAGTGCAACTTCTGTGTAGGTAAACTTTGCTGTTAATCACTGCTACTCAGTCTTTAGATCAAATAAACCCAGTTACTGGAAATCCACCCTGGCAATTACTTCCATGGTGTTCTGCACGAGTCTATATTGACTAGCAGATACCTGTTCCTGATATCCATACGTGCCACAGTCTGGAAGCCAAATTGAGCAGAATTTTCTTGTCAGATGTGGGTAGTAGGTAAAGCCAAGCTAAATACTGGCTCCAGTCCCTTTTACAAGAGGGCAATTTGTCCCTGTTTTTGGGCTCCTTTGAAGGAGACACACAAACATGTTCATGTTGTGATGTTGGAGAGAGATGGAGTGACCTTACAGAACGTTCTGTTCGGAGCAGCAGCTGGGAGATCGCTCTGAACGCTTGTGAGGAGCTCAGTAAAAAGCGGGGCTGTGCTCACTGTTCAGAGTGAAGTTCTGCTTGGTGGTGAAACAAGGGAGAGCAGCTCTGCACCATTCTCAGTTCTGTCTGGGTGAGTGTAGGGGAGGAGCTTCGTCTGCTTGAGGCAGAACCTTGCTGTGGAGCCTTTGTGAACTTTGAGGGCTCCCCAAGGAAACCTCTCCACCTCTACTGCTTAAGGGAGTAGGCTGAGCACTGCATTTGGGAGACATATTCAATACCATCTTTGTCTGGTATCTGCAGGGTACACAGGTTGTTCATTCAAATATGAATGAAGGATGAGAGGAAATCACAGAATGGGTCAGGTTGGAAGGCACCACAGTAGGTCATCCAGTCCAGCCTCCCTTCTTAGTAGGGTCAAGAAGAGAGAAGCACATGGCACAGGATTGTGTCCAGACAGCTCTAGAATATCCCAGTGAGCAGACTCCACACCCTCCCTGGAACATCTGTCCAGTGCTTGGTCACTGCACAAAGAAGTTCTTCCTCATGTTCAGGTGGAACTTCCTGAGCATCAGTTCCTGCCCATTCCTCTGGTGCCCTTGCTGGGCCCCACAAAGCAGGGCCTGGTCCATGCTCTGAGCCCTCCCTGCAGACACTGACAGACATTGCTGAGGTCCCCTCTCAGTGTGAGGCTGAACAGCCCCAGCTTCCTCAGCTTTTCCTTGTAAGAGAGGTGCTCCAGTCCCTTAATCTTCCTTGTAGCCTCTGCTGGACCCACTCCAGGAACTCCATGTCCCTCCTGTCCTGAGGAGTCCAGAACCAGGAACAGCACTCCAGATGTGCCTCACAGGTCTGAGCAGAGGGGCAGGATCCGCTCCCTGACCTGCTGGGAATGCTCTTCCCAATGTACCCCAGGATACCACTGGCCCTCTTGGCCATAAGGCCGGGAGCACAGAGTCTGAGGGCCATCAGCCATGGGCCATCAGCCACACCCTTGGCAACACCCTGGGATCAAAAGGTTGTCCCAGTTGGCTTGTGAGTGTCACCGTGTGTGGCAGCTGCACTGAGGTGCGTTTGCTGTGGCTGGTGGCAGGAGCCCTGATCACCCAGAGGGCTGAGCCACTTTTCAGGAGTTCTGGGAAGCTGTGGCTCCCAGTAAGACCAGTGAGAGCCTGCTGGGAGCTGTGGCTGCTGGCTGCCTTTGGTCAGTGGAGTTACAGTGTACTTTGGCACAGGCATGAGAATAACATGTGCTGTGTTGGCCGGATTCAGTGCCCGAGGCAACCTGCAGAGGCTGAGGCCTGTTTGGTATGAGATTAGGCAGAATATCCCGGAATGAGGGGCAAGAAGTTGTGCTTTTAATCTTAGCCCAGGGCAGCAGAAGGCCACAGAGCTCCTCTGAAGTGCAGCTGTGTCGGGCGTTGGAGGCTTTGCAGACTGTCTGCAGGACATGGTACACCACACAGCAATGTTGGGAGGGTCAGGTTCCCCGTGGAGGTATGAGGGCAATAGTCTGCCATTTCCCAGGAAAACATCAGGCCTTTTTGCTGCCTGACAGACACGGCACTGTGTAGTTCTCTGTTCTTATAAAGAGCAGAATTTGTTCTGCTGGGAGTGAAAGAAGTGGTTCTTGGAAGGAGAGCAGTGCACACCTTTCACATCAAAAGGAAAAGACTCTTATTTGTGGGATGTTCCCTGGTTTCACCTGATGGCCGGGCACTAAGGGAGCTGTGTCAGTGTGCAGCAGGTTGC
The DNA here is from genome assembly GCA_013398055.1 of Ifrita kowaldi. Classification (NCBI taxonomy): domain Eukaryota; kingdom Metazoa; phylum Chordata; class Aves; order Passeriformes; family Cinclosomatidae; genus Ifrita; species Ifrita kowaldi. The sequence goes on from VZRS01007031.1 coordinate 199,875, forward strand.
AGCAGTGGGGAAGGGCACAAAGCATCTGTCAGAGTAAATCCTTGGGTGCAACTCACTGGTGTCTTGGAGCACCACTGCATGACCATCAACCCAGGAAGAATGTGTGGGGTTGTTTTGGGGCTGGGTAGCAGCAGGTCCTGCCTGCAGAATCAGAGCAGCCCCAGAGTAGCAGGCAGCAAGCCCAAGGTTTCATCCCAGCGCTCTCTTTTTCCCACTAGCTGGATTGCTGGTGTGACCTTTAAGCTTTCTTCTTGCAGATGTTGTTTGTTGTGATTTTTTTGCATCTGTTCCTCGGTAGATGAGGTCTTGGAAGAAAATGTTAGAGCTCAGTGAGCTGGAGGGCATGGGGGCTCCGTTTTCCATCACCTGCTTGGGTCCCTCCCTCGTCCCCCCATTCCCAAGCTGCTCCCTGTAAGAATCTGGCTCCTTCTGTTTACCCAAAAGTGTGACATTGCCATTCTCTGATGTTTGTTTAATCCCTTCCAGCTTCTGATCCCACTGAAATCCCAGGAAGATTTGGACAAAGCGATGGAACAGTTGGAGCTGAGCCCTTCCCTGAAGAGCCTGCGGATCCTTGTGAGCGCTCCAAAGAAAGCGAATGTGAGCCCTTCACCTTCTCTGCTCTTTTGTGTCCGGAGTCAGATGCCTTGTTATTGTGTTGGGGAGTGGAAAAGAGTCTCCTGACTGTGCAGAGCAGCGGGCAAGCTGGTTATGAGAGGGGGGTCAACGCTGCTCTGGCTCAGCGGCTCAGAAATCTTCCTGTGATAGTAGCCCAGAGGCTGAGCTCAGCTCCCTCCGGCTCCTCCTGCATCCTGTGAAGGGTTAAATACCAGGATGACCCTCAAACAAGGTTAAACCCCGAGAGAACCCTTTGTGCTTTCTTCCTAGGGGTGCTGCCACCATTCCTTTGTCACCTCTGCTCTGTACTCAGGGTGATGCCCTGGCCCTTGCCATGCTGGGTGGCAGCGTGGGGACTGTTCCCTCCACGTGCTGCTGGCAGTGCTAAAGGCTGGGAAGAGCAAACTGGAGAATCCTTCGGTCTCATGCAGAACTGTCTGGGTTTTTTCCATCTTTATTTATTTATTAGTTTTTCCTGAGCTCAGTGGTTTTGCAGTTAAGCCTGTTAGCTTGACCTCGCTTGCACAGAGTGTCTTGCCAAAGCACATGTCGTGCTGCCCCAAGCACAGGCTGCAAAGCAAGGGATTTGTAGATGTTGCAACTCTGTTTCTTCTGTTTATTTCCTAGAAGTGCTGGAGAGGCTGGGAGTCTCGAAACTCACAGTGCTTATCCTCGTGCTACTGCTGGTGCTCACAGCCCCCAGAGCTTCTCCACTCCTTTTGAGAGGCTTGGGAAGTGCAGGGACCAGAGTGGCTGGGGGAAACTGAGCCATCCGTTGGCGTTTTCTAAACGCTGTGTGGGAATGGGGCAATCTGTGGGAACACAGCAGTATTGCAAGTCAGCTGCTGGGAGCAGAGGAGCCAGGCAGATCCTGCCTGCCTTTGAGAGCAGGCCCATCTCTTCCTGCAGCACGTGGCCGTGCCCCTGTGGGTGAGAACACACAGCTCCGAGGTCGTGCATTAAGTTATCACAAAATCACAGCTCGCTGTAGCGTGTGGCCTTTGTATCTTGGTAAAACCTGGCCACTGCCAAGCTACCAGCTGGAGATGCATTTTTTTGTTCTTCTCTTACCTGTCTTCCCTGACCTTCCACTCTCTGTTCCTGTGCCCTGTTACAGAGGAACCTGTGCAGTGCCTAGGCTGTCCCTGGAGTCTAGGGACCACAGAGGAGAGGTGCTGATTTTGGGATTGCCAGTGTTTTCAGTCCAGCGATCAGTCTCTGTATCTATCTGGAGATGATGCAGTACAGGAACAAGCTTTTATGTCAAATATCTGTATTTGCCATTATCAGTGGGAGCTTAATCTTATTAGACTGTTTTATTAACAGATGTGAATTGTTTGTGAATGGTTTTTGGATCACTCTAGATTACGTGCACGTCTTCTTTCTTTCTTTTTTTTTGTTTTTATAGTTCTTGGGTAATAGGGTCACGGGGAGCCAAATACAGGGTTTCACATGGTGTGTCCACAGGGCTCTGGCCAAGCCTGATCATTCCCTTTGTCTGATTACCAGCTCCTGCAGCCGAACAACAGCAAGCAGCATGAAATGAGGATCTCCAGATCCATGGGTGATATCATGGGATCCCTGTACAAAGACTCCGAGAGGACGCGCAAGTATTCGACAGGTCAGTGGAATGCGACGCTCTGTGGGGTGTTTTGTGCTATTTCTGCCTGGCCAACACCCCCTTCCTCTTTTTTTGGCACAACCCTGTGTGTGTTACAGTCTGGATGGCCACCCTGATGTCCCCCACAATAATTCAGTGCAGTTGCTGCTCGTCCTCAGCCTGAGGAAGAGACTCTGCAGGTCGGGTGAGATTGTGCTGAGTTACTTAGAGCACAAAAGTGAAGAGAACAGGGGGTCTGGGGTGTAATTTGGGGGTGGGAAATGCAGTGATAACAATTTCCAGTGAATTTGAAGCCACTGAGCTTTATCAAAGTGAAGACTGAGAATCTATAGAAAGCCAAGGCTGTGTGGAACCCTTGGCTATTCCTTTAACCATGTGCTGTCATTCTCAGCATCTATCCCCCTTTCCCAGGTGGCAGAATAATGTAGTTAAGTGGGCTCGGGCTCCTTAGCTCCTGGGCTGGAACCCTTCACCACACAGAGACCAAATATGTGTCCCTGTGCTTGTTGGTGAAGTGACACCTGTGGTAGCTGTTTCTGGGGTTTCTCAGGGGAATCAATGTGTGCAGTGTTTTACAGTGGTCACATTCCAGAGGAAGGGGAACATCCCTTTCCTTCAGAGGTGCTGCAAATAGGTACCTGCAACCCCTGAAGCCAGGCTGGCAAATGCCTGATCTCCTCTTGCAACTCTGCAGGGACTGGAGTTTGTTTGAAGCCTTTTGTGGTTTTCTCTTTGGTTTTCTGGGCTCGAGTTTATGCTTTTCTTGCTTTCTAAAACTCTAATACTCAGAGCTTTTTGAAATCCTGTTGATCAAATGTGTGTAGGAGCTTTTGTGTGAAGAACCTTGTAGGATTTTGTAGAGAGCAGGGTGCTTTGTGCAGAACTGGTAAAGCTACATGTAGGACTGTATAGCAGGGGTATAATTATTCATATTCCAGCCTACAGGCAGGATTAATGATTGTTTCACACAGAGAATGTTCCCTGCTGTGTCTGTGGGTGCAGGTTATAGGGTAATTGCTAGAGGTCCCTGTCATATGCATGCAAGTTCCTGCCACCTGTAGAACTGACAGCCTTGAATAAAGTGGGGCCCTCCTTCAGAAATACACGTGAAGAAATACTTCACCCTCTAAAGATCCTCTGTACTTATATGGCAGTAAATACTTCCAAACTCTGTGCAACTAAAGAGTGTTTTTCTCCAAGGACTCGCCCCTTCTCTGTTTCATAGCCTGTTTCATAGCTGCCTTGATAAAATACCCTGTGGTTTGCTGCATCTCAGACAAGATGTACAGAAAATGTTCTTCTAGGGTAGGTCCAACACACCCCTTGCGCAGCCATGCCCAGCTCTTTCTGATGCTAGGGATGGGTGGCACATGTGCAAGGGCTGTCTTTGGGCCTGGTGCTGGCATGTACCAGGGTTGTCTCGTTCTGTTGGGTTTTTTTCCTAGCTCCCATGGCTCTTGAGAGTTTGGCAGGGTCACTAGATGACCCTGAATGAAAGGCACGTATAAATACGTGGTGTAGCACAGAGTCTCAGCAGAGACTGTGCTGGAGAAAAACATCTCTGCTGCCCTTTTTTTTGGCACGTGTTAGGCTGTTAATGTGAGCCAGCAAAGAGCTGTGGCACTGGGAGCTGTCACTGACGCGCGAGCCGAGCGGGATGGGCAGAATTGGTTCCATGTGTAGCTGTGCTAGTGGGAAGATGGGTTCTTGCAAAGTTTAGGCTTTCCCACCAACTTTTATGCCATGCTTTGGCCTGTCCTTACTGTTTTGGACCTGCTGGTTCCTGACCAGGTCTGCACCACTGACTGTGAGGTGTCGCTGCCTTAAGACCACCTTGAGCTTAAACAAGGCAGACAAAGGGTGAGATATCAGCTCTGCAAGGGTGGGAGCCTGAGGTACAAATGGATTTTTAGGGAATGCTTGAAGAGCAGAGTGGAGGAATGGGCATAAAGTGCTGCTTTAGTCAAGGTAATGGAGGAAGAGCACTGGGCAGCACCAGCAGAGTGTGCTAATGTTGGGATTTTCATGAGCTAATGCACCAAAACCAGTCCTTGGCACTGTAACGTGGCCAGGCAACCACCCCAAGCATCAGTCATAGCTCTGTTTCTTTTTCCATGTAAACCATCAGCCTTGCAAAGGGGTTTCAACAAGCCCTCTGCATGATAACAGAAGGTCACTCCTCTCTTAGGGTTATCTGGGGTCTGCACGAAGCTACTGCAGCTCTGCTTAGGAGGTGCTCACAATCCAGCAGATGCATTTTTGATCTCCTGAGTCAGAAGTGGGCGATCCAGCAGCTGGGCAGAAACTCCAGCGAGCTGAAAGGCAGAGCAGCATTTTTCAAATGGAACATAAAACCCAGCATCAGTCAGGGAATAGACAGACAGACAGACATGATGCTGCTTTGGTTTCCCGAAGCGGGGATTTCACTGAACTTGGTGCACAGTCAAAAGGCATCCTAAGAGGCTGGGAATTCTGTAGGAGAAACTATTCTTCATTTGCAGTCACAAGGCATTTCACAGTGTTTTCCTTCTGCTGTCATCAAAGTGGTTGCTATCAAAAGAGGATCTTAACTCAGTTCAGCTTTTCTCTTGAAACCACATTGAAAAGGAGATTTGAAGTGTCTTTATAATAAAAGGTAGTTCAGGGTCATGTTCTCCGTGTTTCTGAGATGTCTCATGTTTTTCTGCTGAGTCTGCCATGTAAACAGCAGTGGAAAATAATAAAACTGTATGTTATTGGCACAAGCACACTGGAAGGGATGTAGATGTTCTGCGGAAGATTTAGCTATTTTTGCTTCTTCTGGGCAGAAAATGTCTTTACTCTGTGTCCCTGAAAGACCTCATGCAAAGTCAATATTTTCTTTTTTTTTCTCCCATAAACTTTTTCAGTGGAAATCCCCTTCCAGGTTTTTGGTGGCCAGCAAAAGAGCAAGGGAACTTGGACTAAAATCTTTTTGGGTTCTGGATTTTCGGATAACTGGGGATTGTTTTTATTTACTTTGAAGAAATACATGTTTCAGAACATTATCTACAAATTACTTAAGAGCTCCATTCCAGCATTACCATTTCAGTGGAAACATTTGCCAGAAGCTTTATTTTACTGGTTTTTTTAATGGAAAACCAGACTGCTGAGCCATGACTTCATGTGCCTGCCAGCCCTCTCCAGACCAGGAGTGTTGCAGGAGTTAATGTGGATCAGACCCATGCTGTTTTGAGGAGGAAAATTTATCTGTGTGCATCATGCCAGCTGCTTCAGGGCTAGAAAAAGGGTCCTGTCTTGCTTATTAGTTTAAAAGTATCCTAAATTTTCCTTAAATCAAGACTTAGGAATCCATCCTCAGAGGGATCAGCATGGAGAGGAGGGAGACTTGCAGGCATCCCACTGGAAAAGAAGAAATTGAGGGAGATTTGGTCCATCTGCTCACAGCTCCCCTTGATGGGACCAGAGTGAGAAATTTCCAGCAGGTTTCTCTCTTCCTTCTGTGCAGCCCTGTCCTGAGCCTGGTGTTTCTGCCAGCACATCTTGACGTCGTGTCCCTCGTTCGTGAACGTCATCCCAGGGCTGGGCTCCCCGTGGCCGCAGCTGTGAGCAGTGGCAGCTGCCAGCAAACCCTCCCCAGCTCTGGCTGTTCAGGGGCTTCTCTTCCCTGTGTGATGCTGGTCGGTAATGGGCGAAGTTTTGGGAAGAGCAGGGGAAGATGAAGCCAGGGAATGTGGGGGCGGAGGGAAGCCAAGCCTGGCACAGGGGAACTGGCTGTACGTGCAGCACCACGAGCTCTGCACATACTGCATGAAAGGCAGTTCTTAAATAAAAATATCAGAAGGGAACACGAAAGGCCCCAGTGGGTGCCAGCAATGACTGTGAGTCTCCGTGCTGTCCCGGTTCTCTGTCCTTGGGACACGCTGTGCTCTCGTCTCACATGTATGGCTTTACATTCATGTGTGTAACATGGAGCAGGAATCTCTCCCCAAAGCACCTTGCTGCAGAGGGTAACCGAGGTCAGGTGCTCAATCAGTGCCGATTTGCAGAGTTTCAGTGCCAATTTGCAGAGCTTCTCTGAGTTCAGGAATCCTAAACAGATCTGACCAGCGCTCTGCCTGCACAGAAGTGCCTCACAGCCTGCCCCATCCCCACTGGAGCTGACGTGTAATCCCACAGACCCAGGACAGACCCCTGGGGGCCTCCTCTCCCTGCCTGGTACTGCTGCTGTTTCTTGAGTATTAGGTCAAGTGATGTGTCAAACAGGCACATCTGGGCTTTTCTGTCTGTTTCTTCCTCTGCCTCAGGGTGAGTTAATCAGCATTATCCAGTATATCCTACGTGCCTTGTGTTTTCCCCACTATGAATTAAGCCTGCCATTAAGTACCCCTGTTGCACTGTTTCTCCGACCCCTATTTTCCATTCCTCTTCTCCTCCAGCAGCACTGGGATTGCTGGAGGTTTTGTTAACAGGGCAGGATAGGGCTGGAGCAGGGAATTGACCCTGAGCTCCAGAGCTCTGCTCCCAGCACCTCCCCATGTTCCTCCCAGGTGGAAGAGCATGCATGGATGCAAAGCAGCAGCAGCCAGTGCTCCTGGAGGTGTGAAGCTGCATGAGTTACTTTGGGCAGCACTTCTACCCAAACAGCCTGGCTGAAAAAGGATCTGCTTCACTCCAGCAGTTCCCAAGCATGCAAAAGCCTAAATGCTTTGTTTAATTTCCTTACCTGCTGGGAAATAGCTGGTGTCTTATCCCCTTTTAAAGTTTTTTTGGCAGGAAATGTGACTCTGGAAGGTCAAACACAGCTGATCTATGGCTGGGAGTAGTTGTTACAGGCAAAGGCTTAATGCGAGATCATGCAAAGTCTTTGTGCTTGTGATAGATCTCGTTTAACTCCCTGGGTTCAGAGTCAAACAGGGCATGTACAGCTCTTTGTAAAATCATAGTCAGAGGGTTTCTGGATAACAAATGGGTTGTTGGAGCAAGAGCTCCCAGCAGTGCATGAGCAGACCCACACCTCATTGCAGCAGCACCAGAAATGCTCAGCAGAGCTAAGATAGAGCAGTTACACCACACTGAATCCTCCAGGAGCTTCTTGGGGCAAGAGCCACCCAACTGTCCTTGTGCTGCATTCCAGATTGGCATCTGCTAAGCAAATGAGTGGCTGCTGATGCAGTGGTTTATCCAGGGTGTCCGAACTGCTCAACAGTTAAAAGTTTGTTTATTTATCTTCAAAGAGAGGATGCTGTACTTCCCAACTGGTTTTGTTTTAGGGCTGGTGGAAAGCCAGTTCGTTATGAGTGCTGCAGCACTTGAGAGATTCTCTCCTCTTGATCTTGGCATTACTTCAGTTGGAGTTTTTTCACTGTGTTCTTATCCTGCAGGAAATCTGTGAAGGAGAAAATAGGAAGAAGGAAAAAAAAAAGTAACTCAAAGCCATATGACTTTTATTTTTACAATCCGAGCAAGGAGTCAGAAGGAAGATGTAGCATGGGACAGACAAATCTGTGTGTTTGGTATAAATCCAGCAAAAAAGCCTGATTTAATGATCTTTAATGCTGGTGTGACGTTGTTAACATTAGCAGCTCCTGATGTGTATCTGCTTAAGTGAAAGGTGGGAATTCGGGTTCGTGGTGTTGATCACGCAGGTGGATTTATGCCAGAGATCCCTCTGGCACAGTGACTGTGATGCAGAATAGCAGCAGAAGAGGCAGAAGGGTTGTGTTGATAGAGCAGTGTTGACGTTCCACGATGGGATAGGCCCCCTTCCAGTACCTTTCTCTTGTGCTTAGCCTGGGCATGTTGTTAGCAAATGCTAGTAATGAGCCCAGGAACTGGTAAGAGCACCACAAAATGGACACAGAATGGGAGGAAACACATCCCCATGTGCTTTCTGCCTCCTGAAGGATATGTGCTTTTCAGAAGTCTGCATGAAAGCAAGTTGTTGTGCTGTGTGAAAGCTCACGTTGCATGATGCCGAGCAGCTGAAGCTCCAGCACGAATCTCCATCAGCAATTCCTTGCCGTGGAGTGATGACAGCATAGGGATGGAGGGGAGGGACTGCAGGGAGTCAGGCAGAGCCAAGACTGTGCAACTGGGCCAGGCAAGGGCAGCAAGCCCTAAAGCTGGAAAAGGCACAAAGATAGAGTGGATTTGGGGGAGTAAACGGGAGGAATGGAACATCTTCATGAAGAAGCTGTGGAGTTCTCTACCAGGTACAAAATGGAAATCACCTTCTGCTAAAGGAGCCCTGTGAGGGAGCCCAGGGAAGCTTTGCTGTCTATGCACAGGATGCACAGGGTAGAGGCTCTGGGGTTATAGACAGGGGAGACAATTCCCTTGGCCAAAGATGGGACAAACTGATCCCATAGGTCACTCCTGCCCTGGGGTTTTTGGATTTGAGGGCCGGTTTCCTTTCCTCTTTACTTTCAAATAGGGAAAGGGGAGAGAAGAGGGTATTTGAGTGCAAATCATTTTCCATATAACAATGTTTCAGTGATGTCGCACTGAGTATTGTTCAGATGGCTGAACAAGGCAGTGACCAGGGAGGGAATGCCCAGAGGTCCAAGGGGAGGTGGGTTTGGAGTTTGTGGTTTGCTTTGAGATTGACTGATTGTATCACAGCAGAGCTCCAGAGCTCTTTCCTTTCCAGCATGGCACGTGGATACGGTGACAGCTCTTAGGATCCAGGGTGTGTTGAAGATCCAGTCTGCTACATGTTGTGTGGCCCCACAGTAACAAACTTTCCCTGTTGCCAAAGCTTTGGAGAATGCCCCTAAACAGCATCACACCTCCATCTCCACTCCCATCCACATGAGTTCAAACCCAGCAGCATCTCCAGGAGATCTCTGGGATCACTGGAACAGCGTTTCTGGAAGGATTTGGATTGGCAGGTTCCCTCCTTGACCCGTGTCTATCCCTGTCCTAGGCTCTCTGCACACCGGCCGGAGCTCTCCGCCGCCGGGGAGCGTTCCCGAGGAGCAGCAGCAGATCGCCCGCCAGGGATCCTACACCAGCATCAACAGCGAGGGCGAGTTCATCCCTGAGACCATGGACCAGAACGTGAGTGGGGCTGGGATGTGGGTGAAACTGGGACAGCGCTGGGAGAGCTGTTCCCACCATCAAATCCCCAGCAATGCCTGTGCTTGGGGCTCAGGCCAGCTTTTTCCAGGAATAGGTGCCCCCGGGCTTGATGTGCCTGGGAAAGTCGGGCCTGATTTCCAGGAACCCTGAGAGCCAGCTGCAGTGGGGATGGCAAATGTGCCCGGGCACCTCGGGTAGCTCTGGAGCAACACAGATCTGGGGCACACATGTGCACCAGCTGCCAGGCCCTCATGGCTACAGCATTCCCAGATCCCGGGACCACGAGGGCATGTGCCAAGAAACCGATTGCCTGCGATTGCAACAGCCCGGGGATATCAGCAGCTCTGGCTGCTTCCCATGTGGCGTTTCTGCCTGAGCTCCAGTTACAGTTCTTGGCTCTGCCCACAGCCTCTGTGGTTTTGTGTCTCTGTCCCTCCCCCGTTTATATTTTTTTAAACTCTCTTAATAAGGAGTTTGTATATTCCAGTCCCTCAGTAATAAAAGAGCAGCAAGTTCCTCAGTGCTGAGCAGTACCTCATCCTTCAGTCAATTTGGTACCCACGATGAGGGAAACTGCAGTGTCGAGGGACCAGAGTGGGAGCAGCTTATACCTCCCTTTTTATTTGCGTTTCTGCTCGATCTATAGCTCTGAAGAGCTTAGTGTCGATCCTGTGAAGTCAGCTGGGCTGTCTGGGCACTTGTCGTTCTTGCAAAGCTGTTGGAAATACAGGACCAAGGCCCAGAGTTTACAGGAAGGACATGGAGGGACATCTGGAAGGCACTAAGCTCAACCCATCAGGCCGCTGTGCTGGCCCCCAAGGATGTCCCTGGGGTGATGAGCATTTCCGACACTCAAAAAGCACCCACTAGCTCCACATTTGCATGCAGGCCGTGCCAGTGTTTCCATGGCAAAGTTGTGTTTTCAACAGTTTATTATACAGCCATTAATAAAATAAGAAGTCACTCCGGGTGAGTCTTGGCAGCGTCAGAGCGCAGATGTATCGTGTGCTCCTTGCAGCCAAAAGTGGGCTCTCTGTTGTTTTCACATGCCTCCCAAACATGTTGGGGAGGATTAAGACAAAGTGTGTGTGCGTGCAGGGGGAGGGTCCCCGTGACCCCCTTGGGTGTAAATCAGCCCAGCTCCTCCGGCTGTTTATGGAGCTCCATTAATTCAGAGCCCTGAGCCTGCTCCTGCTGAAGGTTCCCAGATGCTCTCCTTGCTTTTCCCCAGCATCACTCTGTGGGTGGCCTGCAGCTCTTTGCTGGCGAATTAAATGCAGGGAAAAGGGGTTTGGGGAATGATTTGGGGTTTTTTGTCTTTCCTCGTTGAGCAGCTGTGCTTTTCCCTATATGGGCTTTGCCTTTAGAATGTCCTTGTAGTGCTGCTTCCATATGTGCCTCATGGAAAACCATGCAGAACCTGGAGCTGGCTGCCTTTTGGGGAATGCCCCTGTGCAAGCCTGTGATGTAACTGTGGTCTTGCGACCAGCCTGGCAGATGAACAGAGGCTGAGTATGGAGCATGCTCCAATTCCCAATTTTATGCTTTTGAGAAATGAGTCTGTTTCAGCATTTACTGCTAGAAGAGACCTGGCATGGCTGGCAGAGGTGGGGAGTGGATTCTACCAGAGCTCTTACTCCTCTTTGGCCTGGTGCATTTTGAATGAGGAGGTTTTGGGGTAAAAACTAGGAAGCGCAGAAAAATTGCACTTTGCAGTTGGGACTGCCTGGCCAGAACAGCAGGAGCTGTTACGACAACCATCTGAGGAGGGCTGACGGGAACAGCCTGTGGAAAGGGAGGCTGTTGGGGAAGGAGGAGCGATGTGTGAACCAGCTGAGTGTGGCTCCACGTGGTGTTTAACCCTCGTTGCTGAGCTTTCCCAGGAATGAGCTGTGGAGCAGGGGCTGGTGAGTGTCTGCAGCCAGGAGGGAGCATGGCACCGAGGCAGCACAGCGTGGCCCGGAGCAGGCTCTGCTCCATGTGGAAGTGCACGCAGCCCCAGGGTTTACCACTCCACACAAACTCTCTATTGTTACTAACCAGCTATAAATAACCCTGGCCAGTACAATGTCTCATCCAGGAAGCAACACAAATGCAGCTTTTGACTCACTGGGCTGGTGAGAGCCAAGCCGGTTCCTCCAGCCAAAAACCCTGATGATGCTGTGCTTATCAGCAGAGAGGAAGGCTGGGCTTGTGTGCCAGGGCAGCTCGGGAAGTCGGGAGTCCAGGGCTGCAATCCTGGCTGTGGTACACAATATCCACTTGGCCTTGGGCACATCATTTGTGTCCTGATACATATTTTCCTTTAGTAGTAGTGTTATTATTTCTCACAAATACTTTGAGCACTTTGAATCTCATTGACGTCTCCGCACGCTATGAACATCAGGGTGCTAATTATCTTTGCTTCAGTTTTCCTACCAGCAAATAGCAGTTGGAAAGAACAATAATGCAGGGAGGGTGTCATAAATGGATGACCCTGCAGAGGTCTGCTAGTTCTGGAGCTTGAAGAGCTACAGTGCATGGTTTTATTGTTTCCCCTTTTCTTTCTCTGTCAGATGCTTGAAGCTTTCATCAGCCCTGATGACTCGCTGTCTGGGAGCTGCCAGTCTCTGGACAGGTCTGTGGACAGGTGAGTCGTGTGTGTCACCATGTTCACAAGCTGAACAGCAGCCTCTGCTCCATAGTGGGAGAGCAGCAGGATCAGTGGCATCCCCCGAGGTTTCTGTTGGGGTGAGGATGCACCTGAGCAAAACAAATTTATTGCTGAAAACCAGATCCTAGCAACAGATGTCTGTGCAATGGTATGATTTGAATTGTAGCAATCTGAGCTGGACAAAGACAGCCTGGCTTTGTGTGACCAGGTCTTCTTTTTTGTCTTTTGAGATGAAAATTCTCATAGAATCACACAATGGTTTGGGTTGGAAGGGACCTTAAAGATCATCCAGTTCCAACTCCATGTTGGAACTGCAGGGACGCCTTCCACTATCCCAGGTTGCTCAGATCCCCATCCAGTCTGGCCTTGGACACTTCCAAGGATGGGCATCCACAACTTCTCTGGGCAACCTGTTCCAGTGCCTCCCCACCCTCACAGCACCTCCTCCCCCTCTGGCTCTCTGCACTCACCAGGTCAGTATTCCATCAGCCTCTCCATGCCTCCTCCTCCCCGGGCACACTGTCTGCTCTCCACGATCACTGGCAAGCTCAGCAGGCCCTGTGCAGTGCCAGCAGCCACAGATATGTCAGTCAAGGTGTTGAGGACACCAGATGAGCAGTAACTAAGTTTAGCTACTCAGCAGGAAGCAACTGGGACACGCTGTACTAACCCAGGCTGCGATTCAGTGGCTGGTGCCATTGAGCTCGGTCCCAGCTCTCACGTGCACAGAAACTGTATGTTTGCTGCTGTGCAGGGTGAGTTGTGGATAAGACACAGTGTCCTTTTGGGAAGCAGTCTATTTTTTTTTCCATCTGCATCAAAGATTTTCTATTTTTTTCCGCTGTTGCTGTTGCCATACAGCGCCGAGGCTGCGTTCCAGCAGGCCTGCGTTGGGTTGATTGTGTAGCGTGCTTCGGGCTTGCAGCTCCGTGCGCTTTGGATCTGTCTCAGCATCGAGGTCCATTTCCTTTTTGTGGCTTTTAATAATTTCCTGTGATGTATTTGCTCATTGTTACAACCACATCGAAGCTGGATTCCTTGTGTTCCCAACCTCTCTGCCCCAGCTTTGCTTTTACATAGGTTTTGCCAGGAAGAACAGCAGAAGGAGCACAGGCTGGTTGTTACTCTGCTGTGAACTGAGAGAAAAGCTTTAGGGTTTTAGCTCTCTGTTTGTGAGAGGGTGGCATGGCCTGATTTCACATGCAAAGCAGGCAGATGTGTTCAGTCATGGGTCTAGGAGCTGGAAAAGGCACAAGGAGGGCTGTATTGTTCCAAGGAAGAGGAGCAAATTATTATTATTATTCCTGCAAAGAGGTGGTGGAGGCCTTGCAGCCAATTGCTTGGGATGGCATCAGCCCAAGAGGACAGAGCAAGTCACGAGGCTCAGTGACCAGGCTGAGGGTTAGGAACAGCACCACAAACTGCTCTTTGCCACAGCAGTGATCAGCTTTGATGTGAGTAGATTTCAGAGCACTTTATAAAGCTGATTTCTGCTCTGTGCCCACATTGTTAAAAGAGAGAGTGGATAACCAACATGCCCAGATCACTCTTTAAGAGTCTGGGGTGAAATTGGGATTGCTGAAATCTCCTTGCAGCGTTTTTTCATCCTCTCATTGTAGTTTAAAGACCTTGAGGCACCAATCCCACACTCTCCCTCCTGGTCTCCTGGGAGGCTGCATGTTCCCAGTGGTGGTGCAGAGTCTCCATGTGAGGAAGGTTAGAGGTGATGTTGGAGAGAAGGGAATCCTTGAACTGAGCATGACTGAAGGACTCTGGTGCAGCTGCAGCAGCTGAGTGATGTTCATGGAAAGCAGAGGTGTGTGGTTGAACGCCTGAAGCTGAGGGAAAAGGAACCTGCAGCCCTCCTTCTGTGCTGCCTTGTGCACAGGGGTGATGCTCTTTGGCTGTTTCATTTCAGCCTGGTGACTGCAGGTTTTGCAGCATCCCTTTTGTTTGCCACAGGAACAAGCTGTGATCCAGCCAAAAAAACAATCTTCATTCTTGTTCAGGATGAGGATGGGGGCTCAGTGATCAGTGGTTTTTCCTGTCCTTTCCCATGTCTATTAATTCCATAGCCTTTCTGATATCATAAATGAATCCTTTTTTTTTTTTCTTCCCTTTGCAGCCCCCCCTTTCCCCAAACCCCTGTTCCTGGAAGGAAGAGCCATCCCAAAGACAATCTTGATTGCATGGGTAAGCACTCTTGGTGGTTTATATTTGCTGAAGAGTATGAAAGGCATGTAGTAAAGAGGATAAAGACTGGATAAAGACTATTAGAGAGATGGCACTGCATGAAAAGTAATTAAAAGCAATCAAGCAAACCAGCTCCATGGCTTAGGTAACACTTCAGAATTGACTCTGCAATGATCAAACATGAATGTTCTCTAAAATCAAAAAGCCCAGAGCATCAAACACAGGCAGGGCTGCTCTTGTCTTCATTAACCCTTGCTGCAGCAATAGTGGTAGCACTGAAGAACCTTTAGGCCTGATTTGGGAATCAATTGACAGCAACAACAGTCCAAACTGGGCAGCTGGGGCCCTGAGGTGGATGGATGCAAGCAAGTAAAAAGCTGTTGAGAGATCTGTGTTGGAAGATGTTGCTGAGGGGGCCGTGCTCTTGTGTTTGCTGACAACTGCAAGGTGCTGACAAGCTGGGAACAGCCTTGTAGGATCAGATTTTGTCTCTCTTACTATCTGGGAGTTGCTCCTTCAGGATCTCTACTTCCTACATAGCAAACCCCAGCTCTCTAGGGAGTTATACCTCTTCCACTTGTATGAATCTGCAATAGCGCGAGTGCTGTGAGAGAAACAGTATTGGTGCTTGCACAGATCATAGGTTACTGCTTAATCACTTATAAACATCCAGCTGGTTAAATAATGGAAACTCTGTAATATTGTAATGACTTGCACTATTAAAAATGAGCAAATGGCAGCCAGCCTGTGGCAGGATAACTCACTGCTGGCCTCAGGCAGGGTTTCTAGATTGAGCTGCAGAGATGAAGCTGCAGTCAGCCCTCGTTGCTGAAGGTTTTAATGCTTCCCCCGTGGCACTTTGCTCTGAGATACCTCTGGGCACTGTCGCTCACTGAGAACCTCTTGCCCTGTCCTTGTTGCTCCTCTTGCTGACCATATTTCAGCCATTATGTGCTCTTTTTGGCAATCACACCGAAGTGCAGCAGGGGCCAGGAACGGCCTCTGAGGAGCGGCTGCTGGCCCCAGGCTAAGGCAAACAAACAATCAGAAGGGGCTGTGTCGTTAGAATTGGATGGAGGAAAAACAGCAGGTGAAAGAAGGGGGTGGAATGACAGATATTTTAATCTCAAGTTATTTGGTGCTACCAGCAATGGCTTCCTGTGCTGTGGTTTTTATTAAAAAAAAATGTCCTTATCTTGCATGTCCATCCATCTCTCTCATCATCCAGTGTCTAAACTCTGATGGTGTTTAATGCCTCCTGTATGTTCTATCTTTCTAGCATTTAAGCAAATAAATATAAAAGTTTGGAGCTCTGGAGGTTTAAATTGGCTTTCAGAGGGGAGGAGTCACATCTGAGAAGAAAGAGGGGAGATATCATCTGGTGTTAGTCAAGTGCTGGATTTTGCATTGCCCTGGAAATAGCTGATATCAGAGCAAAAGTTTTGGAGTAGATGTATCTAGGCCTGACCCTGCCAGGCAGTTTTGTTTCCATGCTGATTTTTGCATTTTCCATGTGCAAATAAGATGTTTTAGTGCTCTGCCTTGGAAACCAGGCATGGTCTGTGTTAATCCCCTGCCTTGCACTTGAACAACGTGGGCCAGGGCCCATAAAGTCAGCAGTTAAACCTCTGCTTTAGGGGCACCAAGGGCAGTGTGTCTAACCCTGATTTTCCACTGAGGAGTTTGTGACTGTGGGCAGATTTCAGAGGGAGCCTTGGGGAATGCAGGGTTGTGTAAATGAACACCTTGTCACCTCCTTCTTGCCTCTAACTCAGTGTTTCCCACAAGAAACACTCTGGGCATTTGATACTGAGCTGATCTCAGAAATACCTGTGTCTTCTTGCCTCCTGCCAGATTTTGACATCCCATTCTGTGAGAGATTTGGGAAAGGTGGGACATTCCCGAGGCAGTACCATCTCTCCCAAAGTCGCAAGGACTACAGTGACGGTAAGGAAATGATGGAGGCTCAGGGAGGGAGGTGATCAGTCCTTGATGGCTTGTGACCATGCCTGGGACTGGAAAGACTTGGGAAGGAGAGGTTTTTAATAAAGGGAGAACCACCAAGTAATTTGGGATTCACTTGTGTATTCTGAAGGGCATTCTGAGACCTTGTGGCTGTGCTCTTGGGAAGTGCTGAGCATCTACAGCCTGTCCTCTGCTTACACCTCCTCTTTTAATTTAGCCATGGGGATGATTGGCATTTCTCATCCCTGGCAGTATCAGCCTTTCTATTCCCCTAAATTGCTTTCTTTTGAGGATGCTTTTTGTGACCTTTACAGCAGGTTTCTCACAGAGCTGTAGGAAATCCCCAAGCAATTTCAGGGTAGCAGTATCTGTTTGCTTCTCTGTTTTAAGCTGGTGAGCTCTGACCTTTGGGGCCCACTCCATCACCTTTTTCCTGCTCATTCATTCACTGTATGAGACTGCAAGTGGTGGGAGGCAAAAATTCCCTTGGGGAAAATGTACTGAGGACGTGCAGAGAGCATACTGAGCTTTCCAGAATGAACTTCATCTCTCACTGACACCCCTGAGAAAGCAGGTCTGGCCCTGCTGTGTGGTCATTTGCATGTGGACTTAGGGGATGGCAGGGATAATTTGCAATGTAAATCCTTGCCTGTTCAGTGTTTAATTGTGATTAACAACCAACAAACCCCTTGATGTAATTAAACTGTTGCAAACCCCTCTGGAAATATCTGCATTAGATGTAATGCCTGCTGTTATCAACTCTTAAATTGAATTTAAAATCTTCACAGGGCTCTGCTTCAGTTTCATTACACTTGCTTTGTTTAATTTGAAGAGGTGAGGATCTGGGCAGTGACGTGAGGTGGTGGTGACAGGTGGATCCAAGCTGGTCCATGTGTTCTGGCTGTAACTTCCCCCCTTTTTCCCCTACAGGCCGGAGGACCTTCCCCAGGAGTTACTTCCCACAGGAGAATCTGTTTCAGCTTGTCCCTTCCAGCAGAACCAAGAGCTTCACTGGGGACAGCAAGCTCAGCACCTTGCAGTACGACGAGTACAGGCCCAAGTGTTGGAACAATTGCAAAAAGGGTCTGCAGGTCTTCAGCACCTCCCCTACAAAAGCCAGGAACTGTGAGTGAACCAAAGCTCTGAGTGCCTGAGGTCTCAGTAGAGCTGGGGTTTAGCACAAAATCAAGTTACTGTGACCTGCTGAGTTACTGGGCATCAGCTAAGCCAGCCGTGGGTGAACTTTGTACCCCCAGCATAAGGCACATTGCACCAGCTTCTGTTTCATGAGAAAGGTTTAGTACAACATCCTGTGTCTTACCTTGGCCTTGGGCTGAGAGCTGTGTGGGGTCAGCTGGTGTTCAGCACTTGCTGGGTTGCAGATGATTGCTTTTATGTTGGACTGTCAGTGTGGTCACACAGCAGAAGCTTCCCAGAAGACTTGGGGTATGGGAGCAAATGCATCCAGAGTTTCTGTTCTTGGCTTACATTGCTGTCACCCCAGCACCCAAAGATGGTGTTGCAAGCTCCTCTGCTATTGCAAGGCTGCCCATGATGTAGAAGCTGGTGCATTTTGGGCCTGTTTAGTGATGGATAACATCCTAGGAATGACCTTACTGGTCCCTGCCTGGGTTGCTGCTCAGCCATCCTGTATCCTGCTAAACACTCCCACAGCAGAAGGGAAATTCCAACATTGGCTAAGAAAACAGTTTTTAGAGGAAAGACTCTTAATGAAATAGGACTTTTCTGGGATTTGTTTCTGCTTTATGCTAATACAGACTGGGAGACATTCCCCCCACACCAATAGCACCCGTGCAGATAAAACTGGTTTGTCCTGCTGCCCCTGGGAGAGAGTGGCTCACTGACTGCCCTGCACTCTGTAGGGTCAGGTGGACCCTGCTGCTGAAGTCTCCCTGCTGTGCTCTTCTCCCAACCCTCTCCTCTCTCCTGCAGCCCTGCAGGCACCTGTGAACTGGAGGCTGGGGAAGCTGCTGGGAAGAGGAGCTTTTGGGGAAGTTTATCTCTGCTACGATGCTGACACTGGGCGGGAGCTGTCGGTGAAGCAGGTGCCTTTCGACCCTGACAGCCAGGAGACAAGTAAAGTGAGTACAAGGGCAGGGCTGTTCTGAGGCACCTTGGGGAACTGTGGGCTGGGGCTCTGTCCCTAAGGGAAGGCAGGTATTTTTTTCCCTCTCTGGAGTAGTCCTGAATGGCTCGTGGCACTACTCAGAGTTCTGTGGTGACTTCTCTGCCTCCCAGTTCCTTGGTCACATTGACCTGCTCTGTCTCAGGTATCATTTCCTGCAGGTCTCTCTGATCTTCCTTAATTTTGTCCTTCTTGCTCCCTTCACCTTCTCCCCACTGTGGGAGGGTTTTCACCTTCCCAGAAAAGGAAAGCCACAAATGAAAAAACTCCAGAAATCTCCTTAAACACAAGTAATAATAAGTGAACTTGTCTCAAAGACAAGCCCTGTCTTTCTCCTTGCCTTTCCCTTAGGGCAGTGGTCCTCATTCCTGAGCCTCGTGTGGCCAGTGTCTTCGTGGGCAGCTTCACAGCTGCTACAAAAACCATGCTCAGCATGGAGCAGTGTTTATATCACATTCCCAAAGGCAGCATTCCCTTTCATCAGGAAGCCTGTCTGTGTTGTTACAGGAGGTGAATGCTTTAGAATGTGAGATTCAGCTGTTGAAGACTCTCCGTCACGACAGGATCGTGCAGTACTACGGGTGCCTGCGGGATCCTGAGGAGAAGAAACTGTCTATCTTTGTGGAATACATGCCAGGGGTAAGTGTGGTTCCTGCTAGAGATTTTCCTGAGTGGCAGAAAACAGATTTAGAGTGTCCTGGACTTTGGTGCAATTTGAATCCAGCTGAGCTGCTGTATAGCTGATGAACTAAAACCCAAAGCAGTGGATGCATCCCTAAGGCTTGGGAAAGCTTAGGATGTGAGTCAGATGTCATGGTGAAGCCCCTCAACATGCACTGAGTGAAATGAAAAGCCTTGCAGGCAGGTTTTAGGTTTGAATCCCAAGGCAGGGTGTGTTCACAGTCTGGAATCTGAGCTTGGTGAATGTGGGCCATGATCCAGATCTTGCTCCAAACACTGTGGCCTGAGCCCATCCTTAAGTATTTACTGCAAATCCCTGCAGGAAAAGCTAATAGTACAACTGTCCACCCACAGCTGTCACCAATTATTTGTGGCTCTCAGCACGTGTGTATTAAAAGCAGTGTTACTCACTTAGAGCCCTCTGTTGAGGACAGAGCTTTTTGTGGGCAGTGTTATCCTCTTGTGCAGGACGGGCTCCAGTTTGTGGCTTTGCTGATACAGGATGAAATAGCCATGGGGAAAAAGATCAGGATGTTTTGAGGGAGTTTAAGCAGGGGCTGGAGAATGTACACGGATGAGTTGAGCATCTCTTTGTGTTTGGGAGCTTGTGAATTACATCAGCCATTAGACTGATGGTGTAAAACAGCATAATGGTATTTACATTGCTGGAGGATCTGTTCTCCTAAGTCCCTCCTGTCCAGCTGGATTTTTTCCCCAGAGTGTTGGAGAATAAACCCTTGTTTATACAGAGATTTGTAAGGTCAGAAGGGACAATTAAGTCATCTGGTTGCAAATAATTTTGGTTGTTAGTAAACGTGCTAGAGGCTCTCCAAACATATCTTGCATGTGAGTGATCAGGTGGACTTCCACGCCTCTGAGTCCCTTCCTGTCCTCCCTCTATCCCTGTGGGCATCTCGCCTTCAGGCCCTTCCACAAGGCATGGACCCAGAGGAGTAAATCCCAGGAATTCCAGCAGTCCCCTTGCTGCTTATTCCACAACGTGCCAGTGTTTGTTAGCAGCCAGGAAACCAGCATTTGATGCTGGGGCAGTGTCCAGCAGGGCTGGAAATTCAGTGTTTGTTTTTTTAAATGATAAAGCTGAGCTCTGACCAAATACAGATTGACTTTGCTGCTGCAACAACAGCTTGTTTCACAAAAGCAGCTCAGGGCTCTGGTTTCCAAGGCCAGTGGACGTGAGGGAGTTCCCAAACCTTGCAGGACAGCAGCTCTGCAAAGCTGAGTCTGGCCAAGCTTCCAGTTTAAGACAGTCAGCTTGGTAAAATCTTCACAGGGCCAAGTTTGGTTGCACCCTTAGCCTGCCATTTTTATGATGGGCCCCAGTTAACAGCTGACTCTGTAGTTTCTGTCCTCCCCATAAATTATTTTTTTAATCTATGCTTGGAAAACAGAATGGTCCATTTGACCACAGGCCTCAAGGAACCTGTTTCACCTTCTTCTTTGACATCCCCTCATCAGGGTGAGGGAGGGCAGGTTAAGAAATCTATTTTGGTTGTGGCAAGGGAACATACCCTGCATACAGGTTATATGAGGGGGTCATTTAGAGCATCTCGGGTTGCTTCAGCAGTGCTGAGAAAGGAACAGGAGAGGCCCCTCCACAGGATCACCACCAGCCTCAAAAGAAGCCAAAACAGTAGCTGGGCAGAGCAGCAGCGGAGATGGGTGGATGTGGAAAAGTTAATACAGTTTGACAGGCTGGCTTGGAGCAGAGCAGCCACTGTTCCCAGAACAGGACTGGCAATCTTGGATCAACCCCGGAGCTGCACGACAGGCAGAAACAGGATGAGTTTCCCCTCCCACTTCCCAGCTAACTTGAATATTGGAGGTGGAGCTGAGTGTCAACCCCAAATCTGCCTCTGGTTCATCCCTGCTAAAACCTAGCTCTGGTGCAGTGAGACTCATCCATTTCCAAGTAGCCTGAAAATACAGCTGAAACCAGAGGGGGATGATAAATATCTTCACCCCTGCTTCCTTTCCCCTTTGATCCATACAATCAAACCAGTTTGAGCCTGCATGCTTGGGCCAGAAATTCAAGGACTTGCAAATTTTCTACCCTGGGTGGTCTTGTTGGAGCAGTCCCTTGAGGGGCTGGTTGTCCCTCATGGCTGTAGGTGCTCCTTGCTGTGCGAAGTTTTGGGAGGAGGCTTTCAAAGACTGACTCATTATCTTGGCCCTGAGGAACTGGCTCCCTACAACTCCCTGAAAGGAGATTGTAGACAGGGCTACAGAAGAGTTGGTCTCTTCTTCCAGGTAACAAGTGACAGGAAAAGAGGGCATGGCCTCAAGTTGCACCAGCAGAGATTTAGATTGGAACAGTTTCTTCACTGAAAGGGTCAAGCATCAGAACAGGCTGCCCAGGGATGTGGTGGAATCACCATAATTGGAAATGCTCAAAAAACCACATGGTTTAGTGGTGGACCTGGCAGTGCTGGGTTAGTGATTGGAATGGGTGGTCTCTATCAATCTAATTAATCGAGCTGATCTTCTCATTTGAGTTGGAATTCCTCGTCAGTTTGGTCCTTCTCCACGAGCTGTCGGTGACACCCCTCCAGCCACTAGAGGGGGAAAAAGGTCTGTGGTGTTGGCAGGAGGAAGCTCTGACAGGCACCAAACCATTCCTTCATCTCCCCAGGGACCTGGGACGCGAGGACAAGTCTTCGCTCTGTTCAGCACTTAGTGGATTTTTGCTGTTTCTACAAAGAAGGATTTGGGGGGTTTTTTTGAGCTGGAAGATGGAGTGGTCAGGATGGTTTAAGAAGTTGCTGTGACATGATGGTTCCTCTGGTCCTTACGGTTGGTGCGTGTTGTTTCTCTACAACAGGGCTCAATAAAGGACCAGCTGAAAGCTTACGGTGCTCTGACCGAGAATGTCACACGGAAGTACACCAGGCAGATCCTGCAGGGAGTCTTCTACCTACACAGCAATATGATTGTCCACAGGGATATTAAAGGTGAGTGGATAGTACAGAGGAGCTTCTTGCTTGCTTGGGTTTGTTCAGCCCAGCCTTCCCCGCCCCAGTACAAATCCTTGCGCACAGCACAGTGCTGGGATCTGCTATTTGAAGGATTTCTGCCCCTGCCCTTCACCAGCTTGAACCATGAAAATCTTGAGCAAGCAGCTGCAAACCAAAATCTTGTGCTGTCTTCTCTCTCGAGGGATTATTGTTAACTGCCCTTATATGTCTGAAAACCTGGTGTAACACAGCCAGGGACTGAGAGGCTCTGGCATTTGGGGAGGTCTGAGGCTCCTTCCTGCTGTCTGTGGGTGGGCAGGATGATCTGTTGGCCCCATGCACTGCTCATCTTTGGGAAACCTGCTGGGTGAGGGCATGCTGGTGGGAGTCAACCCTCTGGGAGAGCAGCTGCCTTAGGAGAGAAGGATTTGATATAATGCAGAGTCCAACCCACCACAGCCCTTTGGGATCCCTCCTGCCTGGCTCTTTGCCTGTGCCCTTCCTGCTCTCCTCACTTCAGGTTGCTGCTTCATCTCTTGGGGGTCTTGTCTTTGCTTTTCACCCCAGGTGCCAATATTCTGAGAGATTCTGCTGGAAATGTGAAACTTGGAGATTTTGGGGCCAGCAAACGCATCCAGACCATCTGCATGTCTGGAACTGGGATTAAATCTGTCACGGGAACACCATACTGGATGAGCCCGGAGGTTATCAGTGGAGAGGGCTATGGAAGGAAAGCTGATGTGTGGTAAGGAACACAGTAAAAATCCCACCACTGCCACTTAAATCAAACAATCCTTTTGGGAGGCTGTAATGGGAGCAAGAGGTGTAGCTAGTAGTGGGAAGCAGTGCAAAGGATGGAAAATAGGAGATACATGTTAGGATCAACTGTGCAGATATCCAGAGGGAACGTGTTGTAGCTAAGTTCCCAAAACAGGAGCACTCAGAATCACAGCTTGCTTTTGGAAGATCTTGTCTTGGGTGAGTCTCACGTCCAGCTCATCCCCATAACTGCTTTTTAATTCTGGAAAGCAGGTTGATAAAAAAGCTCACTAAAAGAGCTGTTGAGTTTTGGTGGCCCTGACTTTGGGTTCACTAAGCCCAGCTCAGAGGATCTTCAATGGCCTTCCCAAATCTGCTGCTGGATGTTTGCATGTGGCTCAGGCACAAAGACTACCAAAATCATTGGCTGCTTTTGAATGTTTTGATCTGTGGAGGATGACAGATGGAGCCTGGAAGAGTTGGGATAACACTACTAATCTTCCCAGTGTATGAGGAGGAAGCGCTATCTTCACAGTGTGCTTTCCATTGGGTACCCAGGCAAAGAGGGTCAGCAAAAAATAATCCTTCCAAGAGAACCCTGTTTGGGTGGGAAAACCAGTAAGTCCTTAGGAGGTGTCCATGTACCCTGCACCACCTGCTCTGGCTGATGGAAGGGGAACATGGTTTAATTTTTTCGGATCAATTATGAATGGAGGTGGCAGAATATCTCTGCCAAGACCAGGACTCTTGATCAAGCCGAGGGAAACCTCTCAGGCTCTTTGCTGCTCATCCCACGTGTTCCTTCCCAGATACACCTCAGAGATTAATTTGGATGTGGGCAAACATGTTTCATTCTGGCTCAGCTTCCTGGGGAACTACATGCTATTGCTGAAACTGTGCTGTCTGAACCTGTGCTTGGGTTTCCCTTCAGGGGATGCTCCAGTGAGCTTTTATGAGACTTAGTATCTGCCAGTTAAGGTAGGCAGAAAAGCCACCAGCTTTAAGGCAAGGCTTCTGCATCCAGTCCTGTTATGGGAGTGGAAAGTCCAGTGCCAAGGACCTGTGTGACCAGGGAGCTTCAGAGGACCGGACATACAAGGGACATGTGCTGATCTCCTGTAGGTTTGCTCCCTGCACAGTCCCTTTAGGCAGGCGCAATCCCAGAGCTGATTAAACTCAAACTGCAGGGCCACTGCCCCAGTCCCTCACCCTGTGCCTGGCGTTGTTGCAGGAGCGTGGCCTGCACCGTGGTGGAGATGTTAACGGAGAAGCCGCCCTGGGCAGAGTTCGAGGCCATGGCGGCAATTTTTAAAATCGCCACGCAGCCGACCAACCCCCAGCTCCCCGACGGCGTCTCCAGCTCCTGCCGCGACTTCCTCAAGCAGATCTTCGTGGAGGAGAAGCGGAGGCCGACGGCCGAGGACCTGCTGAGACATCCCTTCATCAACTGCGGGCTCTGAGCCCTGGCAGCGCGGATGGGAAGCGCCGGCGGGAGGGTCGGACCTCACCCAGGGCTGCCCTGACAGTCCCTTCTCGCTCGCTGCTCCTCGGCCCCCGCCGCGTTGTTGGATTTTCAAGCTGCGCTCGGGACTGTTGGCGTCGGGAATTCAGAGCGAGGGATTTCCCGGCCCGTGCGGGTGCCGGACCACGTAACCTCCCTGCCGCCAGCGGTACCGGGGCCGTCCCCCCTCGCCACGGAACTGCTCTCTTGGGGGAAGTGTGGCAAGCGGGAAATGTCCCCCGCAGCACGGCGGCGGTGCTGGCAGCATCCTCGGGACCGGTGGGGGAATCGGATGCTCAGTGGCCATCACCACCTTTCGCAGAGGAACAGACAGGGCCTTCAGCCAAGCCGGAGGAGATGATCCTCAGACCACAGAGTCGGGGGGACCTGGGCGTCCCCGTTCACAAGGGGACCACCCCCGCCGGAGCAGCTGGCGGCTCCGGCGGGGCGGCGTTTCACACTGTCCTGTGCCTTACGCGGTTACAATCAAGGAGTGATGCTCGGCTCGGATCCGGTGTGAGGATGCAGCAGCCGTGTTGACTTTGCCTTGGCGCGTGTGTGTGTGCGTGTGTGAGACTGGGAACAAGGGGGTCTTCTCGGGGTGCAGGAGGTCTGTGCCGGGTACACCCACGGACGGATGCCCGGGACCCCTGCCACGGACTGAGGGATGGTTAAATGATGATGGGGGTGTTTAAATGCTTTCGATGGCGGGGGTGGGCAGGGCTGAGCAGCAGCCAGATTGTGTTGGGACCTATCAGGATTCGGGTGGGAGCTGAAGGGAATCTCAGCAAGGACAGCTCTGCTCACAGCCACGGTTCTGCTGAGCCGTGCCCATGCTGCTGCGCTGGGGCTGGAGAGATGCCATCGTATTCTGGAAGTGGAGCTGCAGGGAGAGCCCAGTGGATCTCTGTAAAACCCAAGAGAGTGCCTAAAATTAGGCAGAGAGGACTGGTGCCTCCTCCTCTGTGCCTTGTGGACCATCCCCAGGTACAGGGAAGGGGGAGCATCACTTCCATGGTGGTGCCCAAGGTAACAGCTGCAGGGCCATGGAGCCTCAGACTGGGAGAGTGGAGCTGCAGCAGTCGAGGGCAGCTGGAAGCAGATTTCTTCCTGCAGTAGGTTTGAAGTTGTAGGAGAAAATGGGCTAGTCAAAAGCAGAGCTGGGCTACAGACTCTGACCAGCACTACCCCGCTGAAAAACCTGGGCAGGAAGCACGCACAGAGTCCCTGGAAGCTAGTTAATTAATTAATCAATCAGATCTTGGGGGGTTTTGGATAAATGAGTTGCACCATCCCACCTCCCCCTTCTCTGCTGCATTAGCTGTTTCCACTGACTCAGCAAAGGTTAAAAAAGCAGTTACCAGGAGGTTCTGTCCTCAGGCCAGTGTGTCAGACACAGGTTTATTTTAATGCTGGTTTTCAGTGAAAATGAAAAGTGTTGCTTAGACTTAAGAGGAAAGTGAAAAATTGGTTGTTTGTGTGAACACATCCTTGAATTCTTCCATGAGGAAGAGAGCAAGACTTTGCACCGCTGGTGTGGCGCTGGGAGCGTGTCCATGTCCTCAGCTCTGAACGGAGAAGCAACGTTTAGGAGGTTGCCCAGAGTAGCTGTGGATGTCCCATTTCTGGAAACATTCAGGGTCAGGGGGTTGGATATGGCTTGGAGCAACCTGGTCTGGTGAAAAGTGTCCCTGCCCATGGCAAGGGGGTGGAATGAGATGAGCTCTAAGGTCCCTTCCAACCCAAACCATTCAAAGATTTTATGATTTTAAGAATTATTTCAATTTTTTAAAAAAATAAACACTGTGAGTATCAGAGCACATTAAAATAAATACCTAAAATAATTCCCTATGAATTTGCCTGAAAGCTACAGGGGCTGGTTACTGCCCAAGCCAGGATCCAGGGAAGCTGGGATCTGGTGGAGCAGCACCAGGGGTTGTGTCAGTCAGCCACAGTGGTGATGGGCAGTTCCCCACGGGGAGGGGAAAAAGTCTCCTTTTGCTGAGGGGAATGAAGAATTTTATTCTGTGAATAGGACCAAATCCATCAGTCTGGTCAGTAATACGGGATGGATGGAAACAAACACAAGGGAAAAAAAAATCAGTGTTGTCTGGGAATGGGTTTGGCAGAAGAGGGTAACAAAGTGTGTGTTCACCAAAGCTAAAAAAAAAAAAAAAATCAAAGCCATTTTAAAGGTGTTTTCTCTTCTTTCATTGAATCTGGTTTGGCTTTTCTCAGCCTTTCAGTGGTGGGTAGGTGTTTTCCTTCTTTCCAAAGATTTGAGAGCCAAAAGGGGCTCTTGGCTGCCCAAAACGCTCCCAGGGCCCTCAAACCACCGAAATCCTCCCGTGGATGGATGTGGCTCATGTGTGAGTGTGTGTGTGAGTGTGAGTGTGAGACACTCCTCAGGTGCCTTTGCCTTTCTGGTTTGTAAAACCCTTGCAGTGTTCTGATGTACAGAATGGAACTAGGAAATTATTCTGCCATGTAAAGTCACTTTCTGTTTGTTTTTATTTTATTTTGCCTGTAGCGGCTTTCCCTGTGCACTGCCACATATCCATGGAGAAATTAATTCCTTTGGAGGGGCAGACTGAAGCAGGACACTGGAAAGGGGTGGAATCACCATCCCTGGAAGTGCTCAGAAGGCGTGTGGATGTGGCATTTGGGGATGTGGTTTAGTGGTGAACATGGTTGGGCTCGATGACCTTGGAGGTCTTTTCCAGCCTTAATGATTCCATGATCCTGCATTTCTGTTGCCCGTTCCCTGCTCATCAGTACAGCCCCTTCCCAGCAGGGCAGCTCCCAGCAGGAGTGGGGGACACAGGGGGCACTTGGTGGGGCTGTCCTGGGGGCAGTGGGGCCAGGGAGTGACAAGAAGTTGATGGTTCCCCAGGATTTCTGGAACAAATGGATCTGTGCAGTTCTGTGACCTGATGGCTCTGCATGTCCCTTTGTCCTGACATCCCACCTTGGACTCTGAACACACAGGCTTTTGTGCTTCTAAAACTAATTTTAATTTATTTTTATTTTAAAATTTTGGAGTTTTTTCTTTATTTCTATTTACTCTTCATCCCCCCCCTTTCCCTCATTTTCCCCTTCTTTTCTCTCCCCTTTTCCTTTTTGCCTTTTTCCCTTCCTTCTTCTTTTTTTCTTTTTCCCTCTTCCCTTTTTTCCTTTTTCCCTCTTCCCTTTTTTCCTTTTTCCCTCCCTTTTTTCTCTTTTTCTCTCTTTTCTCTCTCTTTTCTCTCTCTTTTCTCTCTTTTCTCTCTTTTCTCTCTTTTCTCTCTTTTCTCTTTT